>CM041777.1:355565201-355995794 GCA_023374045.1 Limonium bicolor | reverse complement strand
CAAATAATTAAGGACTATGAAGTGCGAAGAGCATGGATTGTTAAGTACAGACATTGGACATGTCTTAAGATGTAAGAGATTAAGCTGTAAAGCGCAATAAGCACTAAACAGTAGTTTCAGGTTAAGAATCATCCTCAGACCAAAGGTCAGATGGAGAAACCAATTTAGACACTTGAGAAAACACTAAGAAGACAAACACTAGATCTCCAGGAAGACTGGATAGACGAGCTACAACTCATCAAGGCCGTGTATATATAAAGATAACACGTGACCATTGAGGGACCTCTAGTGCTAAACCATAAGCACGCAGGAGGAAGATATACAATACTATAAAAAGGATAAGCGAGGCAGTTAAGCCTAAGACTATCAGAGTTGTGCAGCGGAAGCTAGCAGATCAGTACCTTTGAGGTTTGACCAAACTAAGTTAAGAATATGGTATAAGTACCGTTAAGAATCCTCGATACAGAGACTAAGCCATTAACATAGTTATGACCCTCTGATCCAATTATAGTGAGATATATGACATGGAAGCTAGAATGCTTGATAAGAATTAGACATCTTGAACTTATGTTCAAGGATGATATAATGTTGATTACGTGGGCGTAATCCATTTTAAGGGGGGTAGAGCGAAAACCGCTTAGCGTATGTGTGCATAGCACAAAAGAATTTGAGAATATGTTTTACATAAACATTTTGAGATAAATCATGGTTATTGCACACAGAAGATGTGAATACCATACATATAAAGTACCTATCTTGTTAACTCCGGTGTGAGTACAAGTTAAGAGAATTAAGGAAGAGGATTAAGGAGACTTAAGGAATAAGGAACATATGAGGTATGAGTCGATATGAGACTATGTGTGAGATAAGAATAGGATAACACTATGGGATACTGTTCGATATGAATATGAGGAAGAAGATAGTAATGCTATAGATATAAGATGGTGAGAATTGGTATGAGACGGTTATAGAACTTGGTAGGAATTTAAGTCTTGAGGTAATTACTATGAGATGAATCGGGAATGCTTGATGGACTGAGTCCACACTTTGGAGATGTATTGATTATGATTAGAAGAACTAAAAAGATAGAAAATTGGACATGAGTGAATTATTTGGATGTTTGAAAATGACGTGGGAGGTGGAACTTGATTTTCTAGGGATCAAGGGAAACCGAACACAAATTGGGGTGGAAGGATAGTTCTACACTGATGCTGATCACATCAGGGTTGGATGATTCCTGAAAATCCCTACCAGTGGTCACAATTAAATCACGCTAAGGATAGAGGCATTAGGATAAAATGAAATTGGAGTTGATTGTATTTTTAATTAGAGGAATTATTCCTCACATGACCTCGTAAAGAGGATGGGGAGAGCATAGTTGTTTTGTATTCTGGCCCATGGTGACAAGGACGAACGAGCCATTGTCTACGGACCGGTGACATGGGAGAATACGTTGGAAATTATGTGAATGTTTTAATCATCAAAAGGAACAAAGGGAATTTTGAGTGCTATACATGCTTAAGCGTGTTGTGTGATATTTAAGTATAAGCATATGGTGGATCTAATGATTCAATGAGTTTAAGTATACATAAGTATGATCTATATGATGTATGGAATGAGGTAAGACATGTATTCTAACAGGATAAGATGCATGGGAACTTTGGGGACAAAGTTCTTTTAAGGGGGGTAGATTGAAATACCCCAAACCTAAGTATGCTAAGTAAACATCAAATTATGATTTAGTAAGGCTAACATATGCCTTAGAAAGATTGGTAGACAATTTAAACCAAGGAAAACACAAGAAAACGCCTTAAGGGCAATTTAGGCAAAAACGTGCTTTAAGCTTTGAGTTACTTTAATTAGCACCCAAATATCATTATAAGACTTTAGTAACATGCTAATGGACATGTTAAATCAATTATCAAAGAAAACCAAGCTCAAAAACAAGCTTAAACACAAAATGTGCTTTAAGACTCCTTAAAGCACCTTTTTGAGAAATTATCTTAGAAATGAGTTTTGAGTGGATAAATGCCCATGATTACACCTTAATAAACATTTGTACTAATTATTATCTCATTAGGAAGCCTAAATCAATGGGAAACCAAAAATTTCACAAATTTGTGCTCTAATTTGTGAATAGTGCCAGTTTAGTCTTTAGTCAACTTAGTTAGGTTAATTGGTGAACAAAGGCCAAAAATGCCCTTATTTAACAAGGGGGCCGGTTTTTGAGAGTGGTGAGTCACCACATGAGTCATCCAACTTAAGAAAAGAAGAGAGAAATAAGAAAAGTTACTATTTGCTTTTATAAAGCAAAAGATCCTTTAATAGCCTACATCTCTCCTCTCTTCTTCATTTCCCACCTTCACCCACGGTTTCTTCTTCTCCTCTCCTACTTCAAAACCAAGAGGGCTGCCTCCATGGGTGCTCCATCTTCAAATGCTCACCAAACCTTCATTTTAGCTTCAAATCCAAAAATAAGCATAGATTATTCTTAGTTAGACCAAGACCTACCTTTCTATCTTTTCAAATCCTTCAAAGCTCAAGTTTTGAGCCATGGAAAAACTCCGTTGATGGAGGAAAATCAAGTTTGAAGAGCTCGTTTGGTTCTCCATTCATTCAAGGTAATTAAAATGTAAGAAAAACCATGTTTCCACCACTTCTTCTACATGGCCGAAAATTACTACTCATGGGGCTTTGTTTTTATGCCTTGTTCTAGCTTGTTTTATTCACCAAGGACTAGTGGAGGTCCTATTTCATTCAATGCCCAAGTCTACCCTGAGACTTCAAAGGTAATCATCCACTTTTATACCTTAGAACACATTTTTAACCTAGGTTTTCATTCCTTAAGGTTAGTGTATTGTTTAGAACTCATGTGAGTCTTTGAATATTGGATAGAACATTGGCAAAGGAAATTTTAAGGGTGGCCGAGATTCATTCAAGAAGAAGGTCTAAGGAGGAAGTTAAGATAAGCTTGGAAAAAACAAGGTAAAATGCTTACCTAATGGTGGTTTAAGCCTTAAGGGATGGTATTTAGATAAGTACTAATGTAGCTTAAAGCTTACATTAAGTAATGGGCTATATAACCTAGGAAAAAGAATTTAAACAAGCTTATGAACTTGAGATTAAGGAGCCAATGGGAATGAGTTAGTAAGATAAGTTTAAGATGGATCTTAAGAGCATTATAACTACTTTGAGATTGATGGGTGTATTTGCAGGTTGAAAGCTTTTATATGTGGGAAATTCAGTGTTTAAGTTTTAAGTCATTTAACGGCCTAAGAGCCATGTTATTTAAGAGCCTTAGTGCTATGCAATTTAAGATTATTTCACAATATTGAGTTTATTATGAATGAGTTGATTTGGGTGAGGAAACAAGATTAGAAAGGACTTGAGGTGTGTGAGTTGGTTAAATGAGGAAAACAATGCATTTGGGCATGATAAAATACTAGAGAAGCTATGACGAAATTTGAATAGAAAACAAAGAGTTTAAGTGGAGGTGGTGAGTTAATATGCCCTAGGGTTCACTAGGGATCATTCTAAGGAATTTGAGTGGAAAATGAGTTAACTAAGGAGTTCTGGAGGTTTAGAATGACCTAGAATTGTCTATGAGGAAATTAGAGTTTAGATGGGTGTATAGAACACACCATAGTCATGGTATGTGGAATAGTAAGACTTGTGCAAAAATTTGGAGGAAATGATGTACAATGCTTTAAGATGATTTAGGTATGAACTAGGGAATATGATGATGAGAAGTTTTGATGTCTTGTGTAAGTGGTGAAGAAGCTAGTAGTGGATTAATAAGGTCATAGTTGGATGGTAAAGAGTGGACTTGGGTGATGGAAGGGAATATTGAAGGAGAATATTGTCAATTGTCAAGGAAAATGACTAGGAATGTAAAAGAGCGTGTGATCATGAGAATGGTGAGTAAGTTGAGTAAAAGGAGATGGAAATGTCTAAGGAGGGTGTAGGATAGTCAAGGTAAATATGAACAAGGTTAGGGTGCTAAGAAGATGGGGAGAAATGCATAGGTAAGTTCATGAGTTTAGGTTGATAAGCAACAAGTGTTAGGAATTCTTGTAAGGATTGAGAAAATGGTTAAGGAGGTTTTAGAGGATGTTCTAAGGTGAGTTTAAGTTCCTATATGGTATTAAGACATAATGGGACACTTGTGGAAGAGTTGGGCATTTTGGCAAGAAATGAGATAAGTGTTTAAGGGTATATAAGATGAGTTTTCTGGCACGTCCGGACTTCCATCCGAATTTGGAAGTTCGGACATGCCCTGTTGCGATTAAATTTTCTGAGTCTCGACCAGTGTCCGGACTTCTGTCCGGCCTTCGAAGTTCGGACACTTGAAATTTTTCCTTTGATTTTTCCTCGACCTATGTCTGAACTTTGGAAGTTCGGACACATGTTCGGACATATGTATGGTTGCACCCTTTTGAGTCTCGGTTTGCGTCCGAACTTCGGAAGCTCAGACACAAGTTCGGACATGGTGCTGTTTTGACCAAAAACTTTGTTTAAGGTTAGGAAATGATATCTAATGGCGGGGATTGATGGATATTGATGTTATAAAGTTATTAAGGGCATGCTTGGAGGGTGGAATGACTACTGAGTGGGTGAATAAGTATAAGGTATGAGGAGAAGTGATTCACTTAAGATTAAGTTGTAAGAATTAAGTGGTGTTAGATGGGGATCATTAGTGACTAAGTGAGTTAAGTAAGTTAACTTTATTGGAAAAGTAATTAACAACCTAAAATTGAATGAATGTTTTAGGGTTTGAGAATTTAGACTCCAGAGGAGAGTAAGCAACCGAACGACCAACGGTGAACGGTACAGTCTTTCTTGTGACCTGCTTGCTAACGAGGTGTCCCTCGGCTTGTGTGCTATCTGTTTTTGGTGTGCCCACTAAACAAGATAAATCATGCAACCAGAATATTATGTTGATTGTATTGTTGTGTGATGTTTGAAAACTAACACAACTTACGTGAGAACTTACTAACTAGTGTTTAGTAAAGTATTGTGTGAGATTAAGGAACACTCCCAAATATTGTTTACTTAGTAACCGAAAGAGGTTAACTAACAAACATTAACTTGAGACTTACTACTAACTGGAACTTGGGGGGAGTGAGGAATCCGAATGGTACCAGCACATGTGTATTGGGGGAGGTTGGTATCCTTATTAGATACCGACTTCCAAATATGACTTGTCTTCGGGCTCGTCGCCTAGAGTCGACATATAGACTCGGCCTCCTCGGACTACTTGTTTTAGGAGGGAGGCATACTAAGATGGCGTGGGGGGATCTAGCCTACATCCCCAACAATTTAAGAATGTTGTTTATTGCCGGTAAGTGTCCTGCTGCTGGCTAGGGTTAACCAAGCCCTACGCAAATAAACAACGAACTATGGGTTAACCAGTTCCCAATGAGAGAACGGTTGACATATATGAGATAAGTTGCAACCATCCTTATTTAAAGGATGGTTTGTATTTTAAGACTGAGATAAGCTACATCCATTCCTTTTTAAAGGATGGTTGTTTTCTAAGACTAAGATAAGACTAAGATTGAGGTAAGATAAGGATGGACTAAGAATAAGAGGAAACGTAACTTAAGGAGTGAAGTAATTGACTCACTAAATAAGGGAACGCATTTAAGTCATTCATTGTGTTTGAACTTTGATTGTTCATTTTTGGATTGTTGTTTATTGCACTTTCTATTATGTTGTGCATCTAATCATCCTCCATGCTATCGACAATTAGTCGTCGTAGTCACGTTAGCTTGGGGGGCATGAGAGGATCGTACCAGCATTCGTGCTGACCCCCTTTGGGGGCTGTTTTTACTACACAGGTGAACGTCAGGAGGCGGCCGTCACGAGTAAGATGGGGTACAAGTGTCACGGGTTAAGTGTGGCCTACGAGTTGTGCATGTACACTTTATGGCAATTTGAGTTAGTAAGATGTATAGAATGTGAGGGGATTGTAATAGGGATATGTATTTGGTTAAGACTTGTAAGTACTAATGTTCGGTATATTCTATAGTCAGACCGTGGCAAGGTCCTGGAATGTAATTGAATCCGCTGCAGAGTTTGTATATATGGTGATAAGTTTGTGATAACCACGATTGGATCGAGATGGGGTGTTACAATTTTAAACCCTATCCTATGTTGATTAAAGCTGATTAGAACTTAACCGGGTTTTAGGTCCACTTATAACCTAAGATTAATAACTATGTCATATAACAATAATTATTAAGACCTAAGCTAGCTCACTGGAACCTATTATGAGTCGCCACCTAATTTTAACCTAGAGTAAATTAGGAAGGTAGAGTTCGGGTTCGGGGGCTTGATATTCGACTTAATTAGGGTTCAATTACTTTCATTACCCTTCCTAGGTCGTTTTTCCTCTACTTGGTTTATTTATGGCTTTCTACAAAGTCGTTTTCAACCTAGGGGCGCGCTTCTGTTTTTTATTTTTTAGTCTTTTTGACAGAAAATTAAAGTGAAATTAAAAGCTACCTGAATAGGGATTCGGAGGCAGAATTAGGTCAATTTTTATTACGTCCGTAGCCACGACCTAATGTCCGAGACCACGGACCCCAATTGAATTAAATGATTTCGGAAACAGATCAAAAATAAAAACGCAAACTTGAAAGGTCTGAGGCCACGGACAGGGTGTCCGTGGGCCCGGACATGTATTGACAGAAACCCTTAAATTTGAAAAATTGAAAAATATAAAATCCCGCCACCGTCTGTGGGTGTCCGTGGTCACGGACAACCCGTCCGTGGTCCCGGACAATGAGTCCGAGGTCACGGACAGTGGGTTTTTTATGGTTCACGAAGGTGTTTTGAGCTCAAATTTTATGGGTGTGTAGCCTGAATGATTATAATCACATTAGCGATTGAAAGAACTCAATTTGAGTTCAAAATTAATACGAAACTTAGCAAACAAGTAACAAGGCAGTAACAAAAACAATTAGCGATACAGAAGCGAAAAAGAGTTAGTTTGAGCCCAAATTTTGAGGAAAGACAGATAATATCGTAGAGAATTAGGAAAGTGGAATTTCTACCAGTTTTACTTTCGGATTCACAATGATTCTTCACACCGGATTCGTCGAGTGCTCCGTTGATGGCAGACCTGAAAGGCTCTCGAACCAAGCTTCTGGTTGTTGGTTTTCTTGTTGTTCTTCATGTTTGGTGGTGTTTTTGTGGGGTTTTGATGATTATTGGTGCTTTAGGGATTGGAAAACGAGTTTAGATGGTGATTTCGGGAGATTTTCGGTATGATTCGGGTGGCCGGGTGTTGGAAAACGTGAGAGAGAGAGAGGAGGCTGTGCTTTCTGACTCCCTAGGGTTCTTGAGCTTGTGAGATTCTCCTTTTATCAAAAAACCTATCCCCTTATATAGACTTTCTTAAAGATAAAGAAAATCTAGTAAAAGTAAGATTTTTTGATATTTTAATTAAATGACTTCCCAAAGGAATTTTGCTGTGAAATTTTAACCACATGTCAAGGATGGAAATTATGAATTTTCTGAAGTGGAATCGGATTTTTTAAATGTTGGAATATTTTTAAATTGAATTTCTCGTCAGATTCAGTCAGAAATTGCTAGAAAATTATTGGAAATTCAAAAAATCAAAATTCCAACGCCATTATGCTTAGAATGTCATTCTCTATCATGGGTAAAAATATTAAAGCATTTCAAGCTGATTTGGGCATCTTTTGGAGGAGAGAGAAAGCCTGTAGGAGGTCTCGGGAGCCTTAAGAATTACGAAAACGCCCCTGACAATGACGAAACTGCTCCTCATGCCCTGGAATGCGCCGAACGAGCCAGAATCTCTCATTACTCAATTAAATTCCCCTCACAACACCAAAACCTCGTAGACCCTAACCAGGGGGGTCAAAATTTTGGGTATAACAGATTGCCCCCCGTCAACTAGACTTTGTAATGGATGTGAAAAGTCTGGTGCTTGAGTGATGCCCCAAAATTTTAAATTCCACAGGATTCTCCGTGTTGTGCGAAACCGTATTGACCACGTCCAGCTATTCGGAGGCGCTGACTACCTAAGCAACAAAACGTCGTCGAGTTGTTCTAAGGCGCTGACTACCTATAAGTGAAAATGTGGCAGGCTATACTAAGGCGCTGACTACCTAGGTGACAAGAATGAAATAGTGTCAAGGGTTCTAAGTTGTTGACTACCTACAATACATGAAATGATGTCAAACTATTCTAAGGCGCTGACTACCTGTAATAAATGAAACAACACAATGTCAAGAGATTCTAAGGCGTTGACTACCTAGGATGTGAAAACTGTATGCAGATGCAAGAATGATGAAATGCTAACGATGCTAATGATGTTGATGCTGATGATGATGCTGATGATGCTGATGATGCTCGGATGCTTCTGGGGACCGAAACCCGTGTCAATGCTCCTGGCTGGACCCAATGTGGACTTATTGCCATCGCCCCTAAGCCGGTGTGCAGGGATAACTCCTGGTAAAAACCCTAGGGACTTATTGCCTTTGCCCACCATTCGTTGATCACAAAAATAAGTTGACATCACAAAAGGAGGATTTATTGCCATCACCTCGCCAACTTTCTGTCGCCAGGTCTTGTGATGCGCCTGGATAATGCAACTAGGTCTTATGACGAGCCTATATGAATGAGATGAATGCAATGTGTTTAATGAGAGTGGGTAAGCTAAAAGGTAATGCTAGGTCTTACTACGAGCCTAAGGAAATGCAACTAGGTCTTATGACGAGCCTAATGGATGGTTCTAGGTCTTATGACGAGCCTAAGGAAGGATCTAGGTCTTATGACGGGCCTAAGGATGGTTCTAGGTCTTATGATGAGCCTAATGAAGGATCTAGGTCTTATGACGGGCCTAAGGATGGTTCTAGGTCTTATGACGAGCCTAAGAAAGGATCTAGGTCTTATGACGGGCCTAAGGATGGTTCTAGGTCTTATGACGAGCCTAAGGAAGGATCTAGGTCTTATGATGGGCCTAAGGATGGTTCTAGGTCTTATGACGAGCCTAAGGAAGGATCTAGGTCTTATGACGAGCCTAAGGATGGTTCTAGATCTTATGACGAGCCTAAGGAAGGATCTAGGTCTTATGACGAGCCTAAGAATGGTTCTAGGTCTTATGACGAGCCTAAGGAAGGATCTGAGTGAAAATGTGTTAGGTGCATGATGAATGTAGAAGGACTAAGGCTTACGGCAAACCTGGAGATGGTAGGGCTCATGACGGGCCTGTGGGTGTTAAAATGTGAAGGAAGGGCTTAGGTCGGGCCTGGGGATGTTTGAAAGTGGAGGAAGGGCTTAGGACGGGCCTGAGTGATGTGAGAGGTTTTAAACCTTTGGGTTTCGGTTTTTGGGCCTCCATCGGTGTCGTTGTTGCAAATGTTGGGACCAACAATTGCCCCCAGTATTTTTCCTTGAGGTGATCTGAGTTTTCAGGGCTTCATGGCAATCGAACGGAACGATCGATTGCTCCCAGTATTTTCTTTGATGTTTGCACTCGTGCCCTCCTTTTGGTCAAGACATCTCAACCATTGAATTGACATTTGTTAGATTTACGCGTTCAACCTGTTACTTTCACGTGATTAGATACACAACTACTAAGTCGGAAGTCTTTTAAGCTTATAATGCGGCCATGGGGTGTAATGAAAGACAATGGGACGATGGAGGAATGTTCAGGATATGTGGGGCTATAAGGGTGACCAAAGCTGCAACTTGCACCTTCTCTCGGACTTGCTTTCTTTGTCTTGAAGTAGTTTGGCTACTTCGTGATGAATTCACTTGCGAGCTTGGAACTTGGGACTTTTGGTTTGTTCCTTGCACCTTCTCTCTTTTTTCTGATTTTGGATTACTTCGAGGCTTTTCAGGTTTGCCTTTCTCTTTTCCTTCGGGGTTCTTGTGTTTCCCGGTTTTGAACTTTGTGAGCTGTTTTTGATGTTAGCTCATTTGGATCCTGTGCCGCGTTGGGACCATTTACGGATCGCTTCGTCATGCTGGTAGCAGTTTCGCTTCTTTGGACTTGTGAAGTTGTTGTTCGGAAGTCGGGCTCCTTGCTTCCTTTGGTCACCGGGTCGGTTGTTCATCATTGGCTGGCTTGTTTGTGGAGTTTGTAGTGTTGTAAAAGATGATGTACATGAAAAGCTCAGCGGGGGTGCCTAGGGTTAATGTCAGGGTTCACAAGCTTTTTGGTTGTGTGGTGTTGTACCTAGGTGCTTCGTCATCCCTAATAGTTGTGTATCTGTTCTTTGTTACTTTTCATAGGTTTAAGCGTAAATTTACAAATTATCTCCTTCGGTTGGAGTCGTGCCGTTTTCCTTACCTTTGAATGTGACCTCTCTGGAGTCATGTAAAAATGACATGCTCGTTTTTTCTTGGTTTTACCACTCAAGACGCTCTCACGCAATGTTCGCTCAAAGACTTGTTCACGCGCTTAAAGAAATAATCATCTTCGGTCTTAAACTTAGATTGCCCCCAGTATTGTTGTGGGGTTTATTTAACAAACCTCTGAATGCCCAAGTTATTTAGGGAGGGTGATTGCATGTGTGACGGAAAACGATGGTGGTGAGTGGTGATAAGTGTCCAAATAAGCATGATTTATAGGTGTATTTCATATATTATATTAGCACTTTTTCTTGCTCATTTCTCCACTTCGGTTAGTTTTTCCTCTAGTTTATGTTTTATTATTATCTCACAAATTTATTGTTTAAACATAAGGAAAACCAAGCTGGGAGTAAAGTAGACAAAGAGACGAACGCATAGACGCAAACGGCTCAGAAAACGGAGTCCAAACGAAGAATCTAGAGCCGGTCAAAGTTTGTAGAAGAAAATAAGTCACGCGGAGACCACACATGCGTCCGCATGGGGCTGGGCGGACGGCTAGGCGGACAGAACAAGGTGACCGGGCGGACACAAGTGATGTCCTTAGGTGGACACAGGTGATGGAGATAGGCGGACACACAGAGACGTCCGCGTGAGCCCTGGGCGGACGGATAGGCGGACAGCACACATGGCGAGAGACAGAGACGTCCGCATGGTTTCTGGGCGGACAGAGGCGAGGACAGCAGGCGGACATGACTAAAAATCAGACGCGAGCTTATCTTCTTCGCCCGTCGACTTGCTTCTGCCATATCCATCTACTCCGCACCGCCTACCTTATTTTCTCACGTGTCATCAGCTCTGTCCCCTGCAATTAATGAACAATCAATGCTCTTCCACTCTGTCTGCAATCAATCTTCTTCTTCCTCTCCTCTATAAAAAGCCACTGCTACTTCATCATCAAAACTACTCACGCACACACACGTTCCACCCCCAAAACTCAACACTCCAAATCACTCATTCCACATACAAAATCCTACGTACTCGCTCCACTCTTCGTTCTCTTCATTTCTCCATTCACCATCCACACCTCCGTATTATTATTACGTCCAACCTCTGTCTGACTTATTACCAGTTAATATGTCAGGCTAAGGAGGATTTACTCCGGGTGAAGGTTTAATTATGTTTTGTATTAATTATGCAATATTTCTACCGGTTAAAATAAATTCAGTTTGTTACGATTAAAGTTTTGTTTCTCTCCCTTTTTAATAAATTTCATCGATTTATTAAAAAGCCTTACTAAATCTGTTTCTAATCTGATCGGTGACAAACAGATAGGTTAATTAAGCCGTAAAACTGTAGGAACTTATTTTCATCGGATAAGTTAGTACAAGTTGCTAGAATAAAATTCCTCACACTCCTCTGCCGTTTACACGCATTTTGCTTGAGTTTTCATCGGACCTTGCATTTTCAGGTAAACGAGTTCTTATGAGTTTTCATCGGACCTTAAGATAATAACAGGAATCTTGCCAAATTATTTTATAAAACCGGTAGAGATAGCACAATTAATCAAATCATATTAACCTGAACCCGGAGTTCCGTTTAATTTAACTTCAACTCACTAAATTAATCTGTTATTTACTTTCAAAAACAAGTCAATTAACTCCCCCCTTTTGTGACACGCTTAGGTACTATAATAATTCACCTTAGTCCCACGGTTCGATATCCGGTCGCTTACACTTTACTATACTACAACGACCGGGATTTGTTTGCAGCCCGACGGATATTTTGAGTTTTAATTTCTTTTCTTTTATTTTAATTACTCTAGTTCTAACCACTCACGATAACACGTCTGCAGAATGGTGCCGCTGCCGGGGACTTGATTTATTCTTGTCCCTAAGCCCCGGTTAATTCACCTGTTATAATATAATAATCTGTTAATATTATTTTGTTGTTAATCTAATTTTGGACATTTAACTTTGGACTTCGGACATCTGACTTCTGACATCTAATTACTAACTCTTTATATTATTGTCATTTAATTTCCATTGTCATTAACATTTAATTTCCATTGTCCTTCAATTTCCAGTATACTAACTACTAACTTATAATTTATGTCATTTAATTTTCTGTCATTTCTTTCCATTGTCTCTAACTACTAACTTATAATTTCTGTCATTTCAATTTTATGTCATTTCTTTCCATTGTCTCTAACTACTAACTTATAATTTCTGTCAACTAATTCCTAACATTTTTATTTATTCTAACACATAACGAGTTTCTTTTCTCTGTTTTGAGTGGTGAATGCCTTTTACCAGGTCAAACAGCCTCCCAGAAAATATTAATAATCACACGGTTGGTTACAATCCAGAGATCGAGAGAACCTTTCCGCGCACCCTAAGGCAGAACCGAACTCAACAAAACATTACCACCATAGTGATAGAATCTGACTCGGAAGCTGACATGGCATCTACACCAGCGACAGTTCGAAATATCAACAGGCCATCTAACCAAGGACAACAGCCTGCTATCATCCTTCCTCACCTTAGCCCATCCGAATACGATGAGTGGCAGAAGCTGAAGCCATATCATCAGATCAGATGTGTTAAGGAGCTGGGCATGTTTGATGGTTCCAGTCCAGACGAAGCCCTGTTACATGTTACAAAGTTCTTGCAACATGCCAACAGTCTTACTGCAACCGACGCAGTACTTCAGTACGCAAGATTGTCATTATTCCCTCACAGCCTGACGGGAAATGCGAACAAGTGGTATCATAGCCTGACACCAAGTACCATTGGTACTTGGGATGACATGGCCACCAAGTTCTACGACAAATTCCTACCCCCGAGCCGAACATTGGAGATGATTGCTGAAATCTATAATTTCAAGCAACCTGGGTCGGACAATATTTGTGAAACTTGGGATCGTTTCAAAGGACTACTACTTACTTATCCTCACCACGGTCTGACGAAAGAACAAGTATCACAATTGTTCTACAAAGGCTTGATCGGTCCGTGCAGAACAATGGTATTATCCTCGTTAGGGGCCGATATTCTGAAAAAGCCAGGAGCACAATTTCTGAATAGCATGGAGTCTCTCTGTGAAGAAATCAGAGACTGGGCCTCCGTGGATCAAGGAGCAGTACTCCAGGTTTATACCATGTTGGGGAAAGTGATAACAAGTTTGACATACTGATGAAAAGCCATGAGCAACTCATGGAGAGCAATGCTCAGCAGGCAACAAAAGTAAGTACTCTGCAGAAAGTGGTTGAGCAGATGGCTATGAATTCCTACCCCCAGCAAGCTAAGTCGATGGTTTCCCGATCATCTACAATCCCTCCAAGCTATGCTCCTCTGTCCCAATCATCTCCAGCTATCTCTTGTAACAATGTGGGGGCCTCATGACTATGAACAATGCCACCCAGCTACAAGAATTAAAAGCAGCAGAGGAGGCAAACTATCTCACCAACAAATTCAGATATAGACAACCTTGGGCAACGAACATGCAATCCAACCTTCGTACTCAAACACCGAAAATATCCAAAACCCACATACACTTCAAACGTCCCAAAATTACAGACCTCAGTCCTTGAAGGAGGCCAGAGGCAGTATCAGCAACAACCTTACGAAAATGATGCTTCTTCGTGTCGATAAACTCCACCTCCTTGGAATCCTGAGTCTGGAATGTCTCAAATGCAAGAGATGTTTAAGGCAATGATGGGTAAATCCAGAGATACGCAAGAAGAGGTAGCAGCCCTGCGCAAGACCAAACAGCCTTGCAGTCTCAGATTCAACAACTCCTTACCCAACAAAGGCCACCTGGTAAATTTCCCTCACAAACCAATCCAAATCCAAAAGAGTATGCAAGTGCAATTTACGTAGTGGACCAGCCCATCACATTAGCTCAAAAGGAGCAACAACCCGAGAGTGAAATGGTCCCTGAAGTGGAGCAGCAGGCCGAGGAGAATACCTCGACATGAACCAACTGAAGCTCTATGCCAAATTAGTTGTGCTAAACGAAATGATGGAAGGTCCACTAGACCTTACATCACAGCAACCGAGAGCAAACTGGTTCATATAGTGGACGACTTACCTGGGGATTTGAGTTACTCTTTCCCACCCCCGTTCGAAAATGAGCAAACGGCATCAAATCTTCTATTTGAGCTTGAGGACAAGCCATCAGAGGACACTTCTACCTCAACTTCATGGAGTCTCCTCCCTCTGAAGTCAATTACCGTTATTTTCCTCCTTCTCTGTGCTATATCCAAAAAATGAGGATAGTACATCCTCAAAAATGAGAGGAGCAAATGCTCGCTCCCGTCAGAACATCCAAACAAAATACCAATATCACCTTCAAGGAACCACCTCCTCTGAAGTTGAATTCAATCAAGGCTCTTCCTATGAGCCTCTCAAAGAAGACGAGGATTATTACATCCTCAAATTTGAAGAGGAAAAGCCATCCAACTTTGATCTTCATCTGGAGGATCACAACCTTCCCCTCTTATGCAACAAAGAAGTAGGGTGGAAACTCAAGTCAGCTCGCTAAGTGAGAAGGCCACCTTTCCATTTGATCCAGGGTCAGAATTTGAAGATACAAATTTCCCCGAAGTTCTCCCTGAACCGCTCAACGCAGTTAAGGATGTCTTCATCCTTAAATTTGAATGGGCGTCTCCACAATTAGATGATACTCACACTAAGGATCATCCATTGAAAAATCTGGACCTTTCTCCAAAGAAAAATAATGCCCACCCAACCCACCCGTTGAAGCCCACTTCCACCTTCATTTTCATTCCGGGGGAGGAAATTTACATCCTCGACTCTGAGCAAGCACCACCACTACCATCTTGCATTTATACGGATAAACAACAGAGGGAGAATGTTTACATTCTCCAATTTGAGGAACCACTACAACCATCACCCGATTTTCAATACAATATTAATGGCAGCAAACACCTTCTTCAAAACCAGGTTTTATGGAGTTTGTCTTTTCCTACTGTTATTGTTGCCGTAATTCTTTGTTTTGATCCAGGTGGTTCGGTCCTACATATTGCCAATTTCCTGTTCCCGGTACTACCATTGTCAACATTCATTTATGATCCGGGATAAAAAAGAACATACGTCTAGCTAGAGACGTTAAACCCGGGCAGCTTGGTGGGAGGCAACCCACTATCTATCTTTTGTCTTTCCTTTAATTTAATGTTGTTTTCCTTTTTGTACTATATTTCCCTTTATTATGTTATAATAAAATGCGGTTTTACTTGAGTTCTTCTGGCGTGTAGAATATCTTTACAGGTTCATTTCATGACATTCCACAGCTGCACTCAAGTGTGGGGGAGCTCAACAACTCTACGGAATCTGGGAGTACACTTTCCTTTATTAATTGCATGCCCTGTTAATTTATTTCAATCTACGCAATGAGGGCATTGCTTGAGCTTAAGTGGGGGAAGAGCCTTTTCAGGGCATTTTGTGCTTAAAATGTTTAAATCTCTCTGCTTATCTTGCATTTGTTCAAAAATTAAAATTATGTACCCTGCTAATGTAGGTTGTTCTCTTTAAAAACAAATACTATTATGAATTGGGGGATAAATGGTACAAATTTAAAAATTTTCATTTGATTACTTTTGAGGAGCATTTTAAATGCGGTGTGACCAAATAATCTGCAAATGGTTGGATTTTATTGCTCAGGGTTTCTTTCTGTCTTCTCTCTTAGGGATTGCTAAGGGGTGCTTCTCTGTTAAAAAAAAAGAAAGAAAAATACAAAAAACAAGGGACTTGCGAGACACCATTGGTAACCAACAAAAGAGAGTTGAGTGTTCTTAAATACAAAGGCGTGATGCTTACATTTTCTCATCCCTTATGCAAAAGTGAAACAAATGCATGAATCATTTTTCCTTTGTTTTCTCCTCAATGCCCATTCTTGAGAGAAGTTGGCCATGGTAAAGTTAAAGTTTCAGAGTCACCTAAACAAAGAAACATTGAAGTACCTTAGATCATACCCCGAAACTCTATATTTTATTTTTACCCTGAGCACACCTATGCCACCAGCAGTTGATGGATCGCACTCCTCAATAAGTTGAAAAGATCATGAACTGTTCACCTCTTTATCCTACCCTTCATAATAATATTGTTAGTATTGAGCACCTACTTACTTGGGTATGTGGTTTTGCTTGAGGACAAGCAAAAAGATAAGTGTGGGGGTGGTGTAAGTGTCCAAATAAGCATGATTTATAGGTGTATTTCATTATATTATATTAGCACTTTTCTTGCTCATTTCTCCACTTCGGTTAGTTTTTCCTCTAGTTTATGTTTTATTATTATCTCACAAATTTATTGTTTAAACATGAGGAAAACCAAGCTGGGAGTAAAGTAGACAAAGAGACGAACTCATAGACGCAAACGGCTCAGAAAACGGAGTCCAAACGAAGAATCTAGAGCCGGTCAAAGTTTGTAGAAGAAAATAAGTCACGCGGAGACCACACATGCGTCCGCATGGGGCTGGGCGGACGGCTAGGCGGACAGAACAAGGTGACCGGGCGGACACAAGTGATGTCCTTAGGCGGACACAAGTGATGGAGATAGGCGGACACACAGAGACGTCCGCGTGAGCCCTGGGCGGACGGATAGGCGGACAGCACACATGGCGAGAGACAGAGACGTCCGCATGGTTTCTGGGCGGACAGAGGTGAGGACAGCAGGCAGACATGACTAAAAATCAGACGCGAGCTTATCTTCTTCGCCCGTCGACTTGCTTCTGCCATATCCATCTACTCCGCACCGCCTACCTTATTTTCCTCACGCGTCATCAGCTCTGTCCCCTGCAATTAATGAGCAATCAATGCTCTTCCACCTCTGTCTGCAATCAATCTTCTTCTTCCTCTCCTCTATAAAAAGCCACTGCTACTTCATCAAAAACTACTCACTCACACACACGTTCCACCCCTAAAACTCAACACTCCAAATCACTCATTCCACATACAAAATCCTACGTACTCGCTCCACTCTTCTCTTCTTTCATTTCTCCATTCACCATCCACACCTCCGT
Organism: Limonium bicolor; assembly: GCA_023374045.1. NCBI lineage: Eukaryota > Viridiplantae > Streptophyta > Magnoliopsida > Caryophyllales > Plumbaginaceae > Limonium > Limonium bicolor. The sequence goes on along the minus strand of CM041777.1, from coordinate 355,978,430 downwards.
ATTATTATTACGTCCAACCTCTGTCTGACTATTACCAGTTAATATGTCAGGCTAAGGAGGATTTACTCCGGGTGAAGGTTTAATTATGTATTTGTATTAATTATGCAATATTTCTACCGGTTAAAATAAATTCAGTTTGTTACGATTAAAGTTTTGTTTCTCTCCCTTTTTAATAAATTTCATCGATTTATTAAAAAGCCTTACTAAATCTGTTTCTAATCTGATCGGTGACAAACAGATAGGTTAATTAAGCCGTAAAACTGTAGGAACTTATTTTCATCGGATAAGTTAGTACAAGTTGCAAGAATAAAATTCCTCACACTCCTCTGCCGTTTACACGCATTTTGCTTGAGTTTTCATCGGACCTTGCATTTTCAGGTAAACGAGTTCTTATGAGTTTTCATCGGACCTTAAGATAATAACAGGAATCTTGCCAAATTATTTTATAAAACCGGTAGAGATAGCACAATTAATCATATCATATTAACCTGAACCCGGAGTTCCGTTTAATTTAACTTCAACTCACTAAATTAATCTGTTTTTTACTTTTCAAAAAAAAGTCAATTAACTCCCCCCTTTTGTGACACGCTTAGGTACTATAATAATTCACCTTAGTCCCACGGTTCGATATCCGGTCGCTTACACTTTACTATACTACAACGACCGGGATTTGTTTGTAGCCCGACGGATATTTTGAGTTTTAATTTCTTTTCTTTTATTTTAATTACTCCAGTTCTAACCACTCACGATAACACGTCTGCAAGTGGTGATGGGGTGATTGCTGAATGATTTATTTTTGTTCTTTTTGCGGCAGCAGTCTTGGTTTAAGCTTTGGTGAAGTGGTGGAAATGATGGGATACTGTGACATGTGTGGTGGCCGTAATGGAGTTGGTGAATGCTTGGATGGGAAAGTGATTTTGTACAAGAGGCCTCGCGAAAAACAAAGGTTTTTTTCTTTTATATGCTTGCAGACATGCTTTATGAGAGAGAGAGAGTTTTCCCCTTTTCTTTTCTTCCTCTTCTTTTCTTTTTTTTAGCACATGAACGAATGTATAAAAATTAAAACATGAACAAAGAAGAAATTTTATTGATAACCAAAAGAAGTAACAATGACATTGAGTACCAACCAAATGGAAAAGAACAACTAAACTAACTATGGTAAGAAAGAAACTATGTAAAACAACCAAAGGAAAATAACAATGGCTCCTAATGACCCCAAAGCGGGAAGTAAATGGCTAACTACCCCTAACCTACGACCTATTCTTCAAGGAACATCCAATCGGGCAGCGCTTCCTCCTCTACCACTTTTGCCGTATCCTGTAAACATGGAGAACATGAGCATATGAGCAAAGATGATAGTTCAATTGTTGAAATGAAAGATGGGTCCATTAACGCACCGAGTCCTTGACGACCAGGATTCGCTGCCGGAGACAGGACGTCTAGGATTCCCTAAAGATCCTTGCCAAGACCCTTACCCTCTTGATAACCATACTTCTCCATGATAACTTTCTCTGGCCCAACTTTATGTTTCTAAAGAGAAGTTGGGTCAGATTGCTCTGGTACAACGCTGAACCTGTTGAGATGGGACGAACCCTCCTCTTCAACCATGCAAACAGGCAACTCCTTCTGATGCGGTTCCCCCCCTAACGATATGAACCTTCCCGTCTCTTTTGAACTTCAAACACTGATGCACCGTAGAAGGGACGACCTTCAAATCTTGAAGGAAATCCCGTCCCAGGATCAGATTGAAAGAATGGGGAATTTGCAGAACCAAGTACTTCACTGGATGAATAACCGTCCCAAACTTGAGTGGAAGATCCAGTAGGCCGAAGACATGCCTTGGGTTGTTGTCATACCCTCGTAACACTATTTGGCAAGACTCAAACTTGTCGCAACCCATACCCTCTGCCACTTTCAGAGGACAGATGCTGACGTCCGCTCCTGTGTCAATGAGGACCTTTGGCACCTTGATGGCCCCGCACCAAACAGTAATATACAATGCTTTTCCCGAGTGTTCGGAGATCTCGCTATCGTGAAAACTGATCTCCGCTTCCTGCTTTTTCTAAAGAGCCGCGACCATCCTTTCCGGGGCTAAACTTTCCTCTGGCCCACCCAAATGTTTGGTAATGGCCCGTCGGTGCTCTGGTGAGATCGTAAGCAAAGACCAAATTGCCATGGGGATGGTTGTTGCCTTCAGCTTTTGAAGCAATTCTCGTTCACCTGGGATTTCTTCAGCCACCGGGGGAGACAACATTCGCTCTTCCCCTTGCGACGGCTTTTCAGGTGATCCGTAGTGTCTGCTCGACCGGGTAATGTGAGCATTTGCTGGAACAAAGCTAACCGTGGATGTGGGCTTCCGTCCTGCCCCTCGTGTCGGCTTTTTGTCATCCCAAAAAACAGTAAAGGCAACACACTGAACTTCGGATTCTGAAGTCTCGAGGTCATCCAAACGCTGATATCCCTGATCGATGAGATCCTGGATCCGGTGTCTCAGCACTTTACAATCATTGGTATCATGCCTCGCTAGCTGATGGTACCTGCAAAATTGACTAAGCCTACTCCCCTTTCGTGTCTCTCCATGGCGAGGAATGAGCGGTCGTATTAGCCCTTCGTCCTGCAGCTCCTCAAAGGCCTGGCTTAAGGAACAACCGATGGGTGTGAATTCCCTTTCGGCTTTGTGGGGACGCTCCGGTACTGGGGTTGCAATCTGGATTTTTCCTTCTTGGGCCAATAACAAAATTTAAGACTTCAAATTACGACAATTATCCGTGGAGTGGCCCGTGAGTAGGTGTAAACGACAGAACTGCCCGGGACATGCCCCTAGATGCCGCCCGCGGAACCGCGGGGCTTTGAGTTGGACTAACCTCCGCCCTAGAACTACTCTCAGAATCTGACTATGTGGCTACTGCAGATCTACAATAGGCACCTGTGCGGCCTGCTCTTGTTGCGGTTCCTGGTTCTCTAGTGACTTGACCCCGTCTTCATTGGGGGCCAGATCTAAAGGGATGATTTCCCCGAAAGTATGAATGAGAGCTCTCGCTTCCCTTGCAGCCGACACAAATCCTGAGCTTAGCTCTTCCAAGGCACTCCTGTGGATAAATTCTAATTCGGCTAGTTTCCCTATCAAGTCCACAAGCTCAGCGAGCTGAGTACTTCGATCATTAACTTCATACGACATCCTAGCTGCGAAGGGTGCTGCCTGTTTAAACAAGAAGATAAGTCAGCATTACGGGAGTGAGACTGGGACTAAACTTAGAAACACAGGCCGGAAATTAGTGCGCTGCAATGAATACCGGACCCTAAAATTTTGGACGAGTCTGCCCTGGACTAAACTTTTGGGTTGCAGGGTTCATTGGTCTTACAAGTGGGTATTACAAGAATCAGGCTTGTAACAAAAATCAGCCTAAAGGAATTTTTTTTATCTTGGGGTGATAGAAGTATTTGGACTATCAGAGCCCTTTAAATGTTTCGTCTGGGCTAGAAGAGATTGAAGGACTGATACAGATACTGGGCCTGAGGCCCAGAGAAAAAGAACATATGCACAAAAGTCTTTCATAAGGAGGTGATGCAAATGTCCTCACAAAATGACTCAGTCCAACGGGTACGGATCAATCCGGAGAGGTGCTTGGGGCGCGGGCCCAGGTCACCACAAAGGAATAGGGCTTGCACGCTATTCTCTTTGGGTTTCCCCACTTCTTCACATCACCTAAGGGTGTGCGTCTACAGTCGGGTCTTTAACTGGCCAAACAATGGGCTAGGTAAGGGTACTGCCAGGAAAATGCTTGGGGCTAAAGCCCAGGTATTAAGGGGGTGTGGTTAGACGGCACCCTCCTCTTTTCCCCCACTTATTCACATCACCTAAAAGGTGTGAGTCCCTGACAGGGGACCCTCAAGCGGGTCCCGGGGTGAAATTGGTTTGCGTGGACCATCGCTCTCATATGATGCAAGGGTGCAAAAATTAAGGCGTGCACAAAAGTAAATAAACAATGTAATAAAAAGCCATAAATAAACATTTTTCAAGTTAAGCCCTCTTTCTTAAAAATTAAACAAATTAATATTAAGAATTTTGTCCCCAGCAGAGTCGCCAGTCTGTGAGCCTCGATTTTAAACCCTCCTATGTTGATTAAAGCTGATTAGGACTTAACTGGGTTTTAGGTCCACTTATAACCTAAGATTAATAACTATGTCATATAACAATAATTATTAAGACCTAAGCTAGCTCACTGGAACCTATTATGAGTCGCCACCTAATTTTAACCTATAGTAAATTAGGAAAGGTAGAGTTCGGGTTTGGGGGATTGATATTCGACTTAATTAGGGTTCAATTACTTTCATTACCCTTCCTAGGTCGTTTTTCCTCTACTTGGTTTATTTACGGCTTTCTACAAAGTCGTTTTCAACCTAGGGGCGCGCTTCTTTTTTTTATTTTTTAGGGTTTTTTGACAGAAAATTAAAGTGAAATTAAAAGCTACCTGAACTAGGGATTCGGAGGCAGAATTAGGTCAAATTTTTATTACGTCCGTAGCCACGGACCTAATGTCCGAGACCACGGACCCCAATTGAATTAAATGATTTCAGAAACAGAACAAAAATATAAACGCAAACTTGAAAGGTCCGGGGCCACGGACAGGGTGTCCGTGGGCCCAGACATGTATTGACCGAAACCTTAAAATTTGAAAAATTGAAAAATATAAAATCCCGCCACCGTCCGTAGGTTTCCGTGGTCACGGACAACCCGTCCGTGGTCCCGGACAATGAGTCCGAGGTCACGGACAGCCCACGGACAATGGGTTTTTTATGGTTCCCGAAGGTGTTTTGAGCTCAAATTTTATGGGTGTGTAGCCTGAAAGATTATAATCACGTTAGCAATTGAAAGAACTCAATTTGAGTCAAAATTAATAAGAAACTTAGCAAACAAGTAACAAGGCAGTACCAAAAACAATTAGCGATACAGAAGCGAAAAAGAGTTAGTTTGAGCCCAAATTTTGAGGCAAGACAGATAATATCGTAGAGAATTAGGAAAGTGAAATTTCTACCTGTTTTACCTTCGGATTCACAATGATTCTTCACACCGGGATTCGTTGAGTGCTCCGTTGATGGCAGACCCGAAAGGCTTTCGAACCAAGCTTCTGGTTGTTGGTTGTTCTTGCTTTTCTTCACATTTTGGTGGTGTTTTGTGGGGTTTTGATGATTAATTATTGGTGCTTTGGGGATTGGAAAACGAGTTTAGATGGTGATTTCGGGGGATTTTCGGTATGATTCGGGTGGCCGGGTGTTGGAAAACGTGAGAGAGAGAGAGGAGGCTGTGCTTTCTGACTCCCTAGGGTTCTTGAGCTTGTGATATTCTCCTTTTATCAAAAAACCTATCCCCTTATATAGACTTTCTTAAAGATAAAGAAAATCTAGTAAAAGTAAGATTTTTTGATATTTTAATTAAATGACTTCCCAAAGAAATTTTGCTGTGAAATTTTAACCACATGTTAAGAATGGAAATTATAAATTTTCTGAAGTGGAATCGGATTTTTTAAATGTTGGAATATTTTTAAATTGAATTTCTCGTCAGATTCAGTCAGAAATTGCTAGAAAAATATTGGAAATTTGAAAAATCAAAATTCCAACGCCATTATACTTAGAATGTCATCCTCTATCTTGGGTTAAAATATCAAAGCATTTAAATCTGATTTGGGCATCTTTTGGAGGAGAGAGAAAGCCTATAGGAGGTCTCGGGAGCCTTAAGAATTACGAAAACGCCTCTGACAATGACAAAACTGCTCCTCATGCCCTGGAATGCGCCGAACGAGCCAGAATCTCTCATTACTCGATTAAATGCCCCTCACAACACCAAAACCTCGTAGACCCTAACCAGGGGGGTCAAAATTTTGGGTATAACAGCGGGGTATGCGGAAGTCATATGCAGCGTAAGCTGAGCCCCTATGGGCAATGTTTTTATTGTACAGGTACCGAAGCAGATATGGTCACAGTAAGAGACCGGCAGCTATGCTTAGATAGCTAGGAATGAATTGTAGTTAGTGAAGTATCGTATAGGGCTTGTAGCCTTTGAGGTAGAAGTGTACCAAGGGGTACACCATTATGTAATTGCAAGTATGTAGTTGTGAGGAATGGGTAGATGTTAGACTCTTGATGAGTATGTATGAACTTGAAGAAGTATTGTATTTGGTTTTGGATCTTAGTAAGCTCGGTGTATTGTAATGTATTGTATTATGGAGTATTGTATTGAATGGAGCATAGTAGTACTTGTTTGGTAATTTGAGTACGTATTGTAACTGTGTAGTACTCGGGTATTCCGGTCCATCAGACCGATGCTGTTAGTAGTAGTAGGCCTTGTTAGTCACGTGGGTGGCTAACGGCATTGTATCACCCTCCGTTGTGTAAGTATGTATCCGCTGCGTGAGTATGGAAGTATGAGGACATTGGACGGTAATGACGGTATTAGCGGTAAGGATGTTACAAGTCAGGTATCTGTCTAGAAAAGCTCACGCTAGAACTTCTAGTACACACAAGAAATCAAGCATCACACTGCAAGAGAATCGACAAACCTATGCAAATCTTCATATCTATATAAACAACTAGCTCACGATAAAAAGCATAACTCATTAATGAGCAAGGCAACAAGATAAGTCAAGGGCTACTAATACACATTATCACGTAGCCATAATGAAGTTTGAAGAGGTTATTTATGAGCATTAATGAGCCAGACAAAATCAGACAAGTTGCACACACAAGTGGTGCTCGACCAATCGAAGGAACTACTACCGACGTGCTCAATCACAAGGCGACACGTGTTCCTAGCTTCAGATCAAGTTAAAGATTAGTCTATAATTTAGTTGATTGTTATACAGAAGAGAAAAGTAGTAATCAATTCCTAGAGTCTAGGTGATCATAGGCCGTTAGTTATATCCTAACTAACGTGTATAAATACGTGCATTTATGTCCCATGTAAGTAGCTCAAAATATTGAGAAAAAAAAGATACTCTGAGAAAGTGTGGGTTAGACTAAAAGTGTAGGTAAAGGCTAGAGAGTTGGTGAGCTAGGTAGGACTGAAGTTAAGTGACAATACGTTGTGTTCTTGATAGACTATCCAGTAGGGGAACGGTTGGGGAATTGTAGGCAAACTGTCAGGAGAGGGTAGAGGACTTAGGGATAAAGTCCTAAACTGTCCCGGAGTCCATGTGTGGGGTGAGAGAGATTTAGTGAATTTCTGTGTGTAAATTCTCAATCGAAATGGATTTTCTAGTTTGAGTTTATCCATAGTCTTTCTTTAACTATCAAGTAGTTTTATTTAGCTAACGATATGTCCATGATTAATCGGGGATGCATCAGGAGCGCTAGTCAGTTTCACTAGCCTACAACAACCCCTTGCTGACACTTAACAAAGTGTTTTTTAGTTTTCCCTTCCACTCGCTTACTTGTGTCACTCTTTTACAGGACTTAAATACTCATAAAGGAAACTGAAAACTCTACGTTACAAGCCTAAGCTCTCTAGAAAATATTAAGCATCGTTTCAGCTATTCGGCCCTTTAGCACACCCATTTCAGTTTGAAGCTAGGTTATCTTTATAGCCAATGTTGATTCCTTCTCATTAGTGGATCCCAAAGCTTATTGTTGAGATTTATGGAGTCCACACTCTTAGTGGCTAAGCCACTGTTGCGCCAAATTAGAGACCATAGACCGGAAGCGCTTCTCAGAATAACAATAGAAAAAGCAGAAAGCAACAACTGCTTTTTCTGCACTATCGTTTGTCTTCTTCTTCCTTGTCTCGCATGCGTCTGAACAATTGATCTTTGAAGATAAATTTGTGCATGTTGTTGATAAGCATGTTGGACATTGTGTCAGACTTCATCATTTGTATTTGGCTTTATTTCTGATTATGTTTCTTTATCATTTGTCATTGAGCCTCTCTTGAAGCGATCGTGGATAGATGCCCGACTATTGGCATTAGTAAAAAAGGTAGAACCCACTTGTAACATTTCATACAAGCGTTCCTGATAATCTTTATTTGTTAAATACACTTAAATAAATACATTAAACCATAAGAACGGTTTGCTAACATCAAAATTTTAAGGATTGACTTAACGGGGATTTGTGGATGGGTTCTTCACTTTTAACAACAGGGATTGAGGGAGGTGGAATACTAGAAGTAGGTTGGATCATTTTCTAGCTAATAATGACTAGATGGGCTTGTTCTCTGAATCGATTAATTTCCACTTGTCGTGGGGCCATTCAGGTCATCGGCCCATTAAACTTGTTCTTTAGCCTGTGCGTCATTGAGGGGTCAAGCCCTTTAGGTTGGATAATTATTGGGCTGCAAGTAAAGAATTTCGTGAGTTAGTTTAGATGGTTTGGGGAATGCCGAGTCTACTGGATGGTGATTATCAAGGCAAGCTGGTGGCTTGTGGTCGTGAGTTGTGTCGGTGGGGGAGGGTTAGGCTTCGTGAGGAGCACAAATGTATGGATATGGTGCAGCAGGAAATGAACTTAATAGTTTTTTCTAATCCCTTAAAGGAAGGTCTAGCAAGTTGGGGTCAGCCATCAAAGGAAATGGACTCGCTGCTTTTGAAGTAAAAGATGAGGTGGTGCCAACGCTCTAGAGATCGATGGCTCATAGAATGTGACCACCATTCCTCTTTCTTCTTTAGCTAGTTTAGGGCAAGATCTTGTTGGAAATATATATTTGCAATTTCGAAGTCTAGAGGGATATTATTACTTACTGGGATGGGAATGAGGGTGTTTCTCGTGGTTTTTTCCAAACTCTTTTTACTTCAACTAATGTTGATGTTAATTACCATCTACTTGCGTGTGTAAAGAACCGTGCTCTTGTTTATATTTATGCAACCATGGGTGAGCCTTTTACCAGGGAGGAGGTTTTGCGGGCTTTGAAGGATTTACGCCCATGCAAGGCCCCTGGACCAAACAAGATTAATGGTACCTTTCTCCTTGCTTATTGGGATATAGTAGGGGATGATTTTGTTGACATTGCCTTAATCTTCCTTAATACATATTTTTTCCCCCAAATGTCAATCACACTCAGCTAGTACTTGTTTTAAAAAGTAACGGGGCTGGTGCCATTGTCAATTACCACCCTATTTCTCTATGTAGTACTGTGTATCGGGTGATAGCTAAAGTGCTAGTAAATAGACTTAAGCCTACAATGTCGTTTGTTATCTCTGATGATTAGAGAGCGTTAGTCTCTAGGAGGCTTATTACTAATAATATAATAGGGCACATGATTTGTTGCATCTTATACATATGTCTTGTGTTATGGCTAAGGGTACCTGTAGCATCGGACAACTGACTCAAACCAACTCAAGGTGTGAGTCTGTGAGATGGCTTGACTTAATCGTACTAAGTTTGGAATCATACTAAGGATGCGGAAGCAGTCAGACGAACTCAAGCAGATACACAATTTAAGTTATTTTATTTCCTGGTAAAACAAAACAACTTACTCTACCCACTAAGTAGAAAGGATCTACTCAGTGGTTTCTCACTCACTTATCCAACACAATTTCTTATCAGTACGGTGATAATTAGAATGATGAGACTAGGACCTACCTAGATTGACTTTATCGATGTGCGTAAACAAAAAATAGTACTTTTCTCTCTCGAATACAAGTAAAGCTTTCTCTAAACATATGCTCTAAATAATTCTCTCTGGAAAGCTTCAATGAGAAATGAAATGACAAGTCTCTTATATAGTTGCTAGGATTGTAACATTGGGGAGAGTTAGTTCCTTAATTTTAGGAACTAATGACTCTTTCCTTGAATGTCAAAAGTTGGGGCCAAGTCTTCTAATTATTGCCACATTAAGAGAATTTTGGTCCAAGTTTAAACTTTGTTGACCATTGTAAGGTCATTGTAGTTGTTGTAGTTTCTTCTTATTTTTCACAACTGATTGACGGCCTCTCTCGAATTATCAGAAAGTTAAGCCTTCGGATTTTGCTCACATTTGCATGAATTTTGGTCCCATTTGCATGAATTTTGGTCCATGGATGATGGTTGATGACCGTTGTGGTTTAACTTTGCCCCTTAGATTTTGCAACTGATGGATGACCTCACATGGTTGGACTTACTCGATGTTATGCCCCAGTTTTTTTCGTCCTAATTCGCAATGGGGGAATTTATGTTATTCCGGACTAATGTTTGTAAGGTTATATCATCTCTGGATGATATTATGTCAGTTTCAGAACAGAGGGCCTTTTATATGGTTATTATTTTGTTAGGAAAAGGAACTTCTTAATTTCTCTTTCTTCATTTCTTATTCACGTTTAATCCTTCCTTCTTCTCACCTTCTATTCTATTTATTATAAGTGAGGAAAATGAATTACTAATTTACTTTTCCTTTTATTACTCATTCATTAGTAAAGGGATGGGGTTATTATTATTATTATTTGTTTTCCTTTCCCTCCTCCTTCCCAGACAGCTCTGTCAGGGGACAATATGCTCCATCTTCCTTCTCAACTCCCTCTATCTGCTCATCCTTCTCCTTCCCCTTTGCTCTCAACAATTAATTTTTCTATGTCCTGGTTTCATCGCTATTGGAGATTCGAGATTGAGTATTCTTGAGATTGGAGATTTAGAGTTGGTTGCTGATCTTCGTTTCCTTCCTTCGCTCCTCATCCCGGTTCTGGTTGTCTCTCAAATTATTTGAGTATTCGTGAGTTCAGGTGGGAATTCAAGGAGAGCATATTGTCGGGTCCATAGAGATTGTGTTACGTCGGATGTGAGGTAGGTGATAGATGGATTCGGTTGTGTGTGTTCATCCTCGAGGATTTCCAATTTTGTTCGTTTTCCGTATACATTTATTTGTTTACTTTTCGAATTGTGGTGTTCTGGGTGAATCTGTGTTTTGTAATTTTGATGTTTTAAAACCTCGTGGAAAGGGTTTGGGTTTTGCGTATGTTGATAAGAAAGATTATGCTTTGATGATGGTATATTGTGGATTTGGGTTTGCTTTTGTTCATCATCGTTTTATGGAGTTTTTGTTGTGTTCGGACATCCGTCCAGACCTGTAGGGTCAGACGGGTGCCGATGACGTGTGTATTTTGGCGTCAGTTAATTTTTGTCCAGATGGGGTGCGAGGACGAGTTCCAGTTTTGCATTTCAACTTACGTCCGAACTTGTAAGCCCGGACACAAGTTCGGACACACGTTTTTCACTTTTTGGGTTCCGTCTGGGTCTGTGGGTGGGACAGGACATCTGGACACCTTGTTTTTCTATCCTGGGCTTACGTCCAGACCAGTTGCCCAGATGTAAGTCCGGACACGTGTATTTTTGGTGTCGGCGTGTGTCACGACTTGTAAGATGTGTAATTTCTTCGTTTAAGCTCCGTTTTGAGTGTCGTTTACGGTGTTAGATTCCTCTTTTCGAATACTACCTGTTTGACATGTTTTAGCATGTGTTTGTGCATATTTTGATCTGAAAGCCTTCAATAAGCTTTTAAACTCTAATTTGCTCTAAAAGCGTGTTTTAGCTTTTGATTTCGGTTTGACCTTCTATTTTTTGCTAGTCTTGCTTAAGACTTGTGTTTCAGCTTATGAATTCTGTTTTGGGTTGTGTTTAAGCCCTTGTGCTTGGGTTTTACTCTCTACAACACTCTCTGATCTGTTTTGATTAAGCTTCTATTTTGGTACCTAGATGTTTAGCTTCTGAGCCTTGGATAGTCAGGTCGGGTTGTCCCATAGCATGCTGCACAGGAATTCCTTCTAGTTTGTTCATTGGGTTCCCTTCTGTTCTATCTCTCAGGGTCCCATGGATGTTTAGTGACTGACGGGTCCATAACTATCTCTACGGCTTCTGTGTGGGATCTTTGGATCCACATGGCTTAAGTGATTGCCCTTTTGATGTGTCTGCTGGTGTCTAGGGTCCCACCTCTGTTTTGATTAAGCTTTTGTTCTCAACGTCTATGTCTGTGATCTGCTTTGCTTTGGTTTAAGCTTATGTTATGTTTGCTCGGCTTCTGTCTCTCTGCTCTGATTTGGCAAGCTTCTGTCTCTCTACTCTGATTGGCAAGCTTCTGTTTTTGTTCTGCTATGCTTCTCTTCTGATTTGAGGACATTTCATCCTTTATCTGATTTTTGCTACGACTTCTGATCTATTTTGCTAAGCTATGTATATGTATACATCTATGTTTAGTATTAGTTTTGAGCATGCTCAGCTGATGAAGTTTATCACCTGTTGAGCTATAGTTTGGCTCACCATTATTTCCGTCTGATTTACAGGTTAAAGCTTCCATCAAAGTTTCTGTTTTGCTTTTAGATTTTGTTTTCCACTTTGTATTAGTAACAATGCTTTGAGGCCCTTCTGAAGTTTGGATTCGTTATACACTTTGCTTTGGCTTCCGCTTTGTATTTGTAAACATTAAGCTCTGTATACATTATTTTTGTTAATAAAAGTATACCTTGTTTTGGTTTTGGGTTTCGTGTGTTAGAGTGTTGCATTATTAGGTAATAGATATGCGGTGTGTAACGTCCCTAACTCCTAGGCCGGTTATGGGGGTGTTACACTCGATCTTTCAAGGATGACTAATAGTGTCTTATTTTGAGAAGTACGATTGACTCGTTTGATCTGGTTGACTAGCTCAACAACATCTTCATACTTTAACAGTTTCCCCCTTGTTGTTGATGATAGCAAAAATCTTTTTGTGAATCCCGAATGAGTCAATCTGTAAAACAAGACAAGCACAAAGAGACTTTTGGGGAACCAACCCTTCCAAGTTCCCCCTTAATCACAGCGTAAATTGATTAACTCTATTAGAGTTCCCCCTGAATCGATGAACGCAATTTGGCAGACCACAACCTACTAAGTGAGATTGGGAAAAGGGAATATATGCCTAAGTTAAGAAAACTACAACCAACATGATCTAGTAATAACAGAGTTAAAATGAAATAGAATATCCCAACTTCACCTAAGACCTAGTCTCAATAGAGACAAAGTTAATCGATAACATAACCAGAGTGACCTGTTCATAGAGAGACGGGATTCACTACTTCCCCCTTTTTGCTGCCATCAGTAGGGGAAGTTTGTAAAAGAGCATAAGTCAATCCATAGATTTAAAAACAAATAGATTGTATCCATAACGCATACACATGCTAACATACTCATGGGCGACAAAGGGCAAGAGGTCTTGTCATATTCCACAATACCTATAAGTGCCACATACTCATAACTTGCAATGATCCATGTTGCATTGCATTGCAGTTTTAAAGACTGTGTAACTCTATATTTTTAATTCATAAATATTTAACAAGTTAAGCACACAGGGACTGTCTCCATCCCTCATACTTTTCTCTCCACCCATGTAGCAGCTTTGGGCCAACTATCCCAGGTTTCGCACCTTTAGGAAGTTAGGTGATGAAGCACCCTTAAAGGCTTAATAACCGAGTAGGCGATGTTCGTTTTGGTTTAGGAGAAACAAGTTAGCAGAGTATCTTGCCTTTGTCCTCCATCTCTTTCCTTTTTAATGAAAACAACTAAGGGACACAAAGAATAGACACAGTCTATCAATACGAAAGCACGGATTTACTCAAACAGTATGCAAACAACACATACTAATTATTACAACCAAGGGAGAAGAAATACTACTGTCTTACATTGATTGAGTCATTCCGATTGTTGAATGGAGTGCCTCGAATCTGGCGGTAGGAAGAGGCTTAGTAAAGATATCTCCTAGATCATCCTCGATTGGTACAAAGTCAAGTTGAATTAGCTTTTTCTCAACATGGTCCTTCAAGAAATGGAAACGTCTTTCAATGTGTTTGGTTCTCAAATGTTGAACTAGGTTTTCAGAGATTTTAATTGTGCTCTTATTATCACAGAAAATAGCAATTTGATCTTAACATAATTTTGCTTTGTAGAGGACCAAGAGCCTAAGCATAGACCAATGAATGGTGCATTACCAGATGTACTATTTCAATCATGAAAGGAATCTATTTAGTTAGAATCACTAAAACCTGATAAAGCAATATAGGGGAACGAAGGTACCATAGTTGAAGTTGATTGGTTCCTTTTAAGTATCGAAAGATTTGCTTGACCGCCTTGAGATAGGACTGTTTGGGTACTACTTGAAAGCGAGCATATAGACAGACTTAGTCATCAGGGTTGATGGCATTTAGACACTTCTTGTACAGATTTCCTTTCCTACGTCCCATGGCTTCTAGAGATCTTGTACGTTCATAAAAAAACTTTGCAGTCGACAGGTGAGAAATTACTAAATTGAATCTATCACAAATTTGAGAAATTCTTAAACAGACTATTTTGAAGTCCAGTTTCCAGGTGAACTCCATCTAGCGTAAACTTGGAGGGGTTATCTATGGATCCAACTCCCATAATTTTTCCTTCATTGTTGTTTCCAAAGGTGACCTTACCTCCTTTGTAGGTTGAAAGTGAGCTGAATTTGTCAAGATTTCCAGTCATGTGTCTGAAGCACTCACTATCCAAGTACAAATAGTTCATCTTCACACTCGCTTCCACCTACAAACAACATCACTTGGTTGTTTTGGGAACCCAAATATACTGGGGTTCCCTTTTTTAACAAAATATTTTTAGTTTTTCTCATGGCTCAAGGATAAGATTGAGTCTCTTAATATTAAATGGCATATCCTTGGGAAACGTTTCACAGGCACTATCTCGATGTCCAAGACATCCACAATAACCATAGATTTTGTTTAGAGGGAGGTTGACATATTTCTGATTGCCTTTCCACCAGGCTTGGGCTTATTGTTGGACTTGGAAACATTTTTGGGATTATCAAACTTGTCTTTATGTCATTTGGGCTTGGATTGAATGGATCCAACTCTTGATCATAAATTGATTATCTCCTGGGGAAAGTTTTTCAACTTCCTTTCAAAGATTATAATGATCTTGACTAACTTCCTAGATCTTAGAGTTGGCTCACTCAGGCGATTGTGATGGAGTGACCTAATTGACTGGTTTGAGAGAGAGAGAGCATGTTCTTTTTCTTTTAGTTTTCAAGTGAGTTTCTTAAAAGAAGAATTGAGAGAGATAATCTGAGATTCTAAACTATTTAACTTATTCTGCAAAGTGCGACATCTGTCAGCAAAAAAAGTGAGATATTTTCTAAAAGAGTCAACCTGAGTCAAGGACTCTTCCTATTTCCTTTGATTTGATTTAGAAAGACTTGTGGCTTTATTGAGCTCCTTTTGAAGGGAGTAAGCACAACGTCGAGAGTCTTGTAGATCCAATCTAAGTGAACAACAAATGGTCTTGTGCACCTCAGTTTGATCTCTAAGAGCATACATCGTAATTCTTGATTCTTTGAGTTCTTTAGTCAACCCAGAAATTTTTCTATTGAGAATGGCTTTAAGAGAGTTATTTTCAGAAACCAATTTAGAAATCAAGGTCATAAACCCATACGGTAAAGGCCAGTCTCTAAATGACATCTCGTTACCTAGTTGTCGGGAATCATGGAATGAGTATGGTCATGTGTCGTGTCTTCTTGATTGGAATGCCAGCTAAACAAGGCTCTAATACCACGTGTAGGATCAGACAACTGACTCAAACCAACTCAATGTGTGAGTCTGTGAGATGGTTTGACTCAATTGTACTAAGTATGGAATCGTACTAAGGATGCTGAAGCAGTTAGTCAAACTCAAGCAGATACACAATATAAGTTATTCTATTTCTTGATAAAACAAAATAACTTATACTGTCTACCAAGTATAAAGGATCTACTTAGTGATTTCTCACACACTTATCCAACATAATTTTTTATTATCACGGTGATAATTAGTATGATGTTACTAGGATCTACTTAGAAGGAATCTATCGATGTGTGCAAACTGAAAATAGTACTTTTCTCTCTCCAATACGAGCGAAGCTTTCTCTAAACATATGTTCTGAATAATTCTCTCTGGAAAGCTTCAATGAGAAATGAAATGACAAGTCTCTTATATAGTTGCTAGGATTTGAATGTTGGGGAGAGTTAGTTCCTTAATTTTAGGAACTAACGACTCTTTCCTTGAATTTCGGAAGTCCGGGTCAAGTCTTCTAATTATTGCCATGTTAAGAGAATTTTGGTCCAAGTTTGATCGTTGATGTGACCGTTGTAAGGTCAGTGTAGTTGTTGCAGTTTGTCCTTAATTTTGCAACTGATTGATGAACTCCCTCAAATTATCAAAAAGTCAAGGCTTTGGATGTTACTTCCATTTGCATGAATTTTGGTCCAAGACTGATGATTGTTGACCGTTGTGGCTTAGTGAACATTTCTTCTTAAATTTCATAACTAATGGATGAACTCACATGGATAGACTCACTCAATCTTTCAAGGTTGACTGACTTTGTCTTGTTTTGAGAAGTGTGATTGACTCGTTTGATCTGGTCGTCTATCTCAGCAACATCTTCATACTTCAGCAATACCTTTGCATATTAAATTGATATGTCTAAGGATTTTGATAGTGTTGAGTGAACTTTTGTTTGGAAGTCTTAAGGAGCTTGGGCTTTTATCCTAGGTTTATGGCTCTGATAAGGAAATGTATTACCATAGTTTCTATGTCTGTTTTGATTAATGGTTAGCCTGGTCAGGTCTTTCACGCATAGTGAGGGATGAGACAGGGGGACTATTTGTCCCCACTCATGTTTATTTGTTGTACAGAGGTTTTGTTGTCTGCACTTCATCTTGCTACGGATGTTGGTATTTAAAGGGGTCTAAAAGTTAAGGGTTTGAATGATGAAATCACTTGCTTGTTTTTTACTGATGACTGTGTGATGTTTAGCTTGTCAACTAAGCATAATGCTTCTACTCCTCAGTGTTTTAAATCATTTTTCAAAGGCATCAGGGCAATGTATTAATCCACTTAAACCAAGCATATTGTTCTTAAGGGGGGTACCTCAAATAGTTAGAATGAATGTTGCTTATTGCTTTGGTACTAGGCAGGTTAATGATTTTGGATTTTATTTGGGGTTTCCTAGCAAAGTTGGAAAGTGTCGGAGAAGGGTTTTTGACTATCCCTGTGAACGTGTGCTAAAAAAAAGTCCAGGGATGGGGAAGATTGGTCTCACAAGCAAGTCGAGGTATCCTGATTAAAAGTTTGTTGCAGTCTGTTCCAGTCTATGTTATGAGTGTCATTAAGCTGTCAGTTTCACTAGTGCATGATTTGCATAAAGTCTTTCCAAGGTCTTGGTGGTTAGGGAGAGTGCAAAAAAAAGAGGGGTTAACCAGAAGTAATGGAGTTATATGTGTGAGATTTTGGGATCAAGGGATATGGGCTTTAGGGATCTTGAAGCTTTTAATGATGCACTCCTTGCTAGATAGGTCTGGAGGATTATTTCCTGCCCTTCTTCCCTTTTGTCTACGCTTTTGAAAGCTCATTACTTTATATATGAGCATGTCTTGAAGGCCAGCCTTTGAAGTAGGCCAAGCCCAGTTTGGTAGGCATTGTACTCTAGTTTTTACATGTATAATGAGGGGTTTAAAGGGTCATAGGGAAAGGGTAGACAACTTCATTGCTCTCATGGTGGATACCAAATAAGCAAAGGGTAAGGCCTACTCCTGGAAAGTTCCAGATTTACTAAAAGGGAGGGTAAAATGTCTTGGTTGATAAATCCAATTGATAAAAGTTGGTGTGTGTGTGTGTGTCTTTGATAAGGCAATGGTTTGAGGAAGGGGATGCACATAAAATAGTGAGTATTTCTGTGGGGCATCAGGCTGGCGATGATGAGTGGGTTCGGGAGGGTAGTAAGACAGGTTCATTCATTACTCATTCGGCTTATTCATGGATCTCAAATGTAGGAAACAAGACCAAAGTCAAAGCTTAACTGGTGGGATGGTGGGAAAGGTTATGAGTAGAGTGTGAAAGTGTCTGCTCCCCAACCGGGTTAAGGTTTTTGTTTGGTGTGCTTCATGGTTTACCTTGTCCTATCAACTTGGAAATAGATATGACCCTACTTGTTTCTGTGTTGAGGAGGAAAGTTTTCTGCACTCCTTTGTGATGAGTCCAGTTGTGGCCAGGTTTTGGGCAAGATTATCGTTGCACGAACCCTGTACTAGTGGAATGAAGGGGCTTTTCTTGATTGGGTTTTGCAAAAAAGCTTGACTTTGGATAGTTTTTTGCTTGACCAATTTGTATATCTTCCCGTGGAAACTTTGGTTAGCAAGGTGTCAAGTTTGGCACGGTTAAGCAAAGGCTTTGTAGTGGGGTTGGCAGCAAGCTGAGGCATACTTTTCCTCCTCTTTTGTGGTTGGAAAGGGTGTCATTCTGGTTGAAGCTAGAGTGGGCACTCCAGATGCGGATTTTCTTGATGTTTATGTTGATAGAAGTGTGACTGAAGGCGGGCGCTCTGGTGTGAAGATGGTTAGGATGGCTCGTGGGGAGGTGGTTGCTAATGGTATCATGGGCTCGGAGGCACTAAGTCGCCAGCTGAGGTTGAAGCACGGGCACTGCTGCATGGGGCTTGCTAGGCGCACCAGGCTGGGTTTTGTAAAGTTAGGTTTTGATCCGATTGTAAATTAAATGTGGATTATATTAATGGGGTTGGTATGTTTTCTTAATGTAAAGTTGATTTTGGATGAAGTACTTAAAGTATCTAATGATTTTGAGAAAGTTATGTGATCTGTTGTACCAAGGGAAGGAAATGTAGGAGCTCATATGTTGACAAATATTGGTCGTGGAGGTAGTTATGATGGTTTTGGAAATATGACATATCTAGAAGTTTTATGAATATTTACAATAATTAATGGCAAGGTAATGTAGGTTTTTCTTTTAATAAAAAAGATATATCTCTACAACAATTTTGAAGACACTTTGATAAGTGTCCAGAATTTAGTTCTCTACACTTACAAATTTAAAGATTTTGAATAGAAAAGTGTGAGAAAATGCTCATTATGTAGTAGTGATATTGTACATTATCGTGTACACGACATAATAAAGTAGATAACGACCAAAAAATGGAAAACTATATTAATGAAACATTGGAATAACAAATTTTGAAATGAAACCAATGAGTTTGTGCTTTTGGAATCCTTAAAATGGTGTTTGGGTTATCAAAACAAACAACCACAAAGGGCGCATGAACAAGTTCCGAAGTTTAAAATTTTCTAGAGTGGGGAAGCGAGAAGAGAACGCGCTTCTTCACACGCGCTCTTTCCCCCCTTTTTTCTCTCCTAGGTGAGGTTGCAGAAATGTCTGCACCTCAACTCCCTAGCTCCTTCGAGAGCTCATCTTCAATGATGGCCATGCACCACTCTGTTGAGCATCTGAATAGTGTTTCCATCTCTCAAGAGCCAGGCGAGGTATTGAGAACGTTGCTTCTGCCTCCGATTTCCAAAGTGCGGCAGCAAGGGGATCCCCTCCCCCTTCCTCCTCTCAAGAATCACTCCTCCAGTGTCAACAAAAGATCTTCAGGGTGGTGGACTCATCCAGACACGGTAAGATCCTGTATGCCGATCTCGTCTACAAAAATATTACATGTTCCACCTGATAGTTTATTAGAGTCGTTAAAGAACTTGAAGCTAGTCGCCAACCCTAGATTCCAGACAACCTCAATGAGTCCCCCCCTTAAAAAAGAACCAGATTAGTGTACTAATCCATAAAATACCTCTGTATTCTTCATTCATGCCCTCCCCCCCCCCCCCCAAGGATTTGATTATAGCTAACTGTTCTAGGCTCCAACTTCACCCAACTGAATCCAAGCTGGTCGACGTGAAAGATCTCTCTCAGTCCCCCACTTATTTTGACAAAGACCTTTTTAGTAGAATCTATAGTCCAAATCAAGCTAACTCTAAAATAGTTCAAAATGTCCTCAAGCAAATCTGGAAATTGAAAGCTCACTTTAAGGTTACAGAGGTGGGTTTCAATAGATTCACTTTCCATTCATCAATGAATTGGATAGAAGGATGATCCTTTCCAACGATCAGCACTTCTAGAATAGACTGCAAGCTTTAATGGAAATTAACCCCTTCCTCAACCTGGAAGAGCAAGAAACTGCTACAACAAATATCTAGGTAGGAATTTATAAACTTCCTATGATATTCTTCAACAGAAACTTAGTGATAGAATTAGCAAATAGAATAGGAAAGTTTAGTGAATTCCCGGAGAGAATTAACCCCCTGACTGTTAAGGTGCTGAGAATGAAAGTTGAAGTAAAAATCTCAGAACCCCTTTGTCGGATGCTAATAGTTAGTGTAGTTCAATGGAACAGAGTGTGTAGGCTATCTATGAAAATCCCCCATTTCTACTATAGATGTGGTTGCATCACTCATATAATGCCTAAATGTGTACTCCAAAAAGAAAACCTCCATGCCCCAAAGAGATTTGGCCCTTGGATTAGGGCAAAACATGTTGGATCATCCTCTATTATCTTAGAATCTGCTTTGATGTCAACCTCACACTTTCTACCCTCCCAGATAATGTGTTACCCATCAATGCCCCTTTTTTGCTCATAGATAATCCAACTACCGGTAATCAAGCTTAGAGCCATATTCTCTGCTCACAGACCCACTTCCAGATGGACCCACCCCTAGGTTTTGAACATAAACTACAATTCTGTGCACCCAAACGTGTGCTCTTTGCCCAACCCCGCAAAATTTCCCCCTCCCAAATTTCTCATCTACTAACAGAAGTGAACCTAACCATGATGTTAACAAGTTTGACTGGGAAGCTGCAGTCTCGTCTTTTGTAAATGATTTCAACAAGAAATCAAGAAGCTCCCCTCTTATCATATTAAAAACGCTGCCACATGGTCCCCATACTCAATCTGCCATCAACAAAATCATCTCTTAGCTCTTTACCAACACCCTCACCCCTAACTCCTCATATTTAACCCCAACATAGACCATCCTGTTGTTGCCTACGGAAAAGCAAAATCGTTCCCAGAATCTAGTATTAGTCCTAGGCATGCTCATCGATTCAAAAAAAAGGAAGGCTCGAAATATTAGACCGGTGATGATTAACTCTATTGTCGCTATAGTAGAGTTAGAGGAGTCTGAATACTATAAGTCGTTCCAAGAAAAGGGCAGACTTTGACCTTGATCAAGGCTGCCTACCCAAATGAGTTCCATATTCCTTAACTGTCAGGGGTTGGGTCGCCTCTGTGCAGTAGTTTGGGTCATAAGCCTGTTAAAATTCCATAAACCCAAACTTATACTTTGGATGAAGACCCGTAAAAGTAGTGAAGCCATGGATATTATCAGTAGAAAGTGGAAGAACTATAAGGGTACTGCGGTGAGCAGTGTTGGAAGAAGTGAAGGCCTCAAGCTTTTGTGGAATAAGGATGTTGACATAGCCCTGATCAATCGCTCCAACAATCATATTACTATTGAGATCAAGCTCTTAGGTATGGACCTTTTTAATTTTACTGGTTTCTATGGTTGGTCCAATTGGAATCTGAAACACTTATCTTTTAGACTTGTTATTGTTACTTAAGACCCAAATTAGGAATCCTTGGATAATATTTGATGATTCTAATCAAATCCTATTTGAGAGTGAAAAAAAAGGAGGCAAAATTAGAGGGGAAGACCAAATGGCTCCTTTCAGATAGTCCATTTCAAAAGCTAAGTTGATAGACCTAGGATTTGTAGGATACCCTTTCACATATTCAAACTGTCAAGTTAAGCCCTTCAATTCATTGAGTTGATTAGATAGAGTCTTCGCTTGTCAGGAGTCTCTCAAAATTTTCCCTGCCATGTCCGTCCTCCACCTGCCTAGAGAAGGCTCTGACCATTGCCCAATCCTTTTGAATCTGCTAGGCAGCCACAAAAAACCTAGTACAGTATTCAGATTTGAAAGTGTGTGGCTAGAGGGAAAAGATGTAAGGAAATAGTGGAAGAAACCTGGGGTAACTCCAGTTTTGATCTCATGAGCAATATTTAGACACTACTGAAGAAAAGGTTTTATACCACGGTTATTTTGCTTAAAAACCACGATTTATAACTATGGTATATGCTTGCGTCGCATATAAAAAAAGAGCTATAAATGACGATTATGAACCGTCGTTTAAAATAAGAGAAAAAACCATGGTTGTGAAACCGTCGTTTAAGACCCTTTTTCCCGGCGATGTTAGTTGACTTTAAATGACGGTTTTTAGCTGAAACCGTGATATAATGTGCCTCTTATATGATGTTTTTAGCTAAATCGTGGTATATAGTTCATTAATAAATGACAGTTTTTAGCTGAACCGTGGTATAAAGTTCCTCATATACGACGGTTTCTAGCTACACTGTAGTATATAGTCTCACGCCATAAAATTTTAAACCACAGGTTTTTACTTAGCCGTGGTATTGTTTTTAGTTTTTTTAGCCTCTACCATGTGTTTTTAAACACAACCCAATACAATCACATATACCTGTACAGAGCATCCAACTGGTATTACCCTTTGGCAACCAATACACTATATGCCCAACTAGCAAAACAAGTTGCTAGTTTGAATTGCAACAAAATGAATTGCGACAAACCCATTCAAACATTTCAAAAGAGAGAGTTTCACTTTACAAAACTTTTAAAGTGTACTTTACTTCAGCATAAACAAAATGTAAGTCTAACTACACTATGAGAAGATCTAAGAAACGCTGAAGTAATTTTTACACCAATATGCGACATATGATCTCTTACAAAGTCTAGGTCTGCTTTGGCATAAGTGGCCCGTGCTTTTATGAAAAATGAAATGAAATGTCCATAAAAAGAAACTGATCATCATTAGTACACACGATTTATTAACCCAATAACTTTAACTACAACTTGGATTGGTGTCGATTACCTTGTCATCATCATCAAGCGTGTCAATATTTTTAACAATCTCACACATGCACAGTATCACATAATAGCCACAGCAATGTGAATCGGGCTGTTTATGACACTATAATCACACATCCATGGATTACCAACATTTTAGACAGAGCAAGAAACGTTACTTTAATACAAACATGTTTAAAATGAATGCTTACCGGTATGTAATAGAAGTTCATGATGGAGAATGGTCTACCCATGTCACTTGAACCAATCTTATGACCACTTCGTAGTATTGAAATGAAGTCATCTATTAGATGCCAATAATCTACGACAAGCTAAAAACAAATGAAAATGCATGAAAATTTTAAAGACTCGCTCCTTCAACAATTTCTCTATAGCGATCTCTCGATGGTCATCGGCGCCTAATGGGTCTAGTATCAACAAGCATGAGGTGTCAACACACAAAACCATCAACATCCAATGATTGCTACCACGGATAAACAGAGAATGTGTTGTAGAACATATTTAAATTTTCATAAATCACATAATATATAATTAAGAAGCAAAAAAGTCCAGTTATTGTATACTTACATCTGATGATATGGGATTAGCAAATATCTGCTTCGTCTTCGCACCGCAACACAAAATCCATGTCTCATGTGTTGTGCACATTGTGAAGCATCCAATGCGCCCTCACTTGCTGACATCATTTGCGGACACAAGAATGTGATGACAAATAATCTATTGTCCCCTTGCAGTCTAGCAGTCAAACACCTGAACAACATTTTTTAAACAGATATGTTAAATAGCTAAAAAAATGAAAGATAATCTAATAATATAAAAGGCACTAAAACACAATAGGCCTGAATCACAGCAATGTTAAAGAGGTCTCCCATCAACAATTCCTTAAGATCGCTGAAGGTGATCATTAGATCCATGGGCTCGATGGTATGGAAAATATGCATCAGAACTCTCATGTTGAAGTTGGTAACACTCTACTCCTTTGTCATGAGAAAGTCGTACAACATCTTTTTTCTTGCTGTCAACTTCTTACTAAACTTGGGTGCCGGAATGGGGGGTCTCTTGAGAGTCAGATCAAAAGGCTTCACCACTTCCTTACTCTTACTCTGACTCTCCTCAGTTGATTTCACCACTTCCTTCCCCATATCCACTCTCCTCTTTTTAACCGGCTTTTCCTTATCAATCTAATAGTATATAAATTTTTAAAAATAACATAAAAGACAATAATCGAGTTAAAAAAATAAAAATTGAAGCATATAAATAGTTTACCTTGTCACTGGCATCAATGAGAGAATACAGCCATGGAACAACTGAAGATTTTTCATCAATTAATTTGCTCCACTCATTCCACTCCAATGGAAGCGGAGATTCCTCATGGCTATGCACAATGTCGTCTACCGAAACACGAGCATGGAGAGATAGGATGCGCTTGAAATGTACTAGAGTGCTTGGTCTGGTCTGTAAAACACGACCGAATGCAACATGCACAGTCCCACCATCCAACACTTGAAATAGATGGTTGTAGCAGAAATATGCTATTATCTCTACCAAGGAAGTGTACCTGTCGTTTTACGGAATAGTGAAGTAAGTGGGGGTTATCGATCTCAGGGACCTCGTTTAATTAATTGACAATTTATTAACTAACTGAGAAACTAAACCAAGAAAACAGGAAACATCACCAATCAAAATAAACTAAGTAAATAAATAAAGATTAAAACTCTAAATATAAGGAAGTACCCCGGATTATTCTGTAAACCTTCACTTCACAAATCATTTAATGAACTCTTCCCTAATTCTACAATAAACTAAAGAATCTTAATTAATACATTGACCGATCCCTGTACAACGAATCCTAACTGGTAGAAATAACAAGCCGCAAGCCATGGCCAAGTCAATTCTAACAAATCGCTTTATAACCAATTCCTATTGAAGACAGATTAACCTATAGACAAACCATGCTTCTAGTTGTTAATCCGGTTTAACTTCCTATGTCTTGTTAACTAATCTCAGCACCACATTTTGATTAGAAAGCTACAAAGATTGCTTTAATAATTAGCTAGAGATCCCTGCTCCACCTATTGTCATCACATGTGTCTACATTAATACTCCATCAGAAGTGTGAGGTTCTAACAATGATGGGACTTGTGAGGGTGTAAGAGAGAGGAGGCCGAAGTCCCTAAGAGAGAGGCGCAGCCGTATGACGTGAATGAAGTGTGTTTGTTTTTTTAACCCTAGGTGCCTTTTATATCAAAAATAGAGATTTTTATGTCTTAAAAATGTGTATTATCAACTTCTAACAGTTGTGTCTGAACATGCAAGCCCGTACTCATGTTTGGACAAGTTGATGTGTCAACTAGTTTTAGGCCTAGATTCTTCATACGGACTCCGTTTTGCTTTTTGTTTGTTGTGTTGTGAAGCTTGTGAAGTAATCTATGCATTTCAAATATATTTCCCTAAATTTGACACATAAAATGTATCAGTTCATGTCAAAACATAAATATAAGGAAAAACATGTGATAAGTGAGAAATATGACATGAATTGTTGTGAGAATAGGAAGAATTAAAGCCCTAAAAGTGTATATATATTTCACAATTATCAAAATTCCTCACACTTAGCTTTTTCTTGTCCTTAAGAAAATAAAGAATGTGTCTACTTTTAAGCACTGTAGTATCGAAACTTAGGAACAAACGACTGCCAAAGGAAAACAAGCAAAATCACAATCAAAAGAATAGTTCTACTATTTGTTGTAGGTTTTCGCAATCAGTGAATAAGAGTAGAGTTAAAAGCATAGAGAAGTTAGATTATAGAAACTAAACATAGAATAGCTTGGGATCTTCCACCGTTTCTTCCTCTAACCTTTGGATGACAAGGGATGTGAAGTAACACCTTATTTCGTGATACATTTCAACATCACGTACTCATGATCAAAAACAAAAATTAAACTGCAATTAACTATTTTGCATGCAAAAACATTTTCTTTCAAGAAATATAAACAAAATAAACGAATAATTACGAATTGTAGATTTATTCCGTCACCCAGAAGTTTCTCTCTATCCCTATAACGGTGTTGGGTCAACTATCCCAGATCCCGAGACCTTAGGTAGATAGGAGTTAAGGCACCCCTAGGACGTAATAACCAGATAGACGAGGTCTTCTTTTGTTAGGAAAAAATTTTATCAACAGAGTACCTTGCCTTATCATTTCATTCCAACTTTCACATCAATTCCAAAATCTCAAACTAGCCTAATTCAGTTTTAATAATCAGTTAATCCACCAAATTTCAGTGAAAATAGATATAATTTGAATAAAATTATATATATACAGCCTAAAGCAGAAAGATTCTTGAGGTGATCATCAGGCTCGTTTTCAAAAACTTCAGCAAAAATTTTCACCTAGAGATTCAATAATTATTGGCACTCAAAGAAACAATTCTTTCAACGCAATAGGACAAACAAAAAACAAGTGTGGCATTAAAGCGCAACTGGCATATTTTCAACGAAAGGTCTCTACTTCCTCACACTTAAGAGGAGCAATGTCCTCATTGTTCAAAAATAAAAAGCAAGAAAAGACCTTTCAAAATATGCCAGACTCATTGAGAATTCATTCAAGACACCTCTTATTGTAAATAAACATTGAGCATTATAAATCATCGTAGGTTGAACACAAACATTTGAAAATAAGATAAACTGAAACTCCCTTGATATCATAGATTGAGGAAGGTTCCCTTCCTCACATTTAAGCTCAAACATTGGGGGTAGTAACGTTCCTCACACTTGCATCCAAGCAAGTGTCCAGTATTGGAGAACATCAAACACCATAAAAAGAACTCCTCTGCATACACTCACAATACTACTACAAAAACGCTGAAAAGTGTTGTGTTAAAAGCACGACCACCATTGTCACTTCTAAATAAAAGAAAAACAAACAAAAAACAAAAAAAAATCAAGCATAAATTTTACCAGTGGGTTGCCTCCCAGTAAGCTGCCTGTTTTTATAGTCTTTGGCTAGACTCCCGCTTCGTTATCCAGGGTCAAAAATAAAAGTAGACAACAACTTTGCCAACAATCATTAGCATATCACCTGGATCAAAACAAAACGTTACCTTAGCAAATAAAATAGGAAAATAAATACTCCACAAAACTTGATGTTTGAGGAGATACTACCGATAATGAATCTCGATTAAAAGACCAAGTGCTAATGGCTTCTCTTCCTCAAATTGAAGAATGTAAACATCCTCTTCTTGTAAGTAAGGCTCTTTGGGATGAGTGTGAAATTGATGACCAGTTGAAGGTGGCTCTTCCTTCTAAAATTTGAGGATGTAGACATCTTCCTCAAGTGTTAAAGGCTCTATGGAAGATTCTTGTTGGCAGACAATTGCAGAGGAAGTTTCAACTTCTTCAACCTCTCTGAAATAAACTACCGCTGGTATTTCTACTGGTTCGTAAATAGGCTCAGACAAAATATTCTCAATCATTGGATGGGTTGAGTCGAGGTTGGGGAGTAATGGTAATATAGGTCTTCAACATGTCGCTCAACCTCTTCATTAGACTCCTCTTCATCTTCAAAAATAATAGTCTTGGAATGGTCTTCACCCATCAAAGTCTCTGCTTGAATTTGGTCCACTAGGTCTGAATAACTTTGGCTACGGGGGAATTCCACTTGCTCTTGTGCTAACTGCTGTGAGATCTGATTAAGTTGCATTTCCCATCTCTGGTTTATGGCTTCTTGCTCAGGAAATTTGGCATCTATATTGGCAAACCTAGCATTAGTGCTTTTCCTCCACTCTAAAAACTCCTCCAGCATACTCTCTATCTTGCTCGTATCCTCCTTAGAAGGCTCCCGATAAGTGTAGAATTGCTCGTCCTCCATCTGCATTTTAGTCTGCTCAATTTCCCACCAATAAGGTTGTCGATAAGATGATTGTTGCGGTTGGTAATAATCCTGTCGCCGGCTCTGGTTGTAACTCTGAGCACCCGGTTAATTATATCTGTTCAAATTTTGATCTATGTTCATTATCGCAACCATTGTTTCCAACTATGTCAACACTCTCCTCAACTCATTCATGTTATCCTCCATTCTCAACAACTAGCCTACAAAAACAGAAACAAAGACTAGTAGAATAGAAATAAGAGGAAAAAAAAAACAAAAAGAAACTCAAGTCCTAATTAAAAGAAAACTAAAACAGAAATTAACTAAATAAAATATCAAAGCTAACCAAATTAAAATAAAAGAAAATTGCAAAAATAAATAAAGTAAATTAAATAAATAAAAACGAAAATAATTTTAAAAATAAAGCAAAGAAATAAAAATAAAAGTAAGCAAAATGAAAACAAAGTAAAATGATCTAACTAAAGAAATTAGTTCACAGTAAAAATAAAAGGGAAACAAAGATCCTAAATAAAATAAAACTAAGATTAATCTATTAAACAAAATAAAAATAAAAATAAATATAAAGCAAAGAGAATCAATCAACAAATTAAAATACCAAAATTGTAAACTAAAAAAAACTAGAGCAAACAAAACAAAAAAAACGAAAACAAGATAAAACAAATTAAATACTAAACAATCAAATTAAATTCTAAACTAGAAATTAAAAAATATAGATACTAATTAAAATAAACAAAATAAATAATAAACGAGATAAAAAACTAAATAAATAAAAGAAACAAAAACGCAACTAATTAAAAAAACTAAGCAAAACAAAACAAATAAAACCTACTATACCAAAATTAATCCCTAATAATTAAATCTAGAAAGAAAATTTGAAAAGAAGAAAATAAAATCCTAATAATAAGCTATAGACGTAACCAAAAAAATCATAAGTCTATAATAAAAGGAAATAAAAAATGTGAAAAATAAAAACAAATAAAGTCTAAACAAAAAACAAAAAGAAAAAAGATCGTAAATTCTCAATGAATAATCTAATATCTAATGAAAAATTAACTAAAAATGAAAAAAAAAACAAAAATCCTATAACTAGAATGCAAATGAAGTATCACCTCCAACCACCTTTCTAATCCATGCCACTAGGGCGACAGCAACTACGACAAGCTGACCAATAACACGAATTGATCAGCATCAGACTACAACAAGGATATTTGTTAAAAAGGGAGATTGACAACAGAATACTTCACAATTATAACCGTGTGACGGACACTATGAGTATACAAAACTAGACATGGGACGACCGCACTCCAATAGGAGCTTGTGGGCCTGACAGGCTTATTTATAAGTTAGTCAGGTAGGTAGTAATGTATTAGTAAGGTACCACATGTATGTAGACAAGTAGTGTAAGAAACACGAGAAGTAGTCAACTTCGTACCAAGGTCAGAGATGCAAGACCAGACTAGTGCATCTATTACCTCGAATAAATTGACGAGCAGAGCCTCAGTTAAACCAACAGGGCTAGAGGAACCAAGAACCTTTAATACAATACAATCAAGGTCGTAACTGCATAGAGTGGTTAACACATAGTGAAGTCAAGGGAAACCTTTAGAAGACGTGAACGCCGATATTCAACATAGTGACAGAGGCATGGAAAACCCATTTAAATAGGGGAGTAATATGTGAAAAACCACATACGGATCAAGCGAATTCTTGCCATCCAGAAGGAACCTATTGAATGCGGTGAACATAAACTCACAACTATGCCATAAAGAAAGACCGATTTAGTATACTAGCGGATGCCCTAAACTAGAAGCAAACATCATGATAACTTATAAATGTCTAATCGGTTAGAATATGGTGCGCACAGAAGCGACCATCATGAACAGTCAATAGTAATAAATACATTTATGCACCCACGTAGAGAAGCACAAATGTAAAAATACATTCCACGTAAATCAATAATTGAAGGAGTATATAAGATACAACTAGGGGAAAATGCCTCAACTAAAGAGCATACCTATAACGAATGCTGAAGATGCAGAACCCATTTACGAGCACAACAAATGGATTCCCTTGGCAGAAAGCAGGTTAAACCATACCGAACGTTGTTGCTAGCCGGACACGGGAAGATATAGTATACATCAACAGAAGTGCATAGCAAAGACTACTATAAATGTATCACTCCGGAACAAAGCCACCTGGAGACACGGATGATAAGTGTGATCTTCGTGGACATAAAGGCTAGTACGCCTCAGTATTACCGAGACAAGTGCAAAGAGCACTAAGTACTAACAATAGCCAATGTCATATTGCACCTCAAACTGGAAGTCAGTGAAGGAAGATACGCGTATGTGCGCTAGTAATCCGAACCATCAGATATACGACTTAGATCTAATCGTGGACGCATACAATTAAGTTACTCCGCTGATTAAGATACCTTCGTTTTCAAATTAAGAAAAGACCGTGGATAGCACTGGCATATTGGAACGAGGTCAGTAATAACTTGCTGCTAATAAATAATCTACAATATATCGACAAGAACGAAAAGGGTAAACTAAACCCCATGTTCATGGGCCTACACCTCATTATGGAGCGAGTATGCCCATTAGAACGAGTTTGGGAGAGAGCACAAAGAAGTACGTGCCTCACCCTTCACGTATTTTAGAGCCCGGGGGGCTAGAGTCAAACCTGTCTCTCAGATACAAGGAAACTTCACTCCAAAGGCGGAAGACGCCACATGAGAATTGAAGAACTCTACAAGAGCCAAGTATCCAGCGCTCCTTGCAGAGCGGATGTTGTATACTTGTGGGGTACGGGGGCGTAACCCTTTTAAGGGGGGTAGAGCCTCTTGGTTGTGCACATATGTGCGCTAAATTTTGGTGTGTAATATGCGGGGCATACTCTAGTTTGTTGTATGCGAGGCATACTTGTCTATGTGTGTCTATTTGTATACGCATTGCGCACTTGTGCATACAATAATTTGTTGGTATGTGGGGCATACGTTGTTGGTTTGTTTGTGCATTGAGCACCTGTATGAATGCACGTATCCTACGAGATACTTGATTGTGTTTGTGAATACACGTGTGTATGTTGTATCTTTCAAGATACTTATGATATATATGTATGTTTCCTAATGAATAAATTTCATATAGTATTGTTTAGATATTGAATGGATCATTAGATATGGAACGATGGAATGTATGATGAATGATATGGACACCTCGGCGAGGTTGTCAGGGTTTGTAGAACTGATAAGAAATGACGTTGCTGATGGATCGCCTGCATCCATATATTTGAATTAACGCCACAACCGAGGGCTACGTGCTGTGTAAGCACACTAAATTAAGTGTAAACGTTATATCACACAGATATACATTATGGGGTCATTTAGGTAGTTATACAATCTATTCGAGAAAGACGACTTCGAGATGAAGTCTTTTTAAGGGGGTAGACTGAAATACCCCTAATAAATTTAACATTGATTAAACATCTAATCATATAAATTGAGGCCTAAACATGCCTTAACAATCAACTGTAAACATCAATGGTCATTATAAAACAAGAATTACACCTTGTGACCATTTAGGGTAAATATATGCCCTAATGAACTCCTTAGGATCCAAATTGGATTATTAAGCCTTATAACTAATGAATGAACATAATAAAACCATTACCAAAGAAAACCAAGCTCAAAAACAAATTCTAACACAAAATGTGTTCTAAAACTCCTTAAGACACATTTTTAAGAATGTGTTCAAAAATTGACTTTGAGTGGCTAAATAGCCTTGTATACACCCTAATTAACTTTTTTACTACTTAGTATCACATTAGTACTCTAAATTAATAGATTTACAAAAAAATCTAAAGTTTGGCACCAAAATTTGAATAGTACCCAAATAGGGCAAATTTGAGTCTTATTTGGCTAAGATGGTCAAAGGTCAACATTGACCCCCAATATGGAATGAAATGAGGCGGCAATACAGCTGTTATAAAGCCTTGATCACGTACCATAATATCTAGCAAAGTTAATGAGTCACCATTACTATTCCCTTTTTATGACATTTTATTACCTTATAAGCTAAATCTACCTTTTCTCTTTCATCCCATCCTGTTAAAACATCTTTCCAAGCAGAAAAAAATACTCCCTTTTCACCATGGTTGAGCTAGGAACCAGTCAACTTCAAATGCCAACTCTCATGGCATAAGGTAAGCATTGAATTCATGTCATAGTTCATTCTCTTCCTCTTTTCTTCCTCTATTCAATGAGCTAACTCTTAACCTCATTCCTTCACTCATCTAGTGGGATTTCATCATCAAAGAACTTGACCAAATTTGGCTAGAAACCAAAATCAAGGGGGGAAGAAAGATTAAGACATTTCAAAGGTAAAAACATGCTTTAAGCATAAATCCTTACCTCTACTTCACTCATGGTTGTATTCCTTCGTTATTTTGGCTTATGATCTTCCATTTATCATGATTATCCAGTAAATCCATCAACTACTTCAAGGAGTGGCCAAATCCATGCCAAAAACTCTATTTTAAGCCATTTTTACAAGGTAAATCCAACTCAACTGTTTCATTGGTTTAGAAGATGATTTAATACTCTTCTTGTACTGCTAAAATCATGCAGTTTTATGCATTACAAATCCTTACAATATCAAGGTAAAATCATGACTTATTAAGTCCATTTTCACTTCTAATATTCCTTAAGTCATGAGACTAACTTATGTCTTTCCTTCCTTGCAAAAATGTGGCCGAATGGAGCTTTAAACTTTGGGGAATATTCTATCCAAAAGATAGGGAATTAAGCCTAAGTTCAATCTTAACAAAGTAAGTTGATTTTCTACCTTAATGATGTGTTAATCAAGTTCATATATAAATTATGTACAAAAAACTAACCTAAGCCTATTGTAAAAAATAGGCAGTGAGTGTTGATGCTGTTTTTCTGAATTTGTAACATAAAATCAAGTAAGTATACTTACCTTATGTTATTTAAGGTTTTATGAAATTATTGTTACTAAATAAATAAAGTCGTGGGTTTGGTACACTAAATAGAATTAATTATGTGTTAAAATTTTATTTAACACTTTTGGCTAGTTTAATTGGTATTAAGATGACTTATAATGTCATAAGGATAATTAAAGGGGTAGAAATGCAATTTATAAAAATATTGGGATAGTTTAAGAGAAAAGTTGAGACTTATATTATAAATATAGACATTTATGTGTAATTTATGCTATAAGCTAAATGTTGTAATAAGGCCAAGTACTTACGCCATTTTAATTTAAGTTATTTAAGCTTGAAAGTATATTTTAAGTTGTTTATGTCAATATTATAAAGTTTATGGTCAAAACTATAATTAAATAATTTTTGGAGGGCTAATGAAGAATAAAGCTGAAAATTAGACTTAGAAATGAATTTAAATGAATTTTGTAAGATTTTATAAAGTTTGGGGAAAATGTAATTTCTATGAAATTAGGGGTAAAACCATAAATACTGAAAATTTATGGTCAAGGCAGAATTAGGAAAGTAAACATTGACCATATAAGTGGCTTTGACCAAATTAGATGTTATAAATAATTAATTTATGACTTTATATTAAGTTTATAAGTAAAAATTTAAAAATTAAATTACATATGGGGTAAATATGTAATTACCGAAAGTTAAGGGTCGAAATGTTAATATAACAGCTTATGGGGTATGTTGGTAATTTTTAGAGAATTAATTGGAATTAAACTACTATATATGTATAATATATAATTTATAATGATATAGTAAAGTATATAATATAAATTGGGTCATTTTGTAAATAAGGAAAGTTGATGGGCTGAAAAATAAATCAAAATAGTCCATGGGGTCTGTTCGGTAATTTTAAACGTATATAACCATAGGTTATATATATTATAAAGATTAAAATGTCATAATATATGATATATGTAACATAAAGTGTGTGGTAAAATTATAATAAAAGTAAATGTAAAAAATTGATGGTATAGGTTATAACATTAATGCCTTCTCGGCAATTAACATAACTTGTTTTAAAACTATAGGTTAAAAGTTATTATGAGGTAGAAATGTCATATTATATGATATAAGTATATATTTATAACATTATATAATGTTATGTGGTCAAAATGTAATTTATGAGAAATATGGGCTGTAGCAAAAGTATATGA
The DNA here is from genome assembly GCA_023374045.1 of Limonium bicolor. Taxonomy (NCBI): domain Eukaryota; kingdom Viridiplantae; phylum Streptophyta; class Magnoliopsida; order Caryophyllales; family Plumbaginaceae; genus Limonium; species Limonium bicolor. The sequence goes on along the minus strand of CM041777.1, from coordinate 355,944,648 downwards.
TGTTGGAAAATGAATTTTAACTATAGTCTACAATGTTATACATGTTATAACAATTATATGGTATTCATGTAATTAAAAGGGAACTAGTATAATTAAGAATATTCACATGACATAATGTGACAAGTAATGAATAAATGGGATTATAAACTAAAGTGTATATTAAATGATGAAATACCCCAAACCCTAATGTATTAATTAATTGTGTAATTATAATTTTCTAAGGCTAATTAAGTCCCTAAGATGTTCAGTGAAGAAATGAAAACCAAAAAGAAAAAGAAAATGCGTAAAAGTCACTAAACGTGAAAACGCGTATTTAATTATTTTAGGAGGTACATAACCTTCATTAGGGTTATAAATATATGGAAAAATTACATCGCCCACCCATGACGTTTGGCGAAATTACACAGCCCACCCACGAGGTTTCAAAAATTACTTTGCCCACCCATGTGGTTTCCACAATTTACATCCAGCAACTTTTCTAATATTGATCAACTTAAAAGATGTTAAATGATATCCAAATTTGATGAAACTTTACATGGACGATGCTAAGGTGTTATATTTTTGTTCAATGCCAAATCCAAAGTTTTTTAAGGTCATATATGACCTGTGGGACCCAATGAAACATGTGACACGTCCATCGGGTCCCACGGATCATATATGAGCTTAAAAAATGTTGGATTTCACGTTTTACCAAAATATAACATTTTAATATTGTCCATGTAAAGTTTCATCAAATTTAGATATCATTTAACCATCTTTTAAGTTAATCAAATATTAGAAAAAGTTGCTGGATGTAAAATGTGGAAACCACAGGGTGGGCAAAGTAATTTTTGAAACCTCATGGGTGGGCTGTGTAATTTCGCCAAACGTCATGGGTGGGCGATGTAATTTTCCCTAAATATATTCTTATACCTTAATTACACATTAAGAACATGTGGGAAAAATTTAAGAAGAAAACGGATCCAAACAATGCGTTAAAACGCTAACGGAGTCTTAAAGCACGCTTTTCGAGAAAATCCAAAAACGTGACTTTAAACAGTTAAATGACCCCGTAAAAATAATAGTTGATTATGTAACAATAATTAATCATTAATGGGAGTTTAATAACCATTAAAATTAAAGGAATGAGAAAATTTCCAGAAAATGGTCCCGGTTAGTGAATAGTACTAAACCGGGTAAATAAACGAGCGTTCTGTTAAAAGACGAAAAACGCTCCAGCATGTTTATACTAGTGGGCCGGTTTTATTAATATAGACAGCCCACTCACACAAGACTAGTTAACTAATTAATTAAGTCAAGAGAGAGCCAAAATAACAAAGGGCACAAATACCCCCTTCTCCCTCTCTCTCCTCCTTATTTTCTTTTTCCCCTCTCTCTCTTCCTCTCTTTCCTCTCTTTTCTTTCCCAGCCGGCTCCTTCCTCCCTCTCTGCCGATGGAGTTCTCCTCCACAAGCCAACAATGGCTTCCTCACTTCTTCTTCATCCCCAAGCTCCATTTGAGCTCCAAATCAAAAACAAATCACATATTCTTCTTCCCCTCATCTTCCTCTACCATCCTCTCTTTCCGAAATTTCAAAAGGATGAAGTTGACCTCCATGGGTTTTCCCCATTTGAAGAGAAAATGGCACCAATGTGAAGCTTGGAGTCTCCTCTTTCTTCTAAGGTAAAAATTTCCAAGAGAAAGTCATTTTTCCTTCATCTCTTGGTGTAATCAATTTTCACCATTGTGATACCTTGCTTTTCTCCTTGTTCTTGAGCTCCAAATTGACCCTTCAATGGTGGAGAAGTTCCCCTCTTGATTCAAGGGTGAAAATCCCTCTTGGAAGCTTCACAAAGGTAAACCCTAATTTTGTGTTCTAGCCCTTTGATTGAATTGAAATATTCCAAGGGTTTAGATAATTAATTGAGTGTGTTTTGTGTTCTTGGATGTTGGGATGGAGTTTGGAAACTCCATACCCCCTTAATCGATTTTTGGAGGAGATGAGGCGCAAGAGGTGAATTAAGGATACTTGTGGAATTAAGGTAAGAAAAACTACCTTAAACCTTGTTGTAATTGTTTAAGTTGTTTGGGACGGGTAAACGAATTAATGAACCCAAATGTATGGATTAAAAACTATGTCGTAAAGTGTTTAGTTGATGTTAGAAGAGGTTGTGAATCAATGTTGAGTTGAGGGCCTTAAGAGCCAATTGTTTTGAGTTTGTGATTGATGTTGTGGTTATGGAGTTTATGGTGATTATGTTGTTGTTGATGGGATTTGAGGATGTGTTATATGCTGTTAGGACCCTGAAAAGGGTGTGGCTAGATTAGGGATGAGAAGGATGTAAATTGAGGAGGATGAATGTGTAAGGTTTATGGGGAAGTTATGTCAAAATTTTAATGGAAATGAGTGTTTGATGATGGTTGATGGTTGAGAGAATTCAGGTGTTGGTTTGGGATGTTGAATGTGGAAAAGAATGATAGCAAAATGGTGCTAGATGACTTGGGATTTCAAGGAGTGAGTATGGATTTTTGGAAGTGCAATTATAGGTGAAGATTTGCCTCTGTTAGCTGTGTTTTTGGGTACGTCCGAACTTCCGTCCGGACTTGGAAGTTCGGACATGCCCCGTCGTTTTATAAAATTTTCAGAGTTTCAGTTGTGTCCGAACTTCCGTCCGAACTTGGAAGTTCGGACACTCGAAAAATTTTCCCAGGCTATTTAGTCTCGACTTGTGTCCGACCTTCGATGTCCGGACACAAGTTCGGACGCCTGTAAGTTTTCTTCAGTTTTGGCCTCGACTTGTGTCCGAACTTGGAAGCTCGGACACAAGTTCGGACAGGTAGAATTTTTCTTTGGTTTTGCCTCGACTTGTGTCCGAACTTCGAAGCTCGGACACAAGTTCGGACATAGTGTAATTTTGAGCAAAAATTTTGTTTAAGGGTAGGAAATGATATCCAACGATGGGGATTAATATGTGATGATGTTATAAGGTTGTTAAGGATAAATAAAGTGAGTTATAATGGTAATTGAGTGGTGAAAAGTTGTAATAAAAATGTAAAGTTATAAAACTACCGAACGGGGTTAATCATGGGCACATTAGACGTTAAATAATTATATTATGCCCCAATGTTAATAAGATAGTTATAATGTTACCAGTTATTCAAAGAGTTTCAAGGAACCTGTGATGGCACACTTGAGTGCACCTTCGGTGACAGGTATGGTTTTCTTGCAACCTGTGTCCTACCGGAATACACCGGCTTGCATGCCAATGTGTTTTTCTGTGTGTTTGCCACCTTGCAAGATAAAGCATGAAATGAGTTTACAGTAATTCATTATTGTGGCGTAATTAATTCCGATACCGCTTAACCTTAGTTATGTGTTAAATAATAGTTAACCGACTTTAGGTTCACATAAGAGATCGGTATTCGGAATAAACGTCCCAACCCATGGGAACGTTCTAACTACGGCTATCAGTGCGTTAGTGTATGTTGTTATTATGAGTGATGTATGTGACTTGTTGGATATGTTGTTGTTGTTATTGGATACAGTTATTCATGTTTGTTAAAAAGGGATATTACTCCCCATATGTGTCTAACCGAGTTAGTAACACTATGTGATGTATGTATGTGGTAAGTTCCATAAGGGAACCTCTAACTAATAAGTATATGTTATGTATGGAGAGGAATCCGGTTGTTCCGGTCGCGCGTATTGTTTGGGAGTTAATATATATATATGTGAATTAACTTCCATCCTATTATGTTAGGGTTGTTTTCCTTCATTGGATTTCGACCTCCCACTAGCTTAGCCAAAGCTTACCTACCCGACCTCCACATCGGGCTAGGAGGGAAATTATGTACAATGTTGGTAGGGTGTTGAAGCCTAAGTTCGCTTCGACTCCCTCTTTGTTATGTTACGGTTGTTCTTCCTCCTTGAATTACAACCACCCACAAGCTTAACCAAGGCTTACCTACCTCATCACTATTGGAGCTAGGGGGAAATTGTGTATGTTGTGTACGGTCCTATATGAGGCCGCCACTCAAGTAAAGAAAATGTATGTATGTTGTGCTCGGGCTTATATCACCCCGGCACTCCCTAAGTGAAGTTCATGTACTCTAAGAAGTGTGGAATTAAGTTGTGTATGTTATAAAGTGAAGTGTGTTGTTATGTTGAGTGTGCTAACCTTGTGTCTGTATTCTGTTAATGGATGTTTGCTTATAAGCATGATATGTGTGTGAGTTTGTGCATATTTGAAATAAAATCAACCGCATGCTAAGACGACAAGTAGTTGTGCGTGGCCCGGTAGCATGCGGGCTGCAGGATTACCATACCAGCAAAGGTGCTGACCCCCTTTGGGGGCTCCCATACTTTTCAGGTACAAGGAACTGGAAGCCGTTCGAGAGTAGGACGGGGTAGTTGTTTGTATGTGGTAGTCATGAGAATTGTGGATATATTATAGGTGTAGTAAGACCGAAAATGTATCGGCGTTAGTTGGTAATTACTCGGTACAGCTGTAATGTAAGTGTATAATGATTGTTGGACATGGAACGGGATTTATGTGTAGTTGCTCGGGAGTTTAGTCCATCAGACCAGTACAATGTATGTATGTTAGCCTTGTTAGCCACGTGGGTGGCTAACGGCGTGTAACCCCAAGCAGTTAAGTTATGTCTTGAGTTGTGATTTCCGCTGCAAGGTGTTGTTAAGTGTGTTGTTAGTAGTTGGGGTGTTACAAAAAGTGGTATCAGTGCGAAGTATCGCTCTGATGACTAAAATACCGAGCTTAGGAAGTACCGAGTTAAGAGTTTAGTACTTTGGGTTAAGGGTTGAGTGATAGCGTGAGGAGTACGCTAGTTAGGGAAATACCAGTGTGTACTGGATACCTACAGTATCCATCCCGCCCTCCACAAACCCTATATTATAACTCGGAAAGAGCGCCAGAGAGATGAAAATCCTCTCTTACTCGGGAATACCCGATCTGGCTGATATTAAATGCCTTTATAAGTACGGAGGACCTGTCATACGGTAGATCCCGAAAGGTGTGATCTCGAAGATGGTCTCCATTTTAACAAAATTAACCGCTCTTGTTAGCGAAAAGTGAAGAATCTTATGCACAAGAGAATGGAATTTCCAGCACCCTGGGTCGACATGCGGAGCAGTCGAGGACAACCAGCTTGCAACGCACTAACGTGCAACAGTGGAGAAGTGAAGTAGTAGAACCCGAGACGAGTGTCTACGGGACTACAAATGTTAACTAATACACCAACGATATACCAACCGATTAAGGAACTACAACACAGTACGAGGAGGATACAAAACTAAGGAAAAGGGGTCTCCCAGAATGGGAAACGCCCTAGTTAATGGTTACCATGTGAAGATAGAGAGAAGAACCCAGGAGATTTATTGTTAAGACTGTAAGATCAAGTAAGGGCCAACAAGGCAACTGATGTCAGAGCGGGTGGAAGCGATACCGCAACTAGTGTGTATTGAACCGATAACCAGATTGCATGGCGCACTTGCTGTGGCAAGTGCTGCTACAACAAGGTTGTACGGGAAATTTTAAACAACTACCGGTACTTAGTAAAGTACCATGAAGTTAAGTGGGGTTATCATAACCGTGGAAAGGCTTAATAGCCTGACCTCAGTGCTTGGAAATACACCAGTCAGCAAGAAGCTAGACTTGGTTAAGGCAAGGAAACGTTGTAAAACCACGAAAATTTTTCTTTCAACCTAAATTTATTTTCAAAACCTTTTTCAAAACCAAAATTTTCTTTCAAACCCCTTTTATTTCCAACCTTCTTTTAAACCAAACCAGAAGACCTACACCGGCCTCAGTTCCATATGGTAGGTAAGTTTTACCCAGTTACTTTTAATTAACCGGATGGAAACCGGTAAACCCAAGGGTAACAACCCGAGGGAATGGATTGAGTTCGTCATAGCACAACAGTGGATATATTTCCCTTGATTAAGTTCGGGAAACACGGAATGCATATTATCACAGGATAACATAAGAGGAGCTGACAACAGAATACTTCACCTAGGCGTGTGACGGGCACTACGAGTGTACCAACTGAAACGTGGGACGACCGCACTCCGATAGGAGCTAGTGGGCCTGACAAACCTTTTTATGGGGTAGTCGGGCAAGTAGCAATGTATCAGCAGGGTACCCCACGTATGTATACGAGTGGAGTCTGGAACACGGGAAGTAGTCGACTCCATACTACGGTCCGAAGTAAAAGTCAAGCAAGAGCAATGGATTACATCGAATCGTTGGAATAAAGGAACCCAGTTAAGTTAAGGAAGACTAAAGGAATTAGTAAGTGTATTTTAAGGAAATGTTTAAGGGTGAACAAGTGCGAAGTTCACTGATTAGTATGTGAGGACATGGAATATGTCATAAGGAACCTGAAGGACGAGCATATAGCTGGAGTAAGTACCCAGCCTAAATATGGTGAGGCAGATGCCTACTATGGATACGTTGATGTGCAATGAACGGGATGACTCCGCGATGATCACTAGAGATATCAATCTCACTAAAGAGGATATTTAACCCAGCAAAGAACGCAGGGCGAAGTAGTAAATTAAACATACCAATAAGTGCAAGCCGGATGTAATGGCATAACCTAGTAACACCCAGGAGCTGTCCTTAAAAGGGTGTTGGATCAACAAGGGTTGAACGAGAGAACGTGATAAAAACGCAAGGGTTGAAACCAACACCTAGTTTAAGCATAAGTCGTCAGGAGGAAGTCTGACATCCTTGAAGGAGCATCCCATGAAAGGAACAACGACCTTGTCATGGAGTCCAATACAATCTATAAACCGTGTAATATGTACGAAGAAGTAAATGTGTGTGAACAGCCTACAATGAGTAGAGCTCGAGGCAATAAGGCTTATAAGCCACAAGTGGAATGTGTTAAGAAAATGTTATTGATCACAGAAGTTTATGTTATATAAGTAAGTAAAGTGGATAACGAACCACTGCTTTAAGAGTGGGGATACCTCGTGATATGTGAGACCGCAACAGCGGTAGTTATGTGAACTGAGTTCAGGGAATGTGTTAAGAGTTGACCATGTTGTTACTACAAAAAGAAGTGTTTGAACTAGTTGTGGAGACCGGATGAGTAATAAGTCTAATAACAACCACCATAGGTGTGGGATGCCAAATGTATAATGAACGACGCTCAAGGAGCATAAAGACTCAAAAAAAAAACAATAGCATGTTCAGCAGTCGGCCAACTAAGTGGCGAAACACAGTGTAACGGCGGAAGCTAATATAATAGCGGATGCAGTATAAGTTAAGGTTATACAATGAGTAACCGCACGGTGCGCAGTAAGCGACCGTTACATAAGTATTGTTAATTAATAATGTGGTAAATGAGACCAGTTATGAGTGAAACTCAATGGACATACAAGTAAGTGGTGATGATACGCAGACTGGGCAACAAGCCAATAGTCGGTACTATGTGATAAGGAAAAAAGTGTGAATTCCAATCGCTACCGCATAAGAGATTTACTGTCAAGAGTTTACGCCTCTGCACTCTGTATGACTGAGTGTTTTGGTATTGCGCTTGCACGGTAATGATCAAGTGAGATAGCTAGGAATTCAGAAGATGTCAATTGTGGTAGGAGTGTAAAGAGTATTATAACGTAATAAGGACCGATGCATAAGAAAAGCACGGTCATACCAATCAAAGGATACTTGGTTGGCATAAGTGACTACAGTAACACGATTATTAAATATCGGTGTGGAATATACCTCAAGTGTTGGAAATAACCGAAAGAGTACTACTCATTAGGTAGTAGCTCAAATTCAACCGACAATGAGTCAGAAGAAACCAAGTAAATCATTGTAGAACACAATAGATTATCATGGAAATGAATAGAAAGTTTGTAACTCACCGAATTCGCTCACGGTAAGAAATACCACGCGCCGGTTGAGAAACTGTTATTACCAAGATGAGGGTGATAGTCGGAGATGTACAATACAGTAAGAATAATGTATGGGGCAAAATAAGCTCTAAGTTATCAAGAGTTGCGCAGCAGAAACTAGTGAGCCAGCAATTCAAGTGTTAGATGTGTGTAGTGAACACGAGTGAATGGCAAACTAATGATGCCTAAAAGCCTCACATGCCAGAATTGAAACCAGTTAAGAGTTAAAATAAACTCTAGTGAGAATTCTTGGTTAGGGACTAAACCGCCAATATGGCTAAAACCCTCAAACCAGAACACATTGTCTAATAAACCGCGTGGAGACAAAACATCCCACGACGGCAGGACGTTATAAACCAGTGATTAAGTGATTGATTACGTGGGCGTAATCCCTTTTAAGGGGGGTAGAGCGCAAACCGTTTAGTGTGTTTTACCGTACAAGTGTACGTGAACTATGTTGTGCATAGCACAAAATAATTTGTTCTGATGATTGGTGCATATATAATATGAACATGCGCATTCATTCATGGTTAATTGTGGTAATTGTGCACAGAAGATGTGAATACCATTGTGATAAGTGTGTTTGTTGTGTTAACGGAGGTGTGTGGAAGTATAAGTATAAGGGAGTAGAAAAACTCCCGGGGAACTAAACCCCGACAGTATATGTTCATATGATACTAAATGTAAAACCGTGTATTGTATTTTGATAAAAGTATATATATATACAGCATTATGATTTATGAAGAGGCGTGACACCAACATAGAACGTAGTGAGAATTGAATTCCCGAGGTAACTTGATTTAAAATAAATCTGGAAGATGATTGATAGACAGAGTTCTATCCCTTGGAGATGTAATGATTACGACTAGAAGGATTAAAGATAGAAAATGGTACATGTTGAATTAGCTGTTGTTTGAAAATGAAGTGGGAGGTGGAACTTGATTATCATGAGATCAAGGGAAGCCGAACACAAATTGGGGCGGAAAGATAGTTCAACTCTGATGCTGATCACATTAGGGTTGGACGATTCTTGAAACTCCCTATAAGTGGTCACAAATAATCACATCAAGAATAAGGCACAGTTAGCAATAATTGGACTTGGAGTTGTATGGTGTTTTCAAAAGAATTTTAAATTGGTGGGTTCAAATTTTCAATTGGTATTTTCAAGACTCCAATAAATATTTTTAAGATTCTTAGGTGGTATTTTCAAAGGAAGGACTACCTTTATGTGACTTTGTAAAGGATTTTCGATTAAGATCCTTCCAATAAAGGATTTCATTATACTAACCTCATATAGAGTACTTTCCTATTACTTGCTCACGAGCTGAGGACGTACGAGCCTTTGTCTTAGGACCGGTGACATGAGAAGTATATTTTAAAGATGTATGCAATGTTTTGATCCTCCCAAAGGAACGGGGACCAGAGTGTCCATCGCGACCGGTTGCTGTATCACGTGTTATATTCTCAACATGGGTCTCTCGAACCCATGAAGAGATGGAAAGGAATTTCTGTTGATATACATCTAAGACATGTTGTGTGGTATATGTAATAAACATTTTGGGCCGCGAGTCCTAAAGTGATTGATTCCGAAAGTGTGGTGTTTCAAGACCTATGTGTCTAAAGTATGTTTTATCAAGACCTAAGAGTCTAAATGTTGTTATTACCCAGACCTAGAGTCTAAGGGTTTATGTATGTATAGTTGTTAAGGTACCCGGACCATTAAGTCCGAGGTTACTAAGTATGTTATGTAGAATGGATGTTACCCGGACCATCAGTCCGAGGTGGATGTAAAATGTTTGTTATGGGTTTATGTTATAAGTAATCCCTGTATTCTAACCAATGATGCGTGGGAAGTGTGAACTTCGAGGACGAAGTTCTTTTAAAGGGGGGTAGATTGAATACCCCAAACCCTAATGTATTAATTAATTGTAATTATAATTTTCTAAGGCTAATTAAGTCCTAAGATTTCAGTGAAGAAATGAAAACCAAAAAGAAAGAAAATGCGTAAAAGTCACTAAAGTGAAAACGCGTATTTAATTATTTAGGAGGTACATACCACCTCATTAGGGTATAAATATATTCTTATACTTAATTACACATTAAGAACATGTGGGAAGGAAACAATTCAGGAGAGAAAACGGATTCCAAACAATGGCGTTAAAACGCTTAACGTAGTGAGTGCTTAAAGCACCCGCTTTTTGAGAAAATCCGAAAACGTGACTTTAAACAGTTAAATGACCCCGTAAAAATAATAGTTGATTATGTAACAATAATTAATCATTAATGGGAGTTTAATAACCATTAAAATTAAAGGAATGAGAAAATTTCCGGAAAACGGTCCTGGTTAGTGAATAGTACTAAACCGGGTAAATAAACGAGCGTTCTGTTAAAAGACGAAAAACGCTCCAGCATGTTTATACTAGTGGACCGGTTTTATTAATGTAGACATCCCACTCACACAAGACTAGTTAACTAATTAATTAAGTCAAGAGAGAGCCAAAATAACAAAGGGCACAAATACCCCCTTCTCCCTCTCTCTCCTCCTTATTTTCTTTTTCCCCTCTCTCTCTTCCTCTCTTTCCTCTCTTTCTTTTCCCCAGCCGGCTCCTTCCTCCCTCTGCCGATGGAGTTCTCCTCCACAAGCCAACAATGGCTTCCTCACTTCTTCTTCATCCCCAAGCTCCATTTGAGCTCCAAATCAAAAACAAATCACATATTCTTCTTCCCCTCATCTTCCTCTACCATCCTCTCTTTCCGAAATTTCAAAAGGATGAAGTTGACCTCCATGGGTTTTCCCCATTTGAAGAGAAAATGGCACCAATGTGAAGCTTGGAGTCTCCTCTTTCTTCTAAGGTAAAAAGTTCCAAGAGAAAGTCATTTTTCCTTCATCTCTTGGTGTAATCAATTTTCACCATTGTGATACCTTGCTTTTCTCCTTGTTCTTGAGCTCCAAATTGACCCTTCAATGGTGGAGAAGTTCCCCTCTTGATTCAAGGGTGAAAATCCCTCTTGGAAGCTTCACAAAGGTAAACCCTAATTTTGTGTTCTAGCCCTTTGATTGAATTGAAATATTCCAAGGGTTTAGATAATTAATTGAGTGTGTTTTGTGTTCTTGGATTTTGGGATGGAGTTTGGAAACTCCATACCCCCTTAATCGATTTTTGGAGGAGATGAGGAGCAAGAGGTGAATTAAGGATACTTGTGGAATTAAGGTAAGAAAAACTACCTTAAACCTTGTTGTAATTGTTTAAGTTTTTTGGGACGGGTAAACGAATTAATGAACCCAAATGTATGGATTTAAAACTATGTCGTAAAGTGTTTAGTTGATGTTAGAAGAGGTTGTGAATCAATGTTGAGTTGAGGGCCTTAAGAGCCAATTGTTTTGAGTTTGTGATTGATGTTGTGGTTATGGAGTTTATGGTGATTATGTTGTTGTTGATGGGATTTGAGGATGTGTTATATGCTGTTAGGACCCTGAAAAGGGTGTGGCTAGATTAGGGATGAGAAGGATGTAAATTGAGGAGGATGAATGTGTAAGGTTTATGGGGAAGTTATGTCAAAATTTTAATGGAAATGAGTGTTTGATGATGGTTGATGGTTGAGAGAATTCAGGTGTTGGTTTGGGATGTTGAATGTGGAAAAGAATGATAGCAAAATGGTGCTAGATGACTTGGGATTTCAAGGAGTGAGTATGGATTTTTGGAAGTGCAATTATAGGTGAAGATTTGCCTCTGTTAGCTGTGTTTTTGGGTATGTCCGAACTTCTGTCCGGACTTGGAAGTTCGGACATGCCCCGTCGTTTTATAAAATTTTCGGAGTTTCAGTTGTGTCCGAACTTCCGTCCGAACTTGGATGTTCGGACACTCGAAAAATTTTCCCAGGCTATTTAGTCTCGACTTGTGTCCGACCTTCGATGTCCGGACACAAGTTCGGACGCCTGTAAGTTTTCTTCAGTTTTGGCCTCGACTTGTGTCCGAACTTGGAAGCTCGGACACAAGTTCGGACAGGTAGAATTTTTCTTTGGTTTTGCCTCGACTTGTGTCTGAACTTCGAAGCTCGGACACAAGTTCGGACATAGTGTAATTTGAGCAAAAATTTGTTTAAGGGTAGGAAATGATATCCAACGATGGGGATTAATATGTGATGATGTTATAAGGTTGTTAAGGATAAATAAAGTGAGTTATAATGGTAATTGAGTGGTGAAAAGTTGTAATAAAAATGTAAAGTTATAAAACTACCGAACGGGGTTAATCATGGGCGCATTAGACGTTAAATAATTATATTATGCCCCAATGTTAATAAGATAGTTATAATGTTACCAGTTATTCAAAGAGTTTCAAGGAACCTGTGATGGCACACTTGAGTGCACCTTCGGTGACAGGTATGGTTTTCTTGCAACCTGTGTCCTACCGGATTACACCGGCTTGCATGCCAATGTGTTTTTCTGTGTGTTTGCCACCTTGCAAGATAAAGCATGAAATGAGTTTACAGTAATTCATTATTGTGGCGTAATTAATTCCGATACCGCTTAACCTTAGTTATGTGTTAAATAATAGTTAACCGACTTTAGGTTCACATAAGAGATCGGTATTCGGAATAAACGTCCTAACCCATGGGAACGTTCTAACTACGGCTATCAGTGCGTTAGTGTATGTTGTTATTATGAGTGATGTATGTGACTTGTTGGATATGTTGTTGTTGTTATTGGATACAGTTATTCATGTTTGTTAAAAAGGGATATTACTCCCCATATGTGTCTAACCGAGTTAGTAACACTATGTATGTATGTGGTAAGTTCCATAAGGGAACCTCTAACTAATAAGTATATGTTAGTATGGAGAGGAATCCGGTTGTTCCGGTCGCGCGTATTGTTTGGGAGTTAATATATATATATATATTATATATATATATATATATATATATATATATATATATTATATGTGAATTAACTTCCATCCTGTTATGTTAGGGTTGTTTTCCTTCATTGGATTTCGACCTCCCACTAGCTTAGCCAAAGCTTACCTACCCGACCTCCACATCGGGCTAGGAGGGAAATTATGTACAATGTTGGTAGGGTGTTGAAGCCTAAGTTCGCTTCGACTCCCTCTTTGTTATGTTACGGTTGTTCCTAAGTTCGCTTCGACTCCCTCTTTGTTATGTTACGGTTGTTCCTAAGTTCGCTTCGACTCCCTCTTTGGAGCTAGGGGAAATTGTGTATGTTGTGTACGGTCCTATATGAGGCCGCCACTCAAGTAAAGAAAATGTATGTATGTTGTGCTCGGGCTTATATCACCCCGGCACTCCCTAAGTGAAGTTCATGTACTCTAAGAAGTGTGGAATTAAGTTGTGTATGTTATAAAGTGAAGTGTGTTGTTATGTTGAGTGTGCTAACCTTGTGTCTGTATTCTATTAATGGATGTTTGCTTATAAGCATGATATGTGTGTGAGTTTGTGCATATTTGAAATAAAATCAACCGCATGCTAAGACGACAAGTAGTTGTGCGTGGCCCGGTAGCATGCGGGCTGCAGGATTACCATACCAGCAAAGGTGCTGACCCCCTTTGGGGGCTCCCATACTTTTCAGGTACAAGGAACTGGAAGCCGTTCGAGAGTAGGACGGGGTAGTTGTTTGTATGTGGTAGTCATGAGAATTGTGGATATATTATAGGTGTAGTAAGACCGAAAATGTATCGGCGTTAGTTGGTAATTACTCGGTACAGCTGTAATGTAAGTGTATAATGATTGTTGGACATGGAACGGGATTTATGTGTAGTTGCTCGGGAGTTTAGTCCATCAGACCGGTACAATGTATGTATGTTAGCCTTGTTAGCCACGTGGGTGGCTAACGGCGTGTAACCCCAAGGAGTTAAGTTATGTCTTGAGTTGTGATTTCCGCTGCAAGGTGTTGTTAAGTGTGTTGTTAGTAGTTGGGGTGTTACAAATGAACTTTAGGAGTTATATGGTATAATATAAATGTTACATAATATTAAGATGAGAATCTTAATATAAGTTGCATAATATAATACAAACTAGTAATGAAATACCCCAAACCTTGATATGTGGTTTAAATATTAAACTATGGTATGTAAAGGCTTATAAAGTAAAGTACTATTTTGCTTTATACATAAATATCTTAACAAAAGCAAACTTATCTTCATTCTCTCTTTCCTTCTTGTATTCCCACGGTTCCCTTCCTCCATTCTCTCAAGCTCCATCGGTTATGCTACAGCAAAGCCTCACCATTTCCAACTCCTTTCACTTGTAACTCCTAACTCCATGCTCCGAATTTAATTCCGAGACTACCGTTCTCTTAGTTGGAGCAAGCTCTACAACATTGTCTTTTCAAATCATCAAAACCACCATTTCGGTGCCAAGGAGAACTTCCATGGAAGGAGCTTGAGCTTATATTTTTTTGCCTTGTTGATCACCTTTGCTTCAAGGTAAGGAAAAACCAAAGAAAACTCCATTTCCTTCATTTTTGGTGTTGACCGAAAATGCACCTTGTAATGGTGTCTTCTCTTGTCTTGTTTTAGCTTCATTTGAATCTTCCAAGGGCTAGGAGGAGTCCTCTCTTGATACTTATTCAAGCTCTCTTTCCATTCCAAGGTAAAACAATCATTTTAATACCTTAAAACAATATATGTGCCTAGGGTTTACAATGAGATGAAGCACAATGCTTGAATACTCATTCTATTATGTGTACATTGTTTAGAAGTTGACAAACAACCAAACACCCTACCGGTTTTACAAGGAAACAAGAAAGAAGTTGTGAGGAAAAGAGGTAAACAAGCTATCTCAATGTAGTTTAAATGCCTTAGGAAAAATGAGCTTGATATGCCTAATAAAATACCTAAGGAGCCAATGGCAAATGAGCTAGTAAAATGCTCTCAAGGAGTTTATTAAGGGCATATGTATTGTTGGGTGTATTTGCAGGTCAAAGGCATTATTTATGTGGGAAATTCAGTGTTTAAGGTTTATGCAATTTAAGGGCCTAAGAGCCATGTTATTTAAGGGCCTAAGTGCCAAGCAATTTAAGCTTATGCACTATATTGTGATGTAGTGCTAAATGTGTGAAGTTTGTGTATAAAATGTGTTTGATGGATTTTAGGTGTTCCTGAATGAAATAAGGTAAAAACCAAAGTGCTTGGATGTGAGTATATACAAGAGAAGCTATGGCCAAATTTGGAAAATGTGTAAGAAGTTCTAAGTGTTTTAAGTAAGTTTTGGTGAACTAGGAAGTGTTAAAGGTGAACAAATGTTTTACTTGGGAAGAAAACATGTATTAAGGTGATTAGGAGTGATGCAAGGATTTAGGTATTATCTCGGAAGTTCTAGGAATTCAATGTGTGTTTTTGAGAATGTATTTAAGTCTTGGAGAAGTTTGTTTAAGGTTTAGGAATGTTGATGTACAAGGAAGAAGTGATGTTTAGGTAAGATGTGAAAAAGGAGATTTAGTTAGTAAGAAAAGAAGTTTGAGAGATGATGTTAAGGTGTAGAGGAAACACCTTGGTATAGTGGTCATTATTGGTGAAATACCACTTAGAAATCTTAAGGAGGAAACATTCCAAGTGCTAAGAATTTTGTAAGAAATTTGTGAATGATAAGATGGTTTTTGGTGTGTGATTTAAAGATTTAGTACATGGCTAAAGATGTGTTTGAGGTGCCCAAATGAGGTTAGGACATATTAGGATATATGAGGTGAAGTTTGGAGTTAAATGGGCACTGGAAAATAAAGGTCTGGGGCAGACCGACCTTGCGACCGAACTTGCCAAGGTCGGTCGAGCCCAGATTACCCTGCGAGAATTAGTTTCTGGAATGGACCGACCTTGGGGACCGGACTTGCAAGGTCGGTCGGGCTTGTATTTTGTGTGCGGATTAAGTTTCTGGAATCGACCGAACATGGGACCGGACTTGGCAAGTTCGGTCGGGCTGAATTTTCAAAGGGAAGAAACTCTCGGGAATGGACCGAACATGCGACCGAACTTACAAGGTCGGTCGGAGTAGAAAATTTTGACGGTAATGTGTTCTGGAATGGACCGACCTTGTGTAAGGTCGGTCGGTAAGGTCGGTCGGACCAAAAATGTTGTTTAAGGTTATAAAATGATATGTAATGATGGGGATTGGTTAGTAATGATGTTATAAGGTTGTTAAAGACATGTTAAGTGAGTTATAATGACAATTTGGTGAGGGAAAAGTTGTATCAAAATGTAAAAGTAAAACAATTTGAAATGTAAAGTTATGTAACTAAGTTAACGGGGAGAAGTTATAAGCATTAGACATTAAATAATCATGCTACCCCGATGTTAATAAAAATACACGTAATGTTATTAGTTGTTCGAGAATTGCTCGAGGAACACAAGTGGACACGATTAAGTGGACTCCGGTGACAGGTATGGTTTTCTTGCAACCTGTGTCCTACCGGATTACACCGGCTTGTATGCCAATATGTTTTTCTGTATGTTTGCCACGTTGTAAGATTAAACATGTAATGAGTTTACAGTAATTCATTTATGTGGCGTGTTCAACTCTGATACCATCTAACCTCGGAAGTGTTAACCTTAGTTAACTGAGTCTAGGATCACATGAGAGTTTGGTATTCGGATTAAACGACCCGAACCTTGGGACGTTCTAACCACGGCTATGCGTGTGTTAATTGTGTGATATGTGTATGTGAATGTAGGGATCTCCCTTGTGTGTTAACCCAGTTGTAATAATGCATGGTGTGTAGATGTGATAGACTCCATAGTGGGGTTCTAACTAATATCTAAAGTAAGTATGTACTAACAGTGGTGAGGAATCCGGTTTGGCCGGTCGCGCGTTGTTTGGGAGAGGGTATCCTTCTTAGCCTTACCCTTCTCTTTGTTATGGTTGTTTCCCTCACGGGTTATGATCTCCCATTAGCTTATTCCAAAGCTTAGTTATTCTGACTTAAGATCGGTTTAGGGGGAACATGTGTTTGTGTGGTGTGTTCGGGCCTCCAAACCCGAACCATCTTAACTTAAGTTACTCGTCCGACTATTAGGAGGGTAATGAGTGTTGTTGTTGTTGTATAACGAGCTTACCATGAGGGTGACACCATTCTCTAGGCTCACTAGTGAATTAACTATGTTTGGGTCGGTTCCTAAGAGGACCGTTCCCGTTATGTTATGTGATGTGGTTGTAATGCAATTCCTATTGCGATGTTATCATGTGCACGTAGAAACGTCAAAAGTGTTGTTATGTTTTGTTATGTGAGGAATGTTACATGTTGTAAGATATGGAGAGTGTGGATCATGGAAATGAATCCCAGTTGTGATAAGAGGCGTTTAAGGATAACCCGATTTAAGGGTAAGTGTCGTCTATTAAGGAAGTAGCCCCATTAGAGGAGGAACACTCTAGGGATAATGAATACCATGAGTGACTTATCAAGTAAGGACGTATTATCCGTTGGTTGAGCCCATTGAGGCGAAATGTTATGTGTTGTGTGTTCACAGTTGCATGCACGATTTAAATATAATCAATCGCATGCTAAGACGACAATTAGTTGTGTGTGGCCCGATAGCATGTGGGCTGCGGGATTACCATACCAGCAAAGGTGCTGAGCCCTTGGGGGCCACCCTTTCTCTTCTTTTCTTATTTCAGGTACGAAGAGCTGGAAGCCGTTCGAGAGTAGGATGGGGTAGTCGTTGTACATGGGTAATCATTTAAGTGTACATATACAGTAGGTGTAGTAAGACCGAAATTGTTATCGGCATCAGTTTGTGAGTACTCGGTACAGTTGAAAAGTGTATGATGTTGTTGTTGTTAATGGAAAGGGATAATAATGTGTAGTCGCTCGGGAATCTAGTCCATCAGTCCGGTACAATGTTTATGTAATAGCCTTGTTAGCCACGTGGGTGGTTAACGGCGTGTAACACCAACGAGTTAAGTTATGAGATGAAGTATATTTTCCGCTGCAGATTGTTGTTATGTGTTTGTTGTTGGATGGGGTGTTACAAGTAAGAATAATCATCTTACATAAATGATAAAATGTAACATTTAATAAAAGAATTTTATAATTCATGTGTACTAATATATACATAAAGTGTGACATATATACATATAGAAAATGTGTATATAGTTTTGTTAGAAACCATATAATATTCAATGGTGAGTGTTATTACATGAATATAATCTATTAACTATAAGTTATAAAGTGTTGAGTTCAAATGTAACTTGTTACAAGATTAATGAATTGTATAATACAATGTATTATAATGAATGTTGTAAACAAATGTATTTAAATAAATTAACCAAGTCAACATTGCTAGTGAAGTCAACATGCTTGACCAAAGAGGCCAAGTTGATGAATATGGACATAAAATGATGGGTTGTGAAATAATAATACTATATGGTATTGCCACATGTATACATGCAACTATATGTTATATACTTATATTCATATATGAAAATGGATAAAATATACGAGTATGTATGAACATGGATATATATATATAACATGGAGTACAACGGAATAGATCTGAACTTTTGAAAATACTATAAATTACGAGTCTACATAACGAAACCGACTTATTTAATAAAACCTGAACCAATTAACTGTTGAAATCTGGGGATGAATTATCAGGGTTTTAGCACTATTCGAAAATACCAGATTTAGTTAGTCATGAGAATTGACTCGTAGTGATATGCTTATTCTAGATCATACGTCTGACAAGGGCGCCGGACGAGCATAGGTTTTTTGCGCATCCTATGTCTTGGTGTACGGTATGTTATGGTGTGGTCTGACCATCCTGAGGGTTTCCTTGGGGTCAGACATAGTGTGTTTAAATTGCCAAGAGCGATATGTGTGATTTTATGTAAGCATGAAATGTGATGTGAATTATTTACTCATTCTTTATCGTGTTATCTAATTGTGCGCGAATGTCCCTTGGACTAATATTATGTCGACTATAGATCGACTTATATAATGTACATATGCGAGTATAAAGTAAAATGGTCGTTAACTATTAAGTATGAAAAATATATTTTATCACGTTAACCTATGTAAAACACTTAGGAACGAGACTCGGTTATACCAGTCTCTAGAGCATCGATCTTGAACATGAATATAACCTATATTACTTCTAGGTATTTGCGTAAGGCCTCGGTGGCAGCATCATTTAAAATGAATTCTCCAACCTAAGATTATACTTTAGGTACATTATTAAAGACTTAATCACATGACGGAGGATTGGTGTATGAGATGGAAACCTAGTGTAGTTTCCGAACTAGCTGGTTGCACATAGTGATCACAATGGAGTTGGATGACTGTTACAGGTCCACTTGTACTTATTCCATTCGATCAGACTGATCATTGGACAGAGTTCCCACGTAAAGGGAACGGCTAGGGCCGTTGGTGTCCCGCCATATAATATGTCACATAAGGAGGAATTGTAGTTCCCACATTACAGGAATGGCTACTGTTGTTAGTGTCTTGCCATATAATAGGTGACAAAAAGGAGTATGTGTTGAAGACATGTCGTCTACTAACTTGACGACTGTCAGTGAACAATAGTATGTGAGTTAAACTGTTAATACAGTTCAATTGATAACACGAGACCTAAGTTACTCTCGTAAGTTATGAAAAAAACACGTAACGGGCCTTGCTGGCCAAGTAACAAGTACCATTCGCTAAAAGCAACTTATTTGTTTGAACGCATTTACTCATTTATTGTATTTGTTTATGTAAATGATTGCTGGTGAAATGTAGTGAATGCATTGATTGGATGACTCATTGTTTATGTATGAATTTTTACAGTATTTATTATAACTGTAAACCGGACAAAGCATGTAATCAACCTAATGCTAAGATGGTTAAAACGACTTAAGTGACAGATAAGGTCCAAGTAGCATGCCTAGCATACTCAGCGTTTCACTGAGCCTTTATGGCAATCATTTTTAGGACACTGATTGTGTTGAAGCCGAAGTGCGGGACCCTGGGTAGATAGGGCTTTTGATTTTGTTTACCGCAGGTAGACTTCTGTTTTTATTATTACAACACTGTTGCATATTTGGGAAATGGTTAGATGCTCACTTGTCATGTATATTTGACTTTGGATTAGTATGTAAGTGATTGTAAATATCTCGCTCATCACTACGGTTATAGTTGTAAGTATTGTATTTCATTTCTGCTTCTTTACTCGCATGGGCGAGTAATGGCATGTGAAACCCGAGTGAGGAGGTTTGTTATTTAATTATCGCTGCGAGAAGTTTTTAATTATGCTACGAGAGTGATTATTACGAGTTAACTAGAGGGGTGTTACATCTGGGATCATTGACAAGATAGACACAATTTGCTCCCAATTTTGGTGGGCAGGATCTTCCAAAAAGTAAGCCATGTGTTGAAAAAAATGGAACTATGAGTGTTCTTTAAAAGAAAAGGGGGGACTAGGATCCAGGCAAATAGAAAACTTCAATTAAGCTCTGTTGGCTAAACAAGTCTGGAATTATCTTGAACAATGAAAATAGTCTGGTTTCCAAGAACTTGAAAGCCCTCTATTTTCCTAATTCGGATATTCTTCCAGCCACCCAAGGGAAATATGATAGCCCCATATGAAAATCCCTCCTATCAGCCATAGATATCATAAACCTGGGTGCAGTGAGAGTTATAGGAGATGGAGAGAACACCTTAATCTGAGACCACCCCTAGATTTCCAACAATTACCCTTCTAAACCAATCCCTCCTAGACATAACTCTCTTCAAACTTTTCAAAGTCACTCACCATTTTGCTGCTGATAAATTATCCTGCGATCAGAATCTTATCATGTCTCATCCAGCCTTTAGACTACCAAAAAATTCTCCAAACACCAACTAGAGGGAAATACAAAGACTCTAGGAGTTGGCTAGGTGTTGTGCATAATAGTGGTGAAACTATCTTGCTAACTATGGGCAGTGAACCCAATCATTGTAGTACAACAAGGTCGTATCCACAGGGACTTCGTAACTGTCTAGCTAATTATAAGCTTAGTAAATGTGCAAGAGGATATATACAAAAGTGCATAAATGTAAATTAGGGGCTTTGGGTTTTTGGGTTGTAATTGGAGAAATAAAGGAAAGCAATAACACTAAACTATCTAATCTAGGATAGGTGTAGCTCGGGATAGGATATTCGCACCCGTCATCCCCTTTCTACCAATTGTCAAACCTCGAACTCATAGCTAAACAACGGGAATTTAATTAATAGCCAAATCCAGGTCTATTAATCCTAACCAATTTAACGGGGACTGAATGTTCGTTCAAATCCCCAATTCAATCAGAAGCATTAAGCACAAATCTACCCTAAGTTGCAATGAGAACCTCATCTCAAAATCAGTGAAAATCGGCTAACATTGATTTAGTCCCAATGGTTTAGGTTTCTATCTCAGAATATCATTTTGATAGAATCCCACAATAATGCTAAACTAATCGGTAGGCCAAGCCAACCAATTTAACACATAGATGACAAATTGAGCAAAACCCTTAACAAATCCCCAAATCATGAGTAACAAGTTTAGAAGTCATAAACACTCAATAATCATCTTCATTAAGCTCAAAGACTAAAATAAAGCACAAACACAAGTTCAAGATTCAACAATGGAGTTTTGGGGGATTTGGGGCTTTATCCAAATCCCTAGCTACAAGTGAGTCAAGTCTCCATTAAAGCCAAATAGAGAAAAGGGAGAAGAGATAGCCATTAATGGAGCTTGGAGGGAGGTGAGCTTCTCTTCTTCTCCTTCCTCTTCTTCTCCTTCCTTTTCTCTTCTTTTCTCTTCTTCTGCGTCGCCTGGAGTCCTGCTCCCGAACTCCCTCTCTTTCCTCTCTTTTTCTGCTTTTAAAATCTAAAATCTGGGCAAATTTTGCGACCGACCGACCCACCCTGGTCGGTCCCGTGGTCGGTCGAGTCCCGAAGCAATTTCGGGGCCGAAAACGCGTTTTTAAGTCCGACCGACCCACCCATGGGTCGGTCGGTGGGTCGGTCCTATAGGCAGGCTAACTTCAAAATGTTGTATCTTCTTCGTTCTAGCTCCGATTTTGAATCCGTTTGCGCCCACGCGTTTGTCTCTTCATCTACTTTACTCCTATCTTGGTTATTCCTCCTGTTTAAACAATAAATGTGTAAGACACCAATGAAACATAAAACTAGAGGAAAACAATCCAGAGTGGAGAAATGAGCATGAAAAGTGTTGATTAAACATATGAAATACTCCCCTAAAACATGCTCATTTAGACACTCATCACACCCCCACACTTACCTTTTTGCTTGTCCTCAAGCAAAACCAAGCCCCCAAGCAAGTAAGGAATGCTCAAGACTAACAAATACTAACATGAATTGTAGGATATGAGAAGAAGCAAAAAGTGATTAAAACCTTTGAGGAGTGTGAACCATCTCTTAGTGGTGGCATGGGTGTACTTAGGGGAAAAACAAAAACTAGAGTTTCGGGGTATGATCCGGAGTGCTTCAAAGTTCTAAAGATTAGGTAACTTGGAGAGCTTTTACCATGGCCAACTTCTCTCAAGAATGGGCATTGAGAAGAAAACAAAAGGACAAATAGATTTATGCATTTATTTCACTTTTGCATAAGAGATGAGGAGATAAAATTTTGGCATCAAGCCTTTGCATTTAAGAACACTCAACTCTCATTATTGGTTACCAATGGCGTCTCACAGTCCCTTAAAGGATTTTCACGAAGAAGCACCCCTTAGCAATCCCTAAAAAGAAGACAGAAGGAACCCCAAAGCAATAAAAATCCAACCATACAAGATCACTTGGCCACACCGCATGTAAAATGCTCCTCAAAAGCAATCAAATGAAAAATTTAAGCATTTATCCCACAATTCATAACAGTATTTGTTCTTAATGAGAACAACTCACAACACAAAGGTCCAAGTTTTTTATTTTGGACAATCGCTAATAAGTATGAATTATCAGCATTTAAGCACACAATCACCGAAAAGGTCACTCCCCCACACTTAAATTGAACAATGTCCCCATTGTTCACCAATCAAAACCGGGGAAGGTTCCAGAAACCTTTGCGGGAAGCAGACAAAAGGAAAACACACGGACACAAACAAACAGTTATAGCACAGAAGCTATCCCCAAATTGCAGATTCAAAATTAGAGAAGAGAGAACGAAAACTAAAAGGAATAGTACTCCCCTGAGAGTTGCTATTGCTATCAGTTTGTAGAACTCCCTCACATTGAGTTTAGCCTCAATTAGCGTAGCTGGTTGCTGTGTGAAACTAAGTTGCACCTACATAAAACACTAAAGCAACCAACTACAACGGGTTAAAAGTTAGCAAAAACAAAATCAAAGGAGAACTTGACAAATTAAAATAATAAAAATGAAGAAAATCATCGGGTTTCCTCCCGGGAAGCTGCCCATCTTTAAGGTCTTAGCTAGCCCATACCACATTGAAGTCCTCCAGGATCAAAAATGAATGTTGAAGTGGGCTTCAACGGTGGGTTGGCGGGCATCATTTTTCTTTGAAGAACGGCCCAGAATTTTGGTGAGACCTTGGTGCGAGAATCATCTGTGGTTGGGACTCCTCTGCAAATTTAAGGATAAACATCCTTATCTTCATTTAGCGTGCATGAAGAACTCCGGGGTGGAATTTTCTTCTATTCCGGTCCAGGATCAAATGGAAGGTGGCTCCACACTTAGAGGGTGGACTTTATGCTTCCACCTTACATCATTGTTGCACAGTGGGGAAGGCCCTTGATCCCCAGGTGAAGATCAAAGTATGGTGGCTCCTCCTCCTCAATTTGAATGTAAACATCCTCATCTTCATTGTGACTCATAGGAAGAGCCTGATGGAAATCAACTCAAAGGGAGGTGGCTCCTTGAAGTTATTGTAGCACTCTCCCTCTGATGACTCAGAGGGAGGCGTGTCTCCTCCTCTTCAAGTTGAAGATGTGATCATACTCATTGTATTGATGAACAAGGGAGGGGGGGACAACTTTGTGGTTGACTTCAGAGGGAGGAAACTCCATGAGGTCAAAGTGGAAACTCTCTTCTGACGATTTTCTTCATAATCAAGATGGTGGTTGTTTGACATGTACTCTCTGGCGCTCAACAAAGGGAGGAGAAGGAGAAGAAACTCAAATCTTCAGAAGGCTGCATCTCCATCCATGAACTATTTCAGTCTCAAGTTGTTGCGATATATGATCTAGCTGCTTGAATTCTCATGTTGATGGATTCTTGTTCAGCGTTGATTTCATCCATTTGGTAATCTCTACAGTGGTCACTGAGATGAGTTCTTCCATGAGACCCTCCAATCTAGAGATTGCAACCGGGCATTGTGAACACTCATGGTCTCCTCCACATTCTTGGCACACAATCCATGGGTTGACGACTTGTGTACTCTCATGATAGTCCTCCAATTCGGTTGGTGTACTCACATCTGGTTGGTATCTTGAGATAAAATCTACCATCAAGTCCTCCAACCTAGAGCTTCCAACCTGACATTGAGAACTGTCATGGTTTCCTCCGCATCTCTCACACACAAACCATTGATTGTAGTTTTCTTGGCCATAAGAGTAGTCATTCCAACCATCAGCTGGATCATAATAACCATCCATCAGCTTAAAGTTCCTACAAAGAAAAGAAAAAAAAATTATACACAAAAGGGCAAATAAGGAAATGAAAAATCTGCACGAAAACTAAAAAGATAATTAACCAGATAATTGGACCGAAGTCCCCGGCAACGGCGCCAAAAACTTGTTGTGCATAATAGTGGTGAAACTATCTTGCTAACTATGAGCAGTGAACCCAATCATTGTAGTACAACAAGGTCGTATCCATAGGGACTTCGTAACTGTCTAGCTAATTATAAGCTTAGTAAATGTGCAAGAGGATATATACAAAAGTGCATAAATGTAAATTAGGGGCTTTGGGTTTTTGGGTTGTAATTGGAGAAATAAAGGAAAGCAATAAACACTAAACTATCTAATCTAGGATAGGTGTAGCTCGGGATAGGATATTCGCACCCGTCATCCCCTTTCTACCAATTGTCAAACCTCGAACTCATAGCTAAACAACGGGAATTTAATTAATAGCCAAATCCAGGTCTATTAATCCTAACCAATTTAACGGGGACTGAATGTTCGTTCAAATCCCCAATTCAATCAGAAGCATTAAGCACAAATCTACCCTAAGTTGCAATGAGAACCTCATCTCAAAATCAGTGAAAATCGGCTAACATTGATTTAGTCCCAATGGTTTAGGTTTCTATCTCAGAATATCATTTTGATAGAATCCCACAATAATGCTAAACTAATCGGTAGGCCAAGCCAACCAATTTAACACATAGATGACAAATTGAGCAAAACCCTTAACAAATCCCCAAATCATGAGTAACAAGTTTAGAAGTCATAAACACTCAATAATCATCTTCATTAAGCTCAAAGACTAAAATAAAGCACAAACACAAGTTCAAGATTCAACAATGGAGTTTTGGGGGATTTGGGGCTTTATCCAAATCCCTAGCTACAAGTGAGTCAAGTCTCCATTAAAGCACAAATAAGAGAAAAGGGAGAAGAGATAGCCATTAATGGAGCTTGGAGGGAGGTGAGCTTCTCTTCTTCTCCTTCCTCTTCTTCTTCCTCTTCTTCTCCTTCCTTTTCTCTTCTTTTCTCTTCTTCTGCGTCGCCTGGAGTCCTGCTCCCGAACTCCCTCTCTTTCCTCTCTTTTTCTGCTTTTAAAATCTAAAATCTGGGCAAATTTTGCGACCGACCGACCCACCCTGGGTCGGTCCCGTGGGTCGGTCGAGTCCCGAAGCAATTTCGGGGCCGAAAACGCATTTTTAAGTCCGACCGACCCACCCATGGGTCGGTCGGTGGGTCGGTCCTATAGGCAGGCTAACTTCAAAATGTTGTATCTTCTTCGTTCTAGCTCCGATTTTGAATCCGTTTGCGCCCACGCGTTTGTCTCTTCATCTACTTTACTCCTATCTTGGTTATTCCTCCTGTTTAAACAATAAATGTGTAAGACACCAATGAAACATAAAACTAGAGGAAAACAAGCCAGAGTGGAGAAATGAGCATGAAAAGTGTTGATTAAACATATGAAATACTCCCCTAAAACATGCTCATTTAGGCACTCATCACTAGGTAATAATTCAGGTTCTTACTCAGTCAAATCAGGTTACTCAAAACTAATGGAAATTTTTTGCAAAGAAGAAGCATCCACAAAAGATACTCAATTTTCTTTACTAAAAAAAGTCATGGATAGAAACCTCTCCCCCCGCCAGAGTCCAGCTGTTCATCTAGAAATTCGTGAACAAAGTTATCCCCTACCTTACAAACATCTTAAAAAGAATAGGAGGAAGAAGTGATTGTCCCTTATGTGGAGATACTGACACTTAGACCCACATCATATTTATGTGCTACTTCTAAAGATGGATGGGAAAACATAATTGATATATCTCAACTACCAAAGCCAAGGGACAATGCTATCCAAGATTGGTTCGTGGACCAAGCTCACTCTAGGGAAAAGGAAAAAAATAGCAAAAGTGATTAATCTAATGTGGGCTATATGATGCCCGAAATCGAATTTGACATAGTCCTAAACTTCCTTTTCTGGAGTGTCTGAATTCGAACATGGCTTTCATAGAGGCTTCCCGGATGGGAACAAGGAAACACAAAGATGGAAATATAGAGGAACAAAATAATTGGGTCATGGACCAATACTCTGTCTTATATGTCTGATGTAATAGAAAGTATGGAAAAACATGATTTGTAATGAGCTCTTATGTTGCAGTCGGATTGTTTATTCCAACAGAAGGGGACACAATCAAGTATAGAGTTACTCTTGCGGCTAGTAGAAAAATCAAGAATGTAGTGATGAGCAAGATGAAGAAAACAATTAGCTGACATCTCATTTCCATACTTCATGAATCATTTATCACTTCCATTCTCAAAAATCGTCGCACAACCATACACTAATACAATGAATACGAATCTAGGCTCATTTATTATAGAAGTTAATTAGACATACTATATATACGTCCTCCAATTTAAAATATCTATTGTTTTAGAAATAAATTTTGATAAGTTTATATTCATCCTTATCGACGGATATTTTAAATAGATGAGAATATTAAACTAAAAAATGAGTAACAAAGTTCAAGAAAATATCATTCTCACATTAAATAATCAAGTGATCCAAACATGCCGGCTGTTAATGCTATGCTGACCTTGATAAATGTGAAGGGTCATGTGAGTGGGGGTGATAGTGCTTCATAATTTCCAGAGCATAACATCATTACTTACACATGGGCCTCAATCAATCGGGATTAGTACTACTCCCGTATTTTTATAGTAGCTGTCTACATTATTTTGCAAAAATAACAATCGGGAATTAGAAGAGAAAGGTTTGGTCAAAGTCGAGAGGACTATTGACTTTTTAATACTAGTAAATCACTACTCTTCTTCAGCGGCCGTCACTCCTCGGTTTCAATTCAGCTGTTAATTGCTCACGTGTTAGTCCTTCTCGACTTTCTAGATTAGATTGGATCAAACGCAAACCGACACTCTTGAGCCCACATTTGCGTTACATAATCCAATTCGACGGTGGATATCTAGTAACAACTGGAAACAGTCTCTTATTTCCCACGTGCTCAATCAGGGCTTACGGAGTATAGTGTAACCTGTTTTCAAACCCAATTTGTCGGTCAAAAGATATCGTTGAAGGTTGAGTGAAATTAGGTTTAGGTAAGTATACTTATGGTGGTTTAAGTAGTTATTTTGACTGTATAAATTTTATAATTATACTTTTGTGAATGGTTAGGTAGTTGTTTTGGTATCTGTTGGTATTTTGTCAATAGTTGAATGTTTGTTATTTTAATATTTTTATAGCTGTTTTGTTTACTATACTATTTTGTGTACGACGACATATTATTAAATAAACAGATGATCATACATAGAATTTAGGGAATTATAAAAAAAATAGAATTTAGGCATAAACTATTATGATACTTTAAATATGTCATAAATATGCTGAAATAAATGTACTATAAATATATCAAAACAAATACTAAAACCTAAAACCAGTTCTGTTATGCTGTTATATTGATTTATTCAGAAATTATTGGTGACTATTGTCTAAATGATTATTTATTCATTTTTGTTTGGAAATATACATTTGCCATTTGATGTGTTGTTTATTAATTTGATTGTGAGAAATATAGTTAATTAAAAAGTTATACACAAATAAAAAAAGATCAAATTAACACATCTCGATTAAAGTAGATTTTAATATTAGTTTAACAGTTGGGCGTATAGAAAAATAATAGAGAAAGGCTTTTCAACGAAAATTTTGTAAACAACTAAAAAAAGTTTTAAATAAACAACTGTTAATTAAAGTCGGTTCACTGATAAATGGAATTGAAAGATCTGATTTTTAATTTCTGAATACTTGTTGTTGCAAATATATATATATTTGTACTAATACCTCGTTGGTTCAGTGGTGATTGAGACTGAATTTGGTAGGGAGAATTACGGTTTGATCTCCCGCAACGGCTATTGGAAGGGGACTAGAATCTATCCTCCTAGAGTGATCCCGATCCGGATGTAGTCCAATAGGGTGAACCGGATGGGAGACCAAAAATCTTGACTCTGAAAACTATCTCAATTAAGGTGAAAATTAATCAAGCATTGGTCAGACCATGGAAACGTTGGTCAGCGGCAGAAGAGTGTAAGACTGTGATCCCGTTGTGGGTTGGTCCCGATCGATTAATCTATCCTTAGTTCATTTAGTCTAACCTGATATGCCCCAATAATGGCTTCGAGACTTCGGAGTTGGCCAGATCGAACAAGATCTAGAGGAGAATCAATAGTAACATCTCAAGAAAGTATTCAACCAGTCGACTATTCAAACTGGACAATACCTTCTCAAGATGTTCAAAATATATACCAAGTGGGTCCTCTTGATTTCAAAACAACTATGTCTGTTAAGACTCATGAGGAAACTCTAAGTATACAACAACAATATCAAACAATACCCCTTCTTTCAAGATCTTCCATATATAAATATTTACAACAAGGTTATGGATACGCCCACTATGGGATGATCCAAGTGGCTGTAAAACCATTATTTCGACAAGGAATAGAGCCCCAATATTCATGGCACTTAGACACATGCGTCTCAAACGCTACAAATCTTCCCTTCTAGCAATGATCCAGACTAACGTCTACAATGGTCCAATATTTTTTTAATTGTTGTCCCAATTTTTCAGTAGATCTTTCAGATCCCCTAATTCAAGATTCTCTAGTTCTTGATGTTCATCTTTAAGGAGATGAATTCGAAGAACTATCCAAAAATTTTGCCATAATCTTTCGAGTTTATTACTGACTCATGTCTTCTCAATTAAACCCCAGACTCAATAGGTCTTTGATCCCCATTCAGGACGAGACCATTCTTTTACAAATTGATGTCGAGAGGCCAACAATTTTTGTCCCTAGAAGTCTACGATGAGATGAAATCACTATACCAGATCACTTTCAGATCTCTATCCCATAAGTTCCAAGAAACATCTCCCGCAATACGGTAGATGATATGATTGAAAGAAACGATGGAACTATTCTCCTTCGTTTCCATTCCTTTAGAGAACACGCTAGTTTTTCTTCCAATAGAAGCTTTCTAGATGCAAGATCCTCTTTTTCAGGAATACTCTCTACATCTAGAAGCCAACCGCCATCTCAACCAGAGATTAAGGTAGATTTTCAAGCACCCCTACCTACATACGTCCCTGAAGACAATGAATCCATCAATACTGAAGATATCATGGGTAACATCAATGTCATCCATATGGCAGATTTCAAGCTTAGAGAAGAATATATCTCTGAGCAGGAATCTGAACCAGAATAAGAACCACAAAGGAAATGGTTCACAAATCTATCTTCAGAATGTCAACAGAACCTTCGTCAATACTGACGCCAAGACTGTCACAGGTTATAATGTAACATGACAATCTACGATTGGTTGCCAACATATACTTCGATTCAACTTTCTGAACTAGAACCATTTGAAATTCCTTCGATTAATGTCCAAACAAGTCTTTACAAGAAATGGAAAATAGCATCCAAAGACGAGAAAGTTACCTCGACTCATCCACCATTTAATACCATTAAATTATCCAGTGATGTCATAGCTACACCACTAAAGGTAGGTACCAATACCTCAGCCCCAGTGCTAGCTAGTGACCTACAAAAGGTCCATCAACAACAAAATTGGACTAACCAAACCTTAGCTATAGTAGCATCTCAATTAGACAATATTTCTATTAGCCTTCATACACAAGTAGTAAAAACCAGTCATATTTCCCTTTGACATTTCCCGGCCATATTTTCAACCATCCACTACCAATTTTATTCATCCAACAACTGATTTGCTCACATGCATATCAGATAGCCTGCAATTATTACCTTCAACATCCACTCCAAATATTCCAAAATCTACAACAACCCAAAATTCCCATATCAACACTCTTGACACTTGCCAAAGTCAGTCTAGTGATGATGAGTCATCTACATCATCCCTAAACCTATCTTATATTGAGGATCAGTTTACTGATCCGAAACAAAATGAGATATCCAAAATCTCTACCAGAAACCCGAGACGGTCCTTCAGACGGAACAAACCCTTGGATTCCTACTTCCATTCTACCAAGAACTATTATCCTCGTCCTACTCCTCCCAATATACAATATGAAGAACAATCCAAGTTCACTTCAACCCAATATGATGGCAACTTATTGGAGAAATATGTGACTACTTCTACGACCTAGGCAGTGTACCTATCGTTTTGCGGAATAGTGGATTTGTGGGGTTGTCAAACTCTTGGGGACCTTACTGTAGTTTAACTGATAGTGTAGTAAATTGACTGAGAATTCTAATTAGACTACTGAACAAGATTGTGGTTTAAAACTTAACTTAGACAAAATAGTAGTAAATACAATTAATCAAAACAGAAATAACAACGGTTGTAAAACTCTTTGTTTTTAAGGAAGCGCCCTAGGTTGTTCTGCTCACCTATTTCATCCAATTATATTAATATAAATTTCCACCACTTTAGCAATAAGCTCAGAAATCTTAATTAGTTTATTGACCGTTCCCTGTACAATAAACCTTAACTAGCAGAAATAACAAGCTGCAAATTATGCCCAAGTCAATTCAACCAATCGCATTATTAACAATTCCTATAGGCGAAACTCGCTTCTAGTCGTTAACCCGTTTTGACTTCCTGTGTCTAGAACCTTGTTTAGCACCGCATTTTAACAAGAGAACTCCAAATATCACTTTAATAATTAGCCTGAAGATTAAAGTACATTAAGGACAAGAATCAAAATATTGCTTAAATAGATTATAGTGGGAAGTCTATATAACACAATTATATAAAATAGGCTTGCTTCCCAACCTGGGAGGCTAAGTTTATTACTCACACATAATTATAAAAACAGACATCATTAATAAGATAGACATTAAAACAGAGTAAAGTTAAAGGAAAGAAAGAACTCTATTTGGGGAGAGTTGTTTCGCTTCCGGGATTGTCTCCGTGACTATGCCGACCTCAAAACGATGATAAACAGGTAAAACGAAGAATAACGAACAAACTGGCAAAATTTGGTCCTGTCTGTGTGGGGCCACGCGGACAACTCCTGTCCGTGTGGGGTCTGTGCGGACACAATCTGGAATTGTGCAGAACGTCGTTCTTCATTGGTAATCTGGAAAAATAACAGCGTAAGGCTAATATGGTGATGGGGATGGATGGAAATGAAGTGGAGATGTGGATGTTTGGAGGGAAAATGGAATTTGGGTGAAGGAAGTGTGATATGGAGGGTGTGTGTTTTCTCTGTATTCTCTTTAATCTCCATTGTGTATTTTATCGTAGAAGGAGCTGGGTTTTTATAGAATCAGAGGAGAAGAAGAAGACAAGGGTGGATGGGATAGAAGGTAGGCGGTGGTACTAGATGGATAAATTGTAGGCGCTGTAGATAAGAGAAGAGGAAAGCGGCACCGAAAGTTACAACGCGTGAAATCTAGAATTTGGCACCGCACTTTACATGTGTCCGGATTTGTGTCCGGATAGGGGCTACGCGGACATGTGACGTCCGAGTTTCTGTCCATATACGGACACATATGTCCTGGCGAGACTTTACACGTGTCCGAGTTTCTGTCCGTGTGGGGGCTATGCGGACATGTGATGTCCGCGTTTGTGTCCGTTGTACGGACACACCTGTCCGGATGGGCATCCGAGTGGGGGGGTTACGCGGACACATTCTTCTTTAGAGCTGTCCGGATAAGCGTCTGAGTGGGGCTACACGGACATGTGTATTTTTTCTTCATTTTTCTGTAATCTTTAACTGGGCTTAGATTCTTCGTTTGAGCTCCATTTCACTCGCCGTTTGTTGCGTTGGAAAGCTTGTGAAGTAAACTATGTGATTCCAAGACTTTTTACTGCATTTGATGCATAAAATGTATCAGTTCATATCAAAACATAAATCTTAGGAAAAACATACGATAAGTGAGTAATATTATCCTGAAAGTAAGCGAATATAAGGTAAATTAAACCCTTAAATGTCTATGTATTTCTCACTTATCAACTCCCCCATACTTATCTTTTGCTTGTCCTCAAGCAAATCTTTTTGACATAATGTTTAAACAAGTTAAATAGACAATAATCAAGTAGGGAGAGCACAAAAGAGGTAATTTCCAATCTTTTCAGATTTGAAAGGGTACTAAAAACAGCAAGTTTCTTATATATATTTCTCCGTTTCTGAGAATAACCCTGAAGTCCTACAAAATAAAGAGAAGCAGTACCAAGAGAACTTTGATTTTTAACCTTGAGCCAATCCACCATTTCCTTTCACATTTCCTTAAACGACAAGGGGCATGAAGTAAAATCTTATTCCATTATACCTTTCAATGCCACATACTCATGATCCATAATGAAGAAGTTTTTATCATTTTGGTACAGAATGCAAAGATACTTCAATTTTGAAGTTCATTTTTCCTTTACCTCAGACTTTTCTCTCCACCCTTGTAGCGGTTTTAGGTTTACTATCCTAGATACAGAGTACCTTAGGTAGCCGGGTGATGAAGCACCCCTAAGAACTTAATAACCGAGTGGACGAGACCTGTTTAGGATCAGAATATGCCTGTCTGGATCAGAGGAGTACCTTGCCTTGTTCCTTTTCCACCGTTTCATTCCAATTCAAATCCAGGCTCAAAGTTAAAAACAAAATTCAAATGATAATTTTCTTAAATTTTTTAGCATTGAGTAAGGAGCAGAGTGATAAGAACAGTAATTTTTTTTGTGTACCCTTTAAACTTGTTGATACTTGCATTACTCCCTCCATGGCTCCTTTTTTTATTATTAATTACTTAACAAATTTAAACACAGTGTCATAATTATCTCTCCCCCACACTTGAACCAAAGCAATGCCCTCATTGCATATAAATAAATAAAATAACAGGGCATGCAAACTACCTGGGTAATGATAAAAAAACAATAGAAAATATTGAAAATTTAAAGAGTAGGGTATAGATAGTGTACTCCCCAGAGTCTTGCAGAGTATGTAGAATAGCTCCCCCATACTTGAGTTCAGCTGTAGAAATGTGCAAGATGTTCCTGTAATGAATATTCTAGACAGCCAGAAGAACTCAAGTTAATTCTCCTCATTCTCTCTCCTCTCATTTTTTTATTTTACTATATTTTTTTAAAACATAAATTAAGATACAAATATAAGCACAATATAGAATAAAAAGATAGATAGTAGGGTGCCTCCAACCAAGCTGCCCATCTTTATGGTCTTTGGCTAGACCATACCTGAGTGTTTTAAGGTGTGACTGGGCCTTTAAGAAGAAGCGCAGAAGCCTCTTCGATGTCTAACTTGTTTCCCATAAATAATTTGATTTGAGCTCCATTTACTTTATACGATCCTCCTTTCTTATTGTCCAATTCCACAGCTCCATATGGAGAGGTGGATATTATTGTAAATGGTCCAGACTAGAAGGATTTTAACTTACCTGGGAAGAACTTAAGTTTGGAGTTATAAAGAAGGGCCAGATCTCCTTCTTTGAATTCTCGCTTGACAATCATCTTATCGTGCCGACACTTGGTCTTTTCTTTATAGATCACTGCATTCTCATATGAGTCGTTCCTAAGTTCTTCTAGCTCAGTCAATTGGAATTTGCTTTTTTCACCGGCTTGTTGTAGATCAAAGTTTAACACCTTCAGAGCCCAATAAGATTTATGCTCTAATTCCACAGGCAAGTGGCATGCCTTCCCAAAAACTAGTTTGTAGGGAGACACACCAATAGGTGTTTTGAAGGCGGTGCGGTATGTCCAGAGCGCATCATCCAATTTAAGGGACCAATCTTTTCGAGAAGCGTTCACCGTCTTCTGCAGAATCCATTTAAGTTCTCTGTTTGTTATCTCAGCCTGATCATTTGTTTGAGGATGGTATGGTAGGGCAACCTTATGCCGGACTCCATATTTTTTCAGGAGAGCATCAAACTAGCGATTACAGAAGTGAGATCCACCATCACTGATTATTGCTCTAGGAACACCGAATCGAGTGAAAATATTTTTCTTTATAAACTTCATCACAACTTTACCATCGTTAGTAGATCAAGCAAGGGCTTCCGCCCATTTATAGACATAATCGACTGCTACTAAAATGTATAAATTTCCAAAAGAATTTGGGAAGGGTCCCA
Organism: Limonium bicolor; assembly: GCA_023374045.1. Taxonomy (NCBI): domain Eukaryota; kingdom Viridiplantae; phylum Streptophyta; class Magnoliopsida; order Caryophyllales; family Plumbaginaceae; genus Limonium; species Limonium bicolor. The sequence goes on along the minus strand of CM041777.1, from coordinate 355,910,033 downwards.
TAAAATCAATTCCCCAAACATCAAATAATTCAACTTCTAGCATAGTGTTCAGGGTAGTTCCATGACGGTGAGGAATGAGAAATGTTACCTTGTCGTTGACACCGATCACAAGTAGACAAAAAAGCGGTGCAGTCTTTGTGAAGGGTTTCCAATAGAAACCGGATCAAGTACCTTAGCAGTGTACGGGTAGCACCGTGATGTCCGCCGGTTTCTCTAGAATGGCAAGGGAGAAGGAATATTTCAGATTTCTGTCATGTGGAACACATCTCCTTATAATTTCATCGCACAAATTTTGAAGAGATATGGATCATCCACAAATAATATTTGACAATTGAAAAGAACCTTTTTCACTGTGAATGTCAATCAGCTTGGGGATGATCTTCCTAGCCAGATAGTAGCAATATTGGCAAACCAACGGGCCTCCAGCCGTTTGGATTGTGAATATACCTCATCAGGGAGAAGACTCATTAATGGGTCTTTCATCTTCTGGTGCCTCCATCCTTGACAAGTGATCAGCCACGCATTCTGGTATCCTTTCTTAGTCTCTATTTTATGTCGAATTTTTGCCAAGAGAAGTATCCATCTTATCAACCCGGTTTAGCATTGATTGGCAATAGATACTTGAGGGCAGAATGATTAGTATGAATAACCTTACTACCCAATAATATGGATGGGAACTTATCTAAAGCAAAGACGACTGCCAGCAATTCTTAGCGTCATTTAAAGTACGACTAGCATAATAAATGACTCTCAGAATTATGCAATTTTTGGCACAAAACAGCACCCACCGCAGAATCGCTAGCATCACAATGATTTCAAAAGGTTGGGACCAGTCGGGTGGACAACGATAGAGACGAGAAAACAAGTTTCTCTTTTAAAAGTTAGCAAGGGGGGGAGTGCTAGACATTCATCAGAAAATTGAAATTTAGCATCTTTTGTCAGTAAAGTACAGAGAGGTTTAGAAATCTCGAAAAAGTTTTTAATGAATCTTCTATAAAAACCAGCATGTCCAAGTAAACTTCAGATACCTCTGACAGTAGTAGGAGGTGGGAGTTTTTCTATTACCTCAATTTTTAGCGCGATCCACCTCAATACCTTTTGAAGACACGTTATGTCCGAGCACAATTCCTTCCCAAACCATGAAGTGACATTTCTCCCAGTTCAGTACTAGATTTGTGTCTTCGCACCTGGCCAAAATAAGATCGAGATTCTCCAAGCAAGTTTCAAATGTTGATCCAAAGACAGAAAAGTCATTCATAAAGACCTCTATACATTTTTCAATGTAGTCAGAAAAAATAGCCATCATACACCGTTGAAAAGTAGCTGAGGCATTACATAATCCGAACGGCATTCGTTTATAAGCATATGTTCCATAAGGACAGGTAAAAGTAGTTTTATCCTGATCTTCTAGAGCAATTGGGATCTGGAAATATCCTGAATAGCCATCTAGAAAACAATAGTAATCCTGAACTGCTAACCTTTCCAGCATTTGGTCAATAAAGGGCAGGGAAAATGATCCTTACATGTGGCAGTATTCAATTTCCTATAGTCAATGCAAACTCGCCAACCAGTAGTAGTGCGTTGAGGAATCAACTCACCTTTTTCGTTAGGAACGACAGTTCTTCCTCCCTTTTTTGGTACCACCTGTACTAGGCTCACCCACTTGCTATCTGAAATGGGATAAATAATTCCAGCGTCAAGTAGTTTTATTACCTCCTTTTTGACCACCTCTTTTAGATCGAGGTTGAGACGCCTCTGTGGTTGTGCCAATGCCCTGAAATCATCTTCCATATAAATTCGGTGAGAGCACAAATATGGGCTTATTCCTTTGATATCTGCTATCGACCAACCGATAGCGGTCGTATGATTGCGTAGCACCTTTAAAAGTTGCCTCTCCTGCACATCTATCAATTTAGATGATATAATAACTGGTAAATCAGATGGCTCTTTTAGAAAAACGTATTTTAAATGAGGGGGAAGAGGTTTCATTTCTACTGTAGGTGCTTTCTCAATGGAAGGCTTTGGTCTGACTACATTCCTTTCTACTGGTTCAAATCTTTGCTGGTAGGTACGGAAATATGGTTGTCTCTTGTTCAACTCTTTAGCCATGAGAGCAATATTAGGATTTTCATCATCAGTTTCACAAGATGCCATGAGACATCTTTCCAAAATTGTTTCTTCATCTTTGCTGAGGAACGTCTCCTGTACTAAAGAGTCAACAGTATCTATGGAAAAATAGATTTGTGTATCAGAAGGATGTTTCATGTTCCGGGTCATGTCAAAAACTACCTGTTCATCATGAAGTCTCAAAATTATTTTACCTCCTTCAACATCAATTAAAGTACGGGCAGTTCTCATAAAAGGTCTACCTAGAATTAGTGGAACATCTTTATCTTCCTCAATGTCAATAACAATGAAATTAGTAGGAAAAATAAATTTGCCAACAGAAACCATTAAATCTTCAACTTTTCCTCTCGGGTAGATTATGGAACGATCAGCTAGTTGTAGCTGCACAGAAGTAGGAGAGCATTGACCTATACCTAATTTTTGAAAGATAGATAAAGGCTTTAAGTTAATACTGGCTCCTAAATCGCACAACCCATTACCACAATTTATGTCTTCTATTGCGCAGGAAATGATGGGAAGACCTGGATCTCCCAATTTTGGTGGTAGCTTCTTTAAGAGTACTGCAGACGCTGTTTCGGTTAATTTCACAGTGTCGTTTTCCTGTAAAGATCATCTGTTAGATAAAATATCTTTCATGAATTTTGCATAAATAGGCATTTGTGTTAAGGCATCAGAAAAAGGAATATTTATAGTTAATTTCTTAAAAATGTTAAGAAAATTTCCAAATTGGTCATCCAAATTCTTTTTCTTTAATCTATCAGGAAATGGAATTGGAATATCATATGAAACCTGAGATGGTTTAATAGTAAGGGATGTAGGAGACTCCTTCTCCTTGGGAATTGTTACTTCTTATTTTTAAGTTTGAGGATCTCTTTGTTCATCGGATTCCTTCTCAGCTTTAGGGGTATTAGATATTAGCTCTTTTCCGCTTCTTAGGGTTACTGCTTTTGCATGCTCCCTTGGATTCGGATCAGTCTGGCTAGGGAGTGACCCTGTTGGTCTTTGAGCCAGTTGTTGTGAAATCTAACTTATCTATCTTTCTAAATTTGTGGTTATGGTGGCCTGATCAGCAACTTTGGCTTCTATTTTAGCAAATTTTGAATTTGTTGCCTGACCTTGTTTTAGAAGCTGGTTCATCATGCTTTTCAGTTCGCCCATATCTCCTTGTGAGTTGGTTGGCTGCTCCTGTTGTCTGTTGTATTGAGGTTGTCGGTTTTGGTTGAATCCTTGGTTGCTCGTCTGTGGCTCATAATTCCTCCATGGTTGTTGATTGCTCCTCCAATCGTTTTGGTTGTATGAGTTCGGATAAGGATTCCCTAGTCTGTTGTTAATTAAACTTACCTCCTCAAGGGTCCTATTGAAACTTGAACCATCGCAGTCTGGGGTTTCATGAGCTTCTCCACAGTTTTTACAACAGGGAGTCAGATATGGGGAAGTAGCCACCGCCTTCACAACGTTTAGTTGTGGTTGATTTAGCGTCAGTTTCTCTACAACTTTTGTGAGTGCAGCTAGTTGAGCAGATACATGATCCTGCGGGGGAATACTGTACATTCCTGTTTCTTTCTTTGCTTCACCTCTTCCCTTGTTTTTACACCATTGTCTGGTGCTGGCAGTCATGGTATCCAGTAGTTCAACTGCTTCTTCTCCGGTCAATTTCATAAAATTTCCTCCAGACGAGGAACTTAGCAACAATTTATTAGAATCATTTAAACCTCTAAATAATGATAACACAAGTTCCTGGCTACTCATACCGTGGTATGGGCATAATATCTGTAATTCTTTGAATCTATCCCATGAATCATAAAGAGACTTACCTGGTTCTTGACAGAAGTTTGTGATCTCAGCAATTTTTTCTCTTGTCTTGGACAGGGGATATTATTTTGCCAGAAATTTGTTTGCTAATTCAGCCCAGCTGTGGATGTTGCTGGGTTGTAAACTTCTCAGCCACTTGGAGGTGTCATCTCTTAAGGAATAGGGGAATAATTGCAGACGGATGCGCTCGTTTAGATTTCCAGTTTTATTAAAAGTGTTACAGAAATCAAGAAATGCATATATATGGTGTGGAGCATCATCTGAATCTAGCCCGCTGTATTGTCCCTGATGGTTGAGCGTGGTGATGAAACTCGTTTTGAATTGCCAGGCATCCAGTTCAGCCTGTGTAACTTGAGGGAGGACAATAGCGGAGGGTCTCCCTTCGACCGACGGTTGCTGGTACTCACAGAGAGTTTGTCGAGTTGTCATCTCAATTCGTTGTTGTCATCTTTCCTGTGGAGAAATCTCTCAATCTCAGGTTCAAGCTTGTTTTGAGGACTACCTGCAGATCGAGTTCGACGCATATATAGAAATTAAATTTAGTTTGATGAAAAATGGAGAATAACTAAAGAAAACAAAAGCAATAATTAAAAAGAAAAGATAAACTAAAGAAAATTAAATAACAAAAATAGAAACAAAAATTAAAGAGTAGCAAAAGCTAAACAGAAAACTCAATAAAATTAAAAACTATCAATTAACCGTGCCGGAGGTCCCCGGCAACGGCGCCAAAAACTTGTTGGAGAAATATGTGACTACTTCTACGACCTAGGCAGTGTACCTATCGTTTTGCGGAATAGTGGATTTGTGGGGTTGTCGAACTCTTGGGGACCTTGCTGTAGTTTAACTGATAGTGTAGTAAATTGAATGAGAATTCTAATTAGACTACTGAACAAAAACTTATCACTTTTTAGGAAAATTGTGGTTTAAAACTTAACTTAGACAAAACAGTAGTAAAAACAATTAATCAAAATAGAAATAACAACGGTTGTAAAACTCTTTGTTTTTAAGGAAGCACCCTAGGTTGTTCTGCTCACCTATTTCATCCAATTATATTAATATAAATTTCCCCCACTTTAGCAATAAGCTCAGGAATCTTAATTAGTTTATTGACCGTTCCCTGTACAATAAACCCTAACTAGCATAAATAACAAGCCGCAAATTATGCCCAAGTCAATTCAACCAATCGCATTATTAACAATTCCTATTGGAGACAAATTAACCTATAGGCGAAACTCGCTTCTAGTCGTTAACCTATTTTGACTTCCTATGTCTAGAACCTTGTTTAGCACCGCATTTTAACAAGAGAACTACAAATATCACTTTAATAATTGGCCTGAAGATTAAAGCGCATTAAGGACAAGAATCAAAATATTGCTTAAATAGAGATTATAGTGGGAAGTCATATAACACAATTATATAAAATAGGCTTGCTTCCCAACCTGGGAGGCTAAGTTTATTACTCACACATAATTATAAAAACAGGCATCATAGATAAGATAGACATTAAAATAGAGTAAAGTTAAAGGAAAGAAAGAACTCTATTTGGGGAGAGTTGTTTTGCTTCCGGGCTTGTCTCCGTGACTATGCCGACCTCAAAACGATGATAAACAGGTAAAACGAAGAATAACGAACAAACTGGCAAAAGTTGGTCCTGTCCGTGTGGGGCCACGCGGACAACTCCTGTTCGTGTGGGGTCTGTGCGGACACAAACACGGACACAAATCCGGACACAATCTGGAATTGTGCAGAACGTCGTTATTCGTTGGTTTTCTGGAAAAATAATAGCGTAAGGCTAATATGGTGAAGGGGATGGATAGAAATGAAGTGGAGATGTGGATGTATGGAGGGAAAATGGAATTTGGGTGGAGGAAGTGTGATATGGAGGGTGTGTGTTTTCTCTATATTCTCTTTAATCTCCAGTGTGTATTTTATCGTAGAAGGAGCTGGGTTTTTATAGAAGCAGAGGAGAAGAAGAAGACAAGGGTGGATGGGATAGAAGGTAGGCGGTGGTAGTAGATGGATAAATTGTAGGCGCCGTAGATAAGAGGAGAGGAAAGCGGCACCGAAAGTTACAACGCGTGAAATCTGGAATTTGGCGCCGCACTTTACATGTGTCCGGATTTGTGTTAGGGTTGGGGCTACGCGGACGTGTGATGTCCGAGTTTCTGTCCGTATACGGACACATATGTCCTGACGAGACTTTACACGTGTCCGAGTTTCTGTCTGTGTGGGGGCTACGCGGACATGTGATGTCCACGTTTGTGTCCGTTGTACGGACACACCTGTCCGGATGGGCATCCGAGTGGGGGCTACGCGACACATTCTTCTTTAGAGCTGTCCGGATAAGCGTCCGAGTGGGGCTACACGGACATGTGTACTTTTTCCTCATTTTTCTGCAATCTTCAACTGGGCTTAGATTCTTCGTTTTAGCTCCGTTTCACTCGCCGTTTGTTGTGTTGGAAAGCTTGTGAAGTAAACTATGTGATTCCAAGACTTTTTACTGCATTTGGTACATAAAATGTATCAGTTCATATCAAAACATAAATCTTAGGAAAACATACGATAAGTGAGTAATATTATCCTGAAAGTTAGCGAATATAAGGTAAATTAAACCCTTAAATGTCTATGTATTTCTCACTTATCACAATTCTATCTATGAATGGAACATAGATGGAAAATCAGAATATGAAATTTTGAATACCCTACAAGAATTGGGCATGGCAAAGAATGCCTACAAGATGCGTAAGCTGAATGAAAAACAAGCAGCTTCCTCCATAGTCGCTGGATTTACAGGCCAGCTGAAACAATGGTGGGACAATGCACTCACCCTAGACAATAAACAAGAAATCATGAACCATCAAGTAGAAGTTTATGATGGTCCTGATAGATCATCTTTCAAGGATGATGCATGCTATTTCTTGATTATAACAATAAGTCTCCACTTTGTTGGAAACCCTGGAGAAGAATTAAATTCCAATAAAGTTTTCTCACAAACCTTAGATATCCAACATTATCCGATTACAGATGGTACAAGATATCTATCTTACTCAAGTCCTTTAACGCGACGATTTTATGGCCAATTTCTGGAAAGAAAGATTCATTTCTGGATTACCTACATTGTTCGCTCAAAGGATTATCATTAAACTCAAGGAAGAAGTCGGTCAAGAGATTGTGCCTTGGGACGCAATAACTTATGGTCAACTTTTTGCCTTTGTCAAAAAGGAGGCCTTAAACCTATGTCAAGATCTCAAAATCCAGTCCAAATACGGCAGTGAAAAGGCCCAAACAAGGAAGGAAATGGGTTCTTTCTGCAAGATGTTTGGCATTGAAAAGATCACTCCTCCTTCCAAGAAGCAAATAACCAACAAGCGTTTCTCTTCAAGACACAAACATCCCTATAAGACCAAACCACCATATCGTAAGCGATATAGGTCCTATCGTCAAAGATACCCCATTAAGCAAAACCCTTAACGGTTTGCTTCCAAGCATCCGACTTAGATCACATGTTGGAAATGTGGTCGCAAGGGTCACAAAGCAAATCAATGTCGTGTTAAGCAGAAGATAAATGAAATCTTCGCTGACGACAAAGATCTACAAGAAAGCTCTCCAAGCTTTTATTACAAGATTATCCCAACTCTCCAAAAAATGAGAACTATATTCATCAGTTGGGTCACAATGAGTCTAGCTCAAGTTATGAATCAATAGGAGATTCTTTAGGATCTGTTAATGTCATAACCAATGACATAGATTCGGCAGAACTTCTGTATGAACTCATAAACAAGATTTCCAATCCTAATGAAAAAAGATAATACTTGCAGCAATTAGCCAAATTGCTTGCTTCACAAGATTCCAGAAAGGCACTCCTAGAACCATTGAGTATCTCCAAAGCCCTCGACAAATATCCTATAGCATTAAGTAGTATTCTATTTGGAAAGGTTCCTACCCAAGAATTACTAAAGGATATTAAAATCCTTAAACAAGAAATTCAGGCACTCAAAGAAGAACTCCGTCAGATTAAATTTGATGGATTGCGTGCACAAGCTCGTATTTCTCTATTAGAAGAAACAAGAGCTTCTCCACCAGAGGATACATCTAAAGAAGACACAACACCACAAGAAGTAGGTATCATCTTGAAATACCCCAAACCTTAATATATTGTTTAAACACCTAAATATGGTATATTAAGACTAAAAAGAGTCTTAGAAACATTAGTAAACAAATTTAAACAAAAGAAAACACAAAATGTGCTTTAAGGTCAATAAAGGCCAAAATGTGCTCTAAGCTTGGGGTAAGCTTGGTTAAGACCTAATGAACTTACCAAGACCTCATTTATGTACTAATGAACATATTAAATCAGTTACCAAAGAAACCAAGCTTGAAAACAAGTTTAAACACAAAATGTGCTTTAAGGAGTCTTAAAGCACATTTTTGAAAATTGTCTTGTAAATGAGTTTTGAGTGGCTAGATGCCCATCATTACTCTTAAATATATATGTGTACTATATAATATCACATTTGGATGTCTATATCAATGGGAAATCAAAATTTCACTTCTATGTGCCTTGTTTTTATGAATAGTGATTTTTATAAGCTATTTTGTAACATATGTTTGTATAAGTAATTAAATTGACAAATAAAGACTATATTACCCCTAAGTAATAATGGGGGCCGGTTTTCCTAAGTGTGGTGACTCACCACTCTCTTGTTATTTTGTTAAGTAAAGAAAGATGACTAACTAGGTACTATTTGCTTTATAAACTACAAATATCTTCTAAAAAGCAAACTTACCTCATTCTCTCATTTCCTTCTCATTTCACACGGTTCCATGCTCTTCTTCAACCTCTCTTCTTGCTCTCTCTCACGGTAATACTCACCACCACCATTAAAACTCTAACTTTGACCACTTGTAAAATCTAGCTCACTTAACCAAATAAAAAACAAACACCCCCATTCTCTTCCTCTCATCAAGCTCTTCATTCCTATCTTCTCAAAACTTCAAGAGCCCCATTTCGGTGCCATGGAGTTCCACCATTGAAGGAGCTTGAGCTTGTATTTCTACATATTATTACTCTCCTTTGCTTCTAGGTAAGGAATCTCAAATAAAAACTTCATTTCCTTCATGTTTTTGTTGTGACCGAAAATACCCATTGAAGGTGCTCTTTATATGGCTTTGTTTTAGCTTCATTCCAACCTTTCATGGACTAGGTGGAGTCCTCTCTTGATATATATTCAAACTCTCTTCAAAGACCAAGGTAAAACAACTACATTAATGTTTTTGAAATCATGTAAACCTAGGGTTTACAATGAGATAAAGCTTAAAGCTTGAATACTCATTATGTTATTTGTATAATGTTTAGTAGTTGACAAGGAATCAAATACCTCACCGCTTTTATAAGGAAACAAGAAGAAGTTTGTGTGGAAAAGAGGTAAATCTACTAACCTAATGTTGTTTAAATACCTTAGGAGAAATAAGCTTATAATGCTTGTTAAAACTACCTAAAGAGCAAATGGTGAATGACTTAGTAAAGTGTTCTCAAGAGACTAGTAAAAGGCATATGTGTTGTTGAGTGTATTTGCAGGTCAAAGGCAAATATATTGTGGAAATTCAGTGTTTAAGAATTATGCACTTTAAGGGCCTAAGAGCCATGCATTTTAAGGGCCTAAGTGCCATGCAATTTAAATTATGCACTATATTGTGATGTAGTGCTATATGAGTGAAGTTTGTGTATAAGAAAGTACTTGATGGATTTTTAGTGTTTTTGATTGTTTGTTGGTGAAAGCAATATGTTTTGGTTTAGTAATGTTCTAGGCGAACCTATGTCGAAATTAGGTAATAAACAAGAAGTTCTAAGAGTTTAAAATGAGTTTGATAAGTTAAGAAGTGTTTAGAATGGTTAGGTGCTTTTCTTGTGAAAGAAACATGCGTTAAGGTGATTTAAGATGTGAGAAGGGCTTTGGAAATGTTCTAGAGGATTTCATAATGCAAGGAATGTTTTGGGATGCACTAGAGTCATTTGGACTTGTGTTAGGATTTAGGCAAACTTTGGTGAACAAGGAGAAAGTGTAAACTTGGGAAAGGATTTCAAGAATGACATAAGGAGTTAGTTGTGAGAAATGATGCTTGGGAGATGATGTTAAAATGAGGAGAAAGCATTTTGGGATAGTAGTTAACATAGGTATGAAGCACCACTTGAAAAACTAAGGAGGAAATAGCATAAGTGTTAGGAATTTTGGGAAGAAATGAGTAAAGGCTTAAGGAATTAGAAAATGAGTTTTATGAGTGTTTAAGGATGTCTTAAGGTGTGTTTGAAGTGCCCAAATGAGGTTAGGGTGTACTAGGATATAAGGGGTGAAGTTTGGAGTTGAATGTGAAAAGGAAAACAAGGGTCTGGGCCAGACCGAACTTGCGACCGAACTTGCAAGGTCGGTCGAGCCCAGTTTACCCTGCGAGAATTGGCCTCTGGAATGGACCGACCTTGGGGACTGGACTTGCAAGGTCGGTCAGGCTTGTATTTTGTGTACGGATTGAGTTACTGGAATCGACCGAACATGGGACCGGACTTGGCAAGTTCGGTCGGGCTAAATTTTCAAAGGGAAGAAACTCTCTGGAATGGACCGACCATGCGACCAAACTTGCAAGGTCGGTTGGAGTAGAAAATTTTGACGGAAATATGTTCTGGAATGGACCGACCTTGTACAAGGTCGGTCGGTAGGGTCGGTCGGACCAAAACTTGTAAAAAAAAAAACAGAAAAGAATGTGACTTATGTAGTTAACCCTATGGGGTATAATGAAGGTAACCTAGGGTAAGTTAGACATTAAAAACATGTCATACAATCATGTTAAACATTTAGTAAGTTGAAGTTAAATAAATAATTAACCGACGTTATTAATCATGTATAGGAGTGACCTACGGAGGAAATCAATCGAGGCAAGGACCAAGGTATGGTTTTCTTGCAGTCTGTTATCTACCGGTTTACACCGGCTTGTGTGTTGTATGTTTTTCTGTGTGTTTATGACGTTATAAGATCTAAACGTGTAATGAGTTTACTGTTGTTCATATTATTGTGTTGTTATGATGTGACTCATTTTCCTTGTGTGTCTAACATGACTTACCACCTATTGTGTATTGGTTGTTAAGTTCCACCATGAACTTCTAACAAGTGTTAACTGGGAAGTGAGGAATCCGGTTGTCCGGTCATGCATGTAAGTTAAGAGTAGATATCTGAATCAGATTCGACTCTTATGTTGTTAAGATTGTTCTCCTTAATTTGGCGTTCGATCTCCCGCTAGCTTCCTCCAAAGCTTACCTATTCTGACTTATGATCGGTTTAGTGGGAACATGTGTTTGTGTGGTGTGTTCGGGTTACTAAATCCGAACCATCTGTGACTTAAGTTACTTGTTCGAATAACAGAACGATAATGAGTGTGTGTAACGAGCTTAACATGAGGGTGAATCATTCTCTAGGCTCTTGTGTTATTTGACCCTTGTGGTTTGTTATTGTGGAACGAAGATCCACTGTGTATGTGATGTTATGCTGTGCACTATTGATGCTATGCCACATATTATGTTATGTTATGTTATGTATAAAAATGAATGCCATGTTATCATGACAATTAGTTGCGCGTATCCCGGTAGCCGATGGGCTGCGCGTTAACCATACCAGCCAAGGGTTGCTGACCCCCTCGGGGGCTCCATATTTTTACTGCAGGATGAGGATCGAGGAGGCAGAGTGGCTGTAGGATCTAGGCTGCAGTTGTATGTCGGTTTATTTTGGATGTTGAGCCCGGGATGCGCCTGTGCTCCTGTGGCATTATATTTTGATTCCGTTGAAATTACTATGGCGGTATATTAACAGTTTACAGTGAAGGAATGTAAGTAATACTCGGTATTGTATATGATGTATTTATGGTTTAGTTTTATGCTCGGGAGTCTGATCATCAGACCGGTACATTTGTATTTATTCTGCCTTGTCAACCACGTGGGTGGTTGACGGCGTTGTAGCACCAAAGCGTTAGTTACTGTTTAGTTATTTATTCCGCTGCGATTTCCTTAGGTTGTGAAGTACGTTGTAGGGGTGTTACAAAAAGTGGTATCAGAGCGAAGTATCGCTCTGATGACTAGAATACCGAGCTTAGGGATATACCGAGTTAGGAAACCTAACTACAGTTACTTCAGTGAACATTATGGAAAGGTTAACCACTAACTAAGTGTGGAGATACCTTATTGTCGGGAAGCGTCACAACCGTTGGACCGATAAGTGTGCAAGCATATTGCTAATGAATATTCATGTGAATTCAGATGGCAGGTAGACCGCGAGGTAGAGGCCGCGGAAGCAGTACTGGTGATACGGGTGACCAGGGCGAGAACACTACGGCTCAGGTTATGGCTGAGGCTGTAGCAGCCGCTGTAGCCCAAATGGTACCCCAGCTTGTAGCTGCAATTCAGCAGGGGCAAATGCCCGGAGTTCAACCGCCACCGCCACGAGAGACCAACTGGGTCAAGGCATTGGCAGACTTGAGACCCCCTTCATTTCATGGGGAGACCGACCCACGTAAGCTGGAGGCGTACATCTCCGAGTTGGAGACCGCCTACGAGACCTTGGTGTACCTGCAGAGGCTAAGGTCCGTCTTGCCGCTTACTACCTGAAGGGTTCGGCACAGAGTTGGTGGAAGCTTGTGAGAGAGGACCGGATGGCGGATCCTCAGCTTGGCTGGAGGGAGTACACGGCTCTACTGCGAGCCAAATACTACCCTGTGCATGTTCAAGAGGCCAAGCGCCTGGAGCTGGATAGTCTGAGGCAGGGGGACAAGGTGTCGGTTGATGAGTATTACACTGCATTCACCGGCCTTATCCACCTGTTACCGGACCTGGGATACTCGAACCGGGTGCTGGTAAACCGTTTCTACAACGGTCTCAGCCACCGTCTTCGCTATGGGATGGGGCCAGCTGAGTATACTACCTTGCAGGTAATTTAAATAAAGAGTGATGTGAATATGTGTAGTCTACAAGTGAGTATTAATGTGAGTTTGTGAGTATGTATTGCGGGGCATGACTGACATCCTAAATCCAGGAGTGCTATCATGCCGCTGCTAAGGTGGAGATCACCGTCCGTCTGAGGGACGAGGAGAATGCGCACAAGCGCAAGGCCACGAGCGAGGGCCAGAGTCCGCAGGGGTACGGGGGAGGAAAGAAGAAGAAGAAACCTTATCCCCAGCCCCAGAAGAGTCAGCACCAGGGTGACAAGGGCCAAGCCCAAACCACCACAGCTGAGGAGCCACTAAAGCTCACATATGCTTATGCGGCGAAACCCCTACGCTCTTACCCTCCTAAGGGTAATTATTTAATCTTGTGTGATAAGTTGAAGTGTATGTTGATAAGTTGTGAGACAAGTATTGATTGTGTATTGTGATAGCAGCTAGCACGGGCTCTGGACCGGAGCGCCACTATTACTGTAAGTGGTGCAATGGAGACCACCCCGGCAAAGACTGCAAGGGAAATGAGGTGCAGTGTCGTTACTGCGAGAAGTGGGGTCACCGTGACTACGAGTGTTACCGGAACCCCAACAGCAGAGTCAACAAGCCCAAGGGGCAGTGGAAGGGTAAGGCCACAACAGCTATTGATGGCCCAAAGACGGCTAACCAGCCACCCACAGATCAGAGGCACACTGATTCCCATAAGGGGAAGGGGTCGGGACCTAGCAAGGCCGCCCTGAATGTGGTGGACCGGTCAGAGGCGCCAGGGCCCTCTTCTAGACCAGGTACCGCCTAAACTGTTGAATGAAATAAGTGATTGCATACCGCATTTCATGCATGTGTGTATTAGTGAGTCCAAGTGTATTATCATGTGAGTAAAGAGTTAAAGTATAGTGTGAAAGTCACCTAATTAGATAATTCTAAACTTAAAGGAACCTTCAATATATGTTATCCAATCCCACCCACACCAAACCCTGAAGAAACCACCATCAACATCACCGACTTTCCAATGGAGCAATGTCAGGTTATCCAGCCAGGTATGATACTCTTAAATGGATACCTGACACCGGAAGCACAAATCCATGTCATCAGACGATGCGACAAACTTGGAGCTAAACCAGGAGGTTTCTACACACCCGAATACCCGAACGGATCAAGAATGCAATTGAAGATGATGTGCATGGGTAAGGACTGGAACCCTTACACCAAGTCATATCAAGAAGTGCGAGCTGAAGATGGAGCAACAGTACCAAGTATACCTGAGGAGTTCCATGCGGTCGTTAATCACGCCGTGGGAATTGCTCAACAAGTTGAAACGGATTCAATTCCAGATGTGAAAGCAGATTTGTGTATTGTGAACTTCTACCAGAAAGGTGGACGATTAGGTTTACACCAAGATAAGGACGAGTCACCCGAGTCCCTAAGTAAGGGAGTACCTGTGGTGTCTTGGTCCATTGGTGATACCGCAGTGTTTGTGTATGGCGAGCAGAAGCGTGCTGATCTCGCAAGGAAGTTAATACTAAAGTCAGGAGATGTGTTAATCTTGGGTGGGCAGTCAAGGATGCTATACCATGGCATCAGGAAGATCAAACTGAATACCACACCATCGGCAGTGATCAATGCCACACACATGAAACCTGGACGTTTGAATTTGACTTTCAGACAGTTTTAAAGCCTTGTATAATTGTGTACGGGGTATAACGTATTACAGCAAGTGTACTGGTCTGTCGTACAAGTTTTCCTAGGTAGTATTCCCTAGGTTATCGAACCAAAGGAGGCTGTGTCTAGTTTAATCTTTAATCTATCTAACTAATAAACTGAAGGAAAAATAACAATAATAGATTGGGGGTTTGATTGCAGATATTAAATAGTTAAATATACTGAAAACAAATAAAAGTGATTATCTAATAAATCTAAAGGGCGAATCCTGGTTTACTATTTTTCCCTAGTTTATTAATTCCCTTCGTGAGTGTTTCTAAACTCTAGATTGCAACCTCAGATCTAAATTAATCTAAAACCGGTCTCCCGCAAGATAGATTCTCACTAGCAATTCCCAAATCCTAACTCTCGTTACGAATTTACAAATTAACTAGTAGCGTTAATGATTCATCTGGTTTCTAGTCAGCTAATCCCCAGGAATTGCCATCTGTAGTTTCACTGGTAATATTCCTAAGGTCTAATGAACGCCGCAGTTCTCACTTGTAAGCAATTCATACCAAATAAACTCAAGCAATAATAATCACAAGAGAATTCAATAATAAACAAGGAATAAAACTACAATCAGTATAGAATTTATATGTAACAACTCAGGAAGCAAAATAATAAACTAGTTGTCCATAATAAAACCAGAATTCTAACAACTACTCAGACATTGGAGACAAAGAAATAATAACAATAATTAAGAGATTAGAAAACGTCATCTAATTGAAGAACGATGATGAATTCAATCTCTGACTCCTGCTCCAGTCTGTCAGCTTGTTGCCTCCCCCTTCCTCGAACTTCTCTGGTGTTGTGGCGGCTCTGTAACTCGCTCTGTCTTCTCGACGGCTAGGGTTCTCTTCGAATGTGTGATGTCTCGGTTACGAATGTTTCGTGTATAGTAATGTCAAAATATTATATCTTCGATCGTTCCTCTACCTACCAGGTCTGCGCCTCTGCAGTAAAATGTCGGCCCAGTGAAGTTCACGAAGTCTGAACAAATAGTCTTGTCCAGTCCACCGTGTACATGTGAATGTGGTATATGCCCATGAAGACCAATTCTCTGCGCCTGCCATGGTCCAAGTCTACGCATCTGTAGTCTAAATCTGCGCCTGTCATCATCGTGCAGATGTGTGACTCCAATACTGGACCAGCCCCAAAATAAGATAGTAGGTTATGCTCCTCATTGAAAGATTGATCGTTCGATATATAAATATCAAACGAAACTCCATGTGGCTTTTGTCAATCAAATATCCATCCCGTGAGTGCTTATATCGGCCCAGCATCGCTCAACATATCTCAATTTCATGTACTCCTATGCATGGCCCAGCGACCAACTATGTGCATGAAGTCTGCGTCCAACACTTTCAGTCGCTCGAGACATATTAGCTGGTCCGGGTTTATGTTAATCTCAAAACCTGGACCATGCTGTAAATTAAGCAAAATGTCTGTTTCTGTTTGGTCCCAGTTTGATTGTGAAGCTTTTGACATATGTTTTTTGGATCTTTTCTTCAGCGTTTTTAACCTGTTTTAGCATAAAACCACATGTGAGGAATAGTCTAAACATTTAACATAATTAAGCATATAAGTAAGGAATTTATCATATAAACCAATAAAATATTAATCACATTAAGCACATAAATATAGATAAATTCCGCACTTATCAAATACCCCACACTTAGCTTTTGCTTGTCCTCAAGCAAATAAAGAACATAACTGCTCCAAACCAAAACATCAAACTCCAGGATCAAACATAAGCAGAAGGAAAACAAGCAAAATGACAATCAGAAAAATCAATCTGCTCTAAGCTATTAGTTTTCGCAAACAGTGAATAAAGAATAATTTTAATAAAAGCATGAATAAACTGAATTGTAGAAACTGAAACACTGATTAGCTTAGGACCTTCCACCAATTCCTTTCCATTACCTTTGGATGACAAGGGGTGTGAAGTAATGCCTTATTCCGCAATACCTTTCAACACCACGCACTCATGATCAAAATCTAAAAAAACTGCAATTAAATATTTCGTATGCAAAAACTTTTCTTCATTAAGAAATAGAAACAAACAATTTATTTAATTAATTGCATAGTTATTCCTTCACCCAGACTTTTCTCTTTATCCTTGTAACGGCTTTGGGCCAACTATCCCAGATCACGAGATCTTAGGTAGATAGGTGATAAAGCACCCCGAGGACTTAATAACCAGATAAAAGAGGCCTGATTCGGTTTAGGAAAATTTTGATCAGAGGAGTACCTTGCCTTATCCTTTCATTCCAAACATTCATATCATTCCCAAGATCCAAAGCTAAACGCATTTAATCTCCACAATCAGCCAATCCATCAAATTTCAGTGAAAATAGAGTAAATTTAAGAAAAACAATTCCGGATTGACAACTTTTAAGCAGAAAGATTTTTAAGGTCGTCATCAGGCTCAATTTCAAACTTCCACAGATATTTTCACCCAAAATTCAACAAAAGCTAGTGGTCTGAAGTGATAACTGAAGGTCACTCCCTACCCCACACTTAAAATTAAACAATGTCTTCATTGTGTGACAAGGCAGGAGTGAAAAACTTTGAGCACGCAGAAAAACATTTATGTCCAAAGGAAACACAGCAGAGCAGTCATTAACCATAAACCAAAATTAAAAGAAAATTAAAACTAAAACTAGGACTCCCCTGGATTTTGTTGTTGTTGCATATGTAGAACGACCCCACCCCACACTTGAGCTTTGCGCAAGTGTTGCAGCCTGGTTGCAGTATCATCATGAAGAATTCATCTGAAAGAAAGACACTAAAAGCAACCAAAAACTACAAACATAGTTAAGAGTTAGTAAACAACAAAACCAGGGAAATAAATACAAAAAGAAATTAAAACCAAAATTAAAAACTAACAAAATAAAATATAATGCTGGGTTGCCTCCCAGCCAGCTGCCCTTCTTTAACGTCTTTGGCTAGACCATGCCTCCTGAGGTCAACCAGGATCGAAAATGAAAGTCGATGTGGGTGCCAAAGGGTGGGTAGGGTAGGCATCATATATCTTCATAAGACGTCCCCGATCAAATGGAAAATTAACCTCAACACTCCATATGTAAAAGTGTAAACTCCACTGATCATGCATCAGGTGGTTGTGTTGAGGTGGGTGATCCTTGATGTGAGGAACACTCTGTGGCTGGTTCTCCTTCTCAAATTCAAGGATGTAAACATCCTTGTCATCCGGTGGAAGCTCAAAGGATGAACCAATAGTAAGATCAACTCCAACAGGAGTTAAGGGCTCCTTGAAGTTAATGAGATAACTATGCTCCGATGGCTCATCAACAGGTGCAGGAAGGAAGTCAACTGGAAGACTCTCAGGCTCATGTACGGGTGAAGAAGGAATAGACTGGATAGCTTCATCAATTATATTATTCTCTAACTCTGTAGATTCATCAAATTGCTCAATCTCTAGCTCTGGTCTCTCCATGATCTCCACGTCAGGTGTGTTTGCAACTTCAGGGATCGAATGATCAAGCTGCGTATCACTCCACTCAGCTACTGCAGTAGGTTGTTCGATCTCAGGAACCGGTTCACCTCCAAGCTTTCGTGATATTTCATCTAGTTGGGCTAGAATTCTCGCATGACTTTCCGCATTACTTTCCCGCAGCTCCTTCATATCCATCATGGAGGCCTCATGCCTAGCGGAGTTTGATTCGCCATGTTTTTTGTTAAAATCTGCAAGAGCAGCTACCAAGCTAGATAGATTACTTTGACATTGTGAACTCTCATGATTCCCTCCACATGTCTGGCAGATAACCCACTGGTTGTAACTTTGTGCATGATAATAGTGTTCAGGAGACGGTTGTGCTTCAGCAGGGCTAGACGATATAAAACTTCTTAGAGCATCCTCCAAACTAGAAGAAACAACAGGACAATAAGCACGCTCGTGGTCTCCTCCACATCTTTCACATATAATCCATTGGTTGTAATATCCAGGCCAACCTCCTGGCGGATTGTAATATCCAGCCATCAAATCAAAGTACCTCGAAATAAAAATAAAAATCAATTATATACATAAAGAAGAAAATAAAAATAAAAATATGTACATAACAATAAAATAAATAAAAACAACAATAACGAAAAAGCGAATAAAATTAAAATAACAAATTCCTATAAATTAAAATCAAAGAAATAGAAATAACAAAAATAAACAAATAAAAGAAAAACTATAATAAAACAAAGTCAAAATAAAAAGAACGGAAACAAATAAAAAAAACTAAACTAAACTAAACAGAAAATTAAACTAATCTAAAAAAAATTTAAACGAACAAAACAAAATCAAAATAAAAGAAGAGGAAAAAATACGAACCAAATAAACTAAAAATAATTAAACAAAAAAAATGCAACAAAACAGCAACTAACTAAACTAAAGGAACTCCAACGAATTTGTATACGTATGAAATAGATTGATAAGCGTAACGTAACCTGATCCTAATCCTAATACAAAGTAACGATAAAATAAAATTCAAAAACGGAAAAAAAAAATCAGAATAAGCAATACTAACTGTAACAATCAAGAAGTACTCTCTAATTAATTTGAAAACCGATTTCCATATAACAACAAAATCAAATGTAAATAAAAGAAGGAGAAAAATTAAAACAAAACTAAATCCTAACTAACATTATCGTACTGAATGAAATCTCACGCAATCAAATAACTAAGTTGAAACAATGAAATAGTAATCGAAATAGACAAAATCGAACGTAAACAAATTTTTTTTTTAACTAAAGATAAACAAATAAAGGAAAAACTAAATCAACCAAAAAGAAAAAAAACGAAAATAAAATCAGCACAATGCTAAACAAAAATTAAAACTATTAAAATAGTAGACACAAAAATAAAATGAAATTAACCCAAACGAAATACTAATCCTAAAAACAAAATAACTATAAATATAAAAACAATCAACCAATCAGAGTTTAATATAAAACCAAACAGTAACAATTAAACAAAATAAAACAAAACACAAATAAACTAAAAAGAAACTAAACAACAACAAAAAAAAAATAATAATAATAAAAGAAAGAATAAAAATAGAATAAAGACTAAACTAAATAACCGTGCCTCCCCGGCAACGGCGCCAAAAACTTGTACGGGGTATAACGTATTACAGCAAGTGTACTGGTCTGTCGTAGCAAGTTTTCCTAGGTAGTATTCCCTAGGTTATCGAACCAAAGGAGGTTGTGTCTAGTTTAATCTTTAATCTATCTAACTAATAAACTGAAGGAAAAATAACAATAATAGATTGGGGGTTTGATTGCAGATATTAAATATTTAAATATACTGAAAACAAATAAAAGTGATTATCTAATAAATCTAAAGGGCGAATCCTGGTTTACTATTTTTCCCTAGTTTATTAATTCCCTTTGTGAGTGTTTCTAAACTCTAGATTGCAACCTCATGATCTAAATTAATCTAAAACGGTCTCCCGCAAGATAGATTCTCACTAGCAATTCCCAAATCCTAACTCTCGTTACGAATTTATAAATTAACTAGTAGCGTTAATGATTCATCTGGTTTCTAGTCAGCTAATCCCCAGGAATTGCCATCTGTAGTTTCACTGGTAATATTCCTAAGGTCTAATGAACGCCGCAGTTCTCACTTGTAAGCAATTCATACCAAATAAACTCAAGCAATAATTAATCACAAGAGAATTCAATAATAAACAAGGAATAAAACTACAATCAGTATAGAATTTATATGTAACAACTCAGGAAGCAAAATAATAAACTAGTTGTCCATAATAAAACCGGAATTCTAACAACTACTCAGACATTGGAGACAAAGAAATAATAACAATAATTAAGAGATTAGAAAACGTCATCTAATTGAAGAACGATGATGAATTCAATCTCTGACTTCTGCTCCAGTCTGTCAGCTTGTTGCCTCCCCCTTCCGGTCTCGAACTTCTCTGGTGTTGTGGCGGCTCTGTAACTCGCTCTGTCTTCTCGACGGCTAGGGTTCTCTTCGAATGTGTGATGTCTCGGTTACGAATGTTTCGTGTATAGTAATGTCAAAATATATATATCTTCGATCGTTCCTCTACCTACCAGGTCTGCGCCTCTGCAGTAAAATGTCGGCCCAGTGAAGTTCACGAAGTCTGAACAAATAGTCTTGTCCAGTCCACCGTGTACATGTGAATGTGGTATATGCCCATGAAGACCAATTCTCTGCGCCTGCCATGGTCCAAGTCTACGCATCTGTAGTCTAAATCTGCGCCTGTCATCATCGTGCAGATGTGTGACTCCAATACTGGACCAGCCCCAAAATAAGATAGTAGGTTATGCTCCTCATTGAAAGATTGATCGTTCGATATATAAATATCAAACAAAACTCCATGTGGCTTTTGTCAATCAAATATCCATCCCGTGAGTGCTTATATCGGCCCAGCATCGCTCAACATATCTCAATTTCATGTACTCCTATGCATGGCCCAGCGACCAACTATGTGCATGAAAGTCTGCGTCCAACACTTTCAGTCGCTCGAGACATATTAGCTGGTCCGGGTTTATGTTAATCTCAAAACCTGGACCATGTTGTAAATTAAGCAGAATGTCTGTTTCTGTTTGGTCCCAGTTTGATTGTGAAGCTTTTGACATATGTTTTTTGGATCTTTTCTTCAGCGTTTTTAACCTGTTTTAGCATAAAACCACATGTGAGGAATAGTCTAAACATTTAACATAATTAAGCATATAAGTAAGGAATTTATCATATAAACCAATAAAATATTAATCACATTAAGCACATAAATATAGATAAATTCCGCACTTATCAAATTGTGTAATGTGTTAAGCCAGTATATGTTAAGGGAGTTATGTATGTGTTAAGTTATGTCAACCGTGTAAACCAACAATGTTGTAAAGAGAATATGTTAATGAATAAAGTGGAGTTATTGAAGTATCTCAACCGTGTTGTTACCCAATACTTATTAGTTTGCCAATGAATTAGGCTGTGCACTCGGAACGGGAGGTACACTGAGTGTCTGCAATGAGGCAGAAGCCGGCAAGAGCGGCACAATCCTCACCGGTACCTTTCCAGTCAATGGCGTGGACACTTCGATCTTGTTCGACTCCGGAGCCTCACACACATTTATTTCGCTATCTTTTGTGAAGAGGCTGGGGTTAGACGGTGATGAGATGCCAGACTTTCTAGTCACTCTCCCGTCGAAAGAGCGGATCAGGTGCACCCGCTACCACCGAGATGCTGTTGTAAGAATCAGAGGTGAAGAGTTTCCGATCGACCTGATAGAGTTCGACGGACTTGGATTTGATGTGATTGTCGGGATGAACTGGTTGGAGCGGTACAAGGGCAGAATCCTGTGTGCCGAGCATCGGCTGCTTCTTCGGAGTCCATCTGGGGTTACCATATCATACTGCCAGAGGCCAGGGAGCCTTCGACACAGATCATCACCGCCATGGCCATGTATCGTGAGTTACGACGAGGGAGTGATGTATACCTCTGCTATGTCCAGGACATAGAGAGAGACCCAGAGTTTAGTTCTGATGTGCCGGTAGTGTTGGAGTTTCCTGATGTATTTCCTAAGGAACTGTCGGGCATGCCGCCAGCACGAGAGGTTGAGTTTGAGATTGACTTAGTTCCGGGCACTGGACCCATTGCGAAAGCACCTTATCGTATGGCTCCAGCAGAGATGACAGAGCTCAAGGAGCAGCTGAGAGACCTACTTGACAAGGGCTTTATCCGCCCTAGTGTTTCACCATGGGGAGCGCCGGTCCTCTTCGTGAAGAAGAAGGACGGTAGCCTCCGCCTGTGTATTGACTATCGGGAGCTGAATGCTGTTACGGTGAAGAACCGTTACCCTTTACCACGCATCGACGACCTATTTGATCAGTTGAGGGGAGCATCAGTATTCTCCAAGATAGATCTACGTTCCGGATACCATCAGATTGCCATCCGTGATAGTGATATCGAAAAGACAGCATTCAGAACTAGGTATGGGCATTATGAGTTCACAGTTATGCCGTTTGGCTTATCAAATGCACCAGCTAAGTTCATGGACTTAATGAACCGCTTGTTCCAAGATCAGTTGGACAAGTCTGTGGTAGTCTTCATCGATGATATTCTTGTGTATTCGAAATCAAGAGGTGAGCACGAAAGCCACCTGAGAAATGTGTTACAAACATTGAGGAGGAATCAGTTGTATGCAAAGTTTTCGAAATGTGAATTTTGGTTGAACCAAGTATCCTTTCTTGGACATGTGATTTCTGAGGCCGGGATCGCTGTTGATCCGGCAAAGATTGATGCTGTGCGCACCTGGCCAAGGCCGAAGACAGTTACCGATATCAGGAGCTTCCTCGGTCTGGCAGGTTATTATAGGAGGTTTGTTAAGGACTTCTCCAGTGTCTCGAAGCCGATGACTTCCTTGATGAAGAAGGATGCTCCATTCGAGTGGACAGTCGACTGTGAGAGTTCTTTCACGAGTCTCAAGGATGCTCTGACATCTGCACCAGTCCTGACTATACCAGACGGTCCAGATGGTTTTGAGGTCTATTGCGACGCATCAGGTAGAGGTATGGGTTGTGTATTGATGCAACACGGGAAGGTCGTAGCATACGCCCCCCGACAGCTGAAGAAGCATGAGGAGAACTACCCTACCCACGATCTGGAGTTGGGTGCCATTGTCTTCGCATTGAAGATATGGCGACATTATTTGTATGGGGTAAGTGTGACAATCTATTCTGACCACAAAAGTTTGAAGTACTTGTTCACTCAGAAGGAGTTGAACATGAGGCAAAGAAGGTGGGTTGAATTTCTGAATGACTACGATATTAATCTGCAATATAAAGAGGGTAAGGCAAATGTGGTAGCTGACGCATTGAGTCGCCGAGCACACTCTCTCCATTCGCTAGTCTCTCATACTGGCTTGGTTTGAAGAGGTGCGAAGTGCTCAGATGACGGATCAGTATATGGTGGAGATCAGGCAGAAGCTTATTGATGGCACATTCGAGGGTCAGAAGTACGACTTCAGACTCCACGATGATGACCTGATTAGGCTGAATGGCCGATTGTGTATACCTAGGAGTAGCGCTGAGTTGAAGGAGCGCATATTGAGTGAATCCCATTGTTCTACTACTTCGATTCACCCCGGAGCTTCAAAGATGTATAAGAGTATGAAAAGGTATTTTTGGTGGACTGGAATGAAAAAAGATGTAAGTGATTATGTGTTGAGGTGTCTCACTTGCCAGAAGGTCAAGTTTGAGCACCGACGGCCTGGTGGTATGGTACAGCCAATGCCAGTGCCTGAGTGGAAGTTCCATGATATCTCCATGGACTTTGTAGTAGGGCTTCCGCCTACAAGGGGAGGTCTGAATATGATATGGGTTGTTGTTGACCGACTGACCAAGGTGGCCCGATTCATTCCAATGAAGGACACCTGGAAAGTGGCAAAACTGGCAGAACTCTTTGATAGAGAAATTGTAAGACATCATGGTGTACCGAAAACAATTGTATCTGACAGAGATACCAGATTCTTATCGAGATATTGGAAGTCTACACGAGAAGCATTGGGTACCGAACTGAAATTGAGTACGGCGTTTCACCCACAGACCGATGGTCAGAGTGAGCGCACCATTCAGACACTTGAGGATATGCTACGTGCATGTGCACTTGACTTTCAGACCAGCTGGATTGATAAGTTACATCTGATCGAGTTTAGTTACAACAACAGTTACCATGCTTCGATCAAGATGTCTCCCTTCCAGGCCTTGTACGGTAGACCATGCCGCACGCCATTATGCTGGGATGAGTCGAGTGAGACGATCATTATAGGACCAGAGAATCTTGAACAAGTTCAAGCAGAAGTTCGCCAGATCCGGGCTAACATGAAGGCAGCTCAGGATAGACAGAAGTCGTACGCAGATGTGCGCAGACGTGACCTGGAGTTCGCCGTGGGCGATCAGGTATTTTTGAGAGTATCCCCCATGAAGGGAGTATTTCGTTTTGGCCAGAAGGGCAAGTTGAGCTTAAAATATGTGGGGCCTTATGTTGTGACGGAGCGGATCGGCCCGGTAGCTTATAGACTTGATTTACCCGCCGAGCTGGGCAAGGTACATGATGTATTTCATGTGTCCCAGTGAAGAAGTATATGTCTCATCCGTCTCATGTGCTTTAGCCTGAAAGGCTAACCTTAGAGCCGATCATGCGATCAGTGGAGACTCCGGTACGGATTCTGGATACTAAGACTCGAGACACTCGCCATAAGTCTGTAAGACTGGTGAAAGTTCATTGGTCTAACCAGAACGTTGAGGAGGCCACTTGGGAGCTGGAAGATAAGATGAAGGCGAAGTACCCGTCATTGTTTACTTCTTAGTGCTTATGTGTATAGGGTACGGGGCGTACCCCTTTTTAAGGGGGGTAGAGCCGTTTCGGTTATGTGTGTACGACGTGTATTTGAATACATCGTCTATGTTATGTTGTTATGTTACAGACCGTTGTGTCTGAATGATGTGGATGATGTTGTATGGACCTTGTGTCCAATGTTATGTACCCGATGTTATGTTGTATGGACCTTGTGTCCAATGTTATGTAAGTGTGTTGTTAATGATGTATGGAAGTATTGTTTATAAGTATTCCCGTGTTCTAATATTTAGGATATGTGGAAGTATGAACTTTGAGGACAAAGTTCTTTTAAGGGGGGTAGATTGAAATACCCCAAACCTTAATATATTGTTTAAACACCTAAATATGGTATATTAAGACTAAAAAGAGTCTTAGAAACATTAGTAAACAAATTTAAACAAAAGAAAACACAAAATGTGCTTTAAGGTCAATAAAGGCCAAAATGTGCTCTAAGCTTGGGGTAAGCTTGGTTAAGACCTAATGAACTTACCAAGACCTCATTTATGTACTAATGAACATATTAAATCAGTTACCAAAGAAAACCAAGCTTGAAAACAAGTTTAAACACAAAATGTGCTTTAAGGAGTCTTAAAGCACATTTTTGAAAAATTGTCTTGTAAATGAGTTTTGAGTGGCTAGATGTCCATCATTACTCTTAAATATATATGTGTACTATATAATATCACATTTGGATGTCTATATCAATGGGAAATCAAAAATTTCACTTCTATGTGCCTTGTTTTTATGAATAGTGATTTTTATAAGCTATTTTGTAACATATGTTTGTATAAGTAATTAAATTGACAAATAAAGACTATATTACCCCTAAGTAATAATGGGGGCCGGTTTTCCTAAGTGTGGTGACTCACCACTCTCTTGTTATTTTGTTAAGCAAAGAAAGATGACTAACTAGGTACTATTTGCTTTATAAACTACAAATATCTTCTAAAAAGCAAACTTACCTCATTCTCTCATTTCCTTCTCATTTCACACGGTTCCATGCTCTTCTTCAACCTCTCTTCTTGCTCTCTCTCACGGTAATACTCACCACCACCATTAAAACTCTAACTTTGACCACTTGTAAAATCTAGCTCACTTAACCAAATCAAAAACAAACACCACCATTCTCTTCCTCTCATCAAGCTCTTCATTCCTATCTTCTCAAAACTTCAAGAGCCCCATTTAGGTGCCATGGAGTTCCACCATTGAAGGAGCTTGAGCTTGTATTTCTACATATTATTACTCTCCTTTGCTTCTAGGTAAGGAATCTCAAATAAAAACTTCATTTCCTTCATGTTTTTATTGTGACCGAAAATACCCATTGAAGGTGTTCTTTATATGGCTTTGTTTTAGCTTCATTCCAACCTTTCATGGACTAGGTGGAGTCCTCTCTTGATATATATTCAAACTCTCTTCAAAGACCAAGGTAAAACAACTACATTAATGTTTCTGAAATCATGTAAACCTAGGGTTTACAATGAGATAAAGCTTAAAGCTTGAATACTCATTATGTTATTTGTATAATGTTTAGTAGTTGACAAGGAATCAAATACCTCACCGGTTTTATAAGGAAACAAGAAGAAGTTTGTGTGGAAAAGAGGTAAATCTACTAACCTAATGTTGTTTAAATGCCTTAGGAGAAATAAGCTTATAATGCTTGTTAAAACTACCTAAAGAGCAAATGGTGAATGACTTAGTAAAGTGTTCTCAAGAGACTAGTAAAAGGCATATGTGTTGTTGAGTGTATTTGCAGGTCAAAGGCAAATATATTGTGGAAATTCAGTGTTTAAGAATTATGCACTTTAAGGGCCTAAGAGCCATGCATTTTAAGGGCCTAAGTGCCATGCAATTTAAATTATGCACTATATTGTGATGTAGTGCTATATGAGAGAAATTTGTGTATAAGAAAGTACTTGATGGATTTTTAGTGTTTTTGATTGTTTGTTGGTGAAAGCAATATGTTTTGGTTTAGTAATGTTCTAGGCGAACCTATGTCGAAATTTAGGTAATAAACAAGAAGTTCTAAGAGTTTAAAATGAGTTTGATAAGTTAAGAAGTGTTTAGAATGGTTAGGTGCTTTTCTTGTGAAAGAAACATGCGTTAAGGTGATTTAAGATGTGAGAAGGGCTTTGGAAATGTTCTAGAGGATTTCATAATGCAAGGAATGTTTTGGGATGCACTAGAGTCATTTGGACTTGTGTTAGGATTTAGGCAAACTTTGGTGAACAAGGAGAAAGTGTAAACTTGGGAAAGGATTTCAAGAATGACATAAGGAGTTAGTTGTGAGAAATGATGCTTGGGAGATGATGTTAAAATGAGGAGAAAGCATTTTGGGATAGTAGTTAACATAGGTATGAAGCACCACTTGAAAAACTAAGGAGGAATAGCATAAGTGTTAGGAATTTTGAGGGAAGAATGAGTAAAGGCTTAAGGAATTAGAAAATGAGTTTTATGAGTGTTTAAGGATGTCTTAAGGTGTGTTTGAAGTGCCCAAATGAGGTTAGGGTGTACTAGGATATAAGGGGTGAAGTTTGGAGTTGAATGTGAAAAGGAAAACAAGGGTCTGGGCCAGACCGAACTTGCGACCGAACTTGCAAGGTCGGTCGAGCCCAGTTTACCCTGCGAGAATTGGCCTCTGGAATGGACCGACCTTGGGGACTGGACTTGTAAGGTCGGTCGGGCTTGTATTTTGTGTACGGATTGAGTTACTGGAATCGACCGAACATGGGACCGGACTTGGCAAGTTCGGTCGGGCTAAATTTTCAAAGGGAAGAAACTCTCTGGAATGGACCGACCATGCGACCAAACTTGCAAGGTCGGTTGGAGTAGAAAATTTTGACGGAAATATGTTCTGGAATGGACCGACCTTGTACAAGGTCGGTCGGTAGGGTCGGTCGGACCAAAACTTGTAAAAAAAAAACAGAAAAGAATGTGACTTATGTAGTTAACCCTAGGGGGTATAATGAAGGTAACCTAGGGTAAGTTAGACATTAAAAACATGTCATACAATCATGTTAAACATTTAGTAAGTTGAAGTTAAATAAATAATTAACCGACGTTATTAATCATGTATAGGAGTGACCTACGGAGGAAATCAATCGAGGCAAGGACCAAGGTATGGTTTTCTTGCATTCTGTTGTCTACCGGTTTACACCGGCTTGTGTGTTGTATGTTTTTCTGTGTGTTTATGACGTTATAAGATC
Organism: Limonium bicolor; assembly: GCA_023374045.1. NCBI lineage: Eukaryota > Viridiplantae > Streptophyta > Magnoliopsida > Caryophyllales > Plumbaginaceae > Limonium > Limonium bicolor. The sequence continues at coordinate 355,881,830 of CM041777.1, read as the reverse complement.
TAAACGTGTAATGAGTTTACAGTTGTTCATATTATTGTGTTGTTATGATGTGACTCATTTTCCTTGTGTGTCTAACATGACTTACCACCTATTGTGTATTGGTTGTTAAGTTCCACCATGAACTTCTAACAAGTGTTAACTGGGAAGTGAGGAATCCGGTTGTCCGGTCATGCATGTAAGTTAAGAGTAGATATCTGAATCGGATTCGACTCTTATGTTGTTAAGATTGTTCTCCTTAATTTGGCGTTCGATCTCCCGCTAGCTTCCTCCAAAGCTTACCTATTCTGACTTATGATCGGTTTAGTGGGAACATGTGTTTGTGTGGTGTGTTTGGGTCACTAAATCCGAACCATCTGTGACTTAAGTTACTCGTTCGAATAACAGAACGGTAATGAGTGTGTGTAACGAGCTTAACATGAGGGTGAATCATTCTCTAGGCTCTTGTGTTATTTGACCCTTGTGGTTTGTTATTGTGGAACGAAGATCCACTGTGTATGTGATGTTATGCTGTGCACTATTGATGCTATGCCACATATTATGTTATGTTATGTTATGTATAAAAATGAATGCCATGTTATCATGACAATTAGTTGCGCGTATCCCGGTAGCCGATGGGCTGCGCGTTAACCATACCAGCCAAGGGTTGCTGACCCCTCGGGGGCTCCATATTTTTACTGCAGGATGAGGATCGAGGAGGGCCAGAGTGGCTGTAGGATCTAGGCGGCAGTGTATGTCGGTTTATTTTGGATGTTGAGCCCGGGATGCGCCTGTGCTCCCGTGGCATTATATTTTGATTCCGTTGAAATTACTATGGCGGTATATTAACAGTTTACAGTGAAGGAATGTAAGTAATACTCGTATTGTATATGATGTATTTATGGTTTAGTTTTATGCTCGGGAGTCTGATCATCAGACCGGTACATTTGTATTTATTCTGCCTTGTCAACCACGTGGGTGGTTGACGGCGTTGTAGCACCAAAGCGTTAGTTACTGTTTAGTTATTTATTCCGCTGTGATTTCCTTAGGTTGTGAAGTACGTTGTAGGGTGTTACACATCTCTATCACACCCCAGGCTGTCAATATAGACACCACAGCCATAAACATTATTGAAAGATTTACTCTTCAAAAATGGTATTCCAATATCACACTTGTGATCGAAGGAACAGACTTCAGGTTAACCATCGTTGCTCTGATTGATTCAGGAGCAGACCGTAATTGTCTTAGAGAAGGATTAGTTCCTAACTATTATTGTTCTCCCACTCGAGAACGATTAGTAGGTGCAGGAAATGATCCACCTAAGATCATAGCCAAAACATCCAAGCTTTCTGTACAAAACAGAAATCTTCTTATCAAACAACAGTTTGTAGTAATCAGGAACATTAGCCAAGACATTATCCTTGGCTCTCCATTCATTACCCAGTTATATCCCTTCTTTATTGATCATACGGGATTGCATATTAAAATTAATAGAGAAAGATATTCTTTTCTCTTCACTGAGTCTATAATCCAGAAGGAACTTAATGTTTTTCAATCCATTACCCTATATCAACAAATTAATTCTATCACCAGAAAAGAAAACCAACTTAGGTTTTCTAAAAACCAACTCTCTCATATCCGGACGGTAGAGAGGCTTCAAGATCCAGAAACTCAAAAGGATATTTCCCAAATCGAGAAATCCTTTGAAGAAGTGTTGTAACACCCCATCCAAAGCCAATCGTGGTTATCGCAAAACTGAACCCTTAATCGAATACGTCGCAGCGGAAATAATAAACACCTGGACCTTGCCACGGTCTGATCGTTAGAAAATACCGGCCTTAACATTTACAACACTTATCCAAAATACTTAACCAGCCCAAAACATCACCATCCATAATACCACAACCAACCGAGTACAAATAGCTAAGACATAATCACAACCTTACATCAGTTTAAATATAAACAGTCGGGTGCACATGCGCAACCCGAACTCAAAATAAATATCCCATCCTAAGTCTAACCGCTCCTACTCTCGTAGTGCGTCCTCATGGGTCTCTTACCTGCAAGTGTAAAAAAACAGCCCCCAAAGGGGGTCAGCATGAATGCTGGTACACCCTCTCATGGCCCCCAAGCTAACGGGGCTACGACGACTAATTGTCGATAGCATGGAAATTGATTACATACACAAGCATAATATGAAGTGCAATAATAATAACCACAGATGAACACATATAGTTCACAAACAATGAACGACTCAAGCGTTCCCTTATCAAGTGGGTTAGTAACCCCCTCCTTAGTCCTCATCTCCTTAATCTCAGTTCCTTACCTACCTTAATCTTAATCTCAACTTATTCTCAGTTTACAAACCATTCCTGGAAGGGAATGGTTGTAGCTTAATTCAAACCTGGGATTTAGGTGATCCCACCGCACCATCTTAATGCCACCTACTCTGGACGGGAGTCTAGCGTAGCTGAGCCGGCAACCGGCCCTAGGCTACAAGTCCGAAGACAAGTCCTTAAGCGGAGGGCGGATCTGATTCAGATACCGTCCCCCTTTTTCCTTAGCACGCATGACCGGAGATCGGTCCTGGGTTTCCTCACTCAAGTTCCAGTTAGTAGAAATCTTAATCACCATGTGCTAGCTAAGCCTTAACGGGCATTAACCAACAACCACCAAACTTAACTCTTATTCTTAACTCAGTAAGTACTAAACTTGGTTAGTAACAATCTCAAGCCTCGCGGGTTAGTGTAAATATAACACATACACAACGAGAACAAATAAACCGGTTGCATGCTTTATCTTGTTTTAGTCATAGCAATTAAACAGAGGGACACCTCATTAGCAAGCAGGTCACAAGAAAGATTGTACCGTTCACCGTCGATCGTTGTTTGATTAACCTTCTTCGGGGTCCCAATTCACAAACCTAAAACATTCATTCATTTTTAGGTCATTAGTTATTTGCACCTTACTTAACTCTCTTAGTCCCTAAAGATTCCCATTCAATAACCTCTCAAGTCTTTGCCACTTAGCTTACAAACTTAACTTTAAACATTAGAATTTATACTTAACTTAACTTAATCCCTTAAGTTCTTAGGGTCCTAATCATTACCACCCTACAAAAGGTATACCTTATTACCTATTACCATCCTTAGAATTCAAAATTTCTTTTTTTTTTTAGGCTCGACCGAACTTCCGACCGACCTTACCCAAGGTCGGTCCATTCCAGAACACATTACCGTTTGAAAATTCTACCCCGACCGACCTTGCAAGTCCGGTCCCAAGGTCGGTCCATTCCTGAGAGTTTCCCCCGTGGGAAATTTAAGCTCGACCGAACTTGCCAAGTCCGGTCCCATGTTCGGTCGATTCCAGAGACTTATTTCCTTCACAAAATATAAGCCCGACCGAACTTGTAAGTCCGGTCCTCAAGTTCGGTCGGTTCCAGAGACTTTCTCCGGTAGTGTAAACTGAGCCCGACCGACCTTGCAGGTCCGGTCCCTAAGGTCGGTCGGCTCTAGAACCTTGTTTCTAAATTCTCTTTTAACTCCAAACTTCTCCTCATATATCCTAATATGTTATAACCTCATTTGGGCACCTCAAATACACCTTTAGCCAACCACTAAACACTTTAAATCACTCACCAACATCCACTTTAATCATTATGCATTTTTTCCTTGTAACCATGCCAACACTTGTAACATTTTCCACTAGGTTTCTAGGTGGTGGTTCATACCTAATGTAACCACTATGCCAAATGCTTCCCCCTCACTATAACCTCATCTCCCAAGCATCTTTCACCATCTAAAACTCCTTTACACAACTACTCATAGTTTCTTCACAAGCTTATGCTTCCATCTATCTACACATCATTTCCTTCCTAGTTGTCTATCAACATTTGCCTAAGTCCTAAATACTCAAGTATATTCTTTTGATTCCTAAATCCTTCATAGCAATGCCTAAGTCATTATAACTCATTAAAACACTTTATCTCACCCCTTTTTCATCAAGACAACCTCTAAAACTTCCTAGTACTTCCTTAGTCATTAAATCCCCTTAGAACATCTTAAACACTTAAGTACTCCTTTAAATTTTTGCCATGGGTTCTCTAGTACATAGCACATCCTAACACATGGTTTTTCTCCATCAAACAACCAACATCACCCAAATTCTCATCACAACACCTTAACACACAATTTACACCAAAACTACACCACATCATCATATAGTGCTTAAACTTAAAATGCTTGGCACTTAGGCCCTTAAATGACAATAATCTTAACCACTGAATTTCCACATATATTTGCCTTTAACCTGCGAATACACACAACAAGGCTCCCATTGAAATAAAATACTTCTTATAATTCATCTCAACATTGTTTTAACTATCTTTTCTTCTCATTTGCTCTTTAGTCACAAGTTCACAAGTATAGTCATTGTTTCTCCTAGGTTTTATATAACCCTTTTCTAATGTAAACTCTACACTAAACCCATCACATATCTAAATCCCATTCCCTTAAACAATAAAACACCTTAAGGTAAGTAATTTACCTTGTTCTTTTACAAGCTTTAAAAGCTTTATTCCTTAGGTTTTTCCTTGCTCAATCTCGGTCACCAATATATATCTCCTTGCCAATGTTCTAACCAATATCCAATGACTCCAATGAGTACTAGATAATACATTAACCCTAAGGAACAAACCCTAGGTTAAAAATGTGTTTTAAGGTATTAAGGTGATTGTTTTACCTTGGTTTCTTAAGACAAGCTTGGATATGAAGCAAGAAGGACCTCCTCAATCCTTTGAAGGGTAGGAAACAAGCTAGAACAAGGCATTAAAATGAAGCCTCATGAGCATGTATTTTCGGTTATGAAGAAAAGTGATGGAAACCTAGATTTTCTTACACTTTCTTTACCTTAAGAGAATGGAGAAGCCAATGGAGTCTCCAAACTTGAATTTCCTCCTCTAATGGTGGTTTGGCTTGGCACCAAATCAAAGCTCTTGAAGTTTTGAAAAGATAGAAAGAGAGAGCTTGAGCTAACTAAGAGGAATATGTAATTTGTTTTGGTTTTGGAGCTAAAATGAGCAAGTAGTGATCAAAGCTAGATGGAGCTAGCATGGAGGTTGAGTTTTACGTGAGAGAGAAGAAAGAGAGCAAATAAAACCGGTGGAGAAGATGGAGAATGAAGAGATGAGGAGAGAGGTAAGTAAAGTGAGATATTTGTTTCCTTAAAGTAAATAGTAACTCCTTACTTTTCCCTCTTCTTTTCTAATATCATTTGGCTACTCATGATGAGTCACAACCTTAGAAAACCGACCCCCCTTTATTAATTAGGCTAGTCATGGTCTTGTTTGACCAACTAAGTAAACTAAATTGACTTATGTTATAAACTAGCTTAATTAAGTTACTATTCACAAAAACAAGGCACATTGTTGTGAAATTTTTGATTTCCCATTGATATAGACTTCAAAATGTGATACTATATAGTACACATGTTAATTAAAGAGTAATGATGGACATTTAGCCATTCAAAACTCATTTACAAGACAATTTTTCAAAAATGTGCTTTAAGACTCCTTAAAGCACATTTTGTGTTTTAACTTGTTTTCAAGCTTGGTTTTCTTTGGTAATTGATTTTAAATGACCATTAGGATATTACTAAGGTCTTAGAACAATATTTGGGTACTCTCCCAAGTCTCTCCAAGCTTAGAGCACGTTTTTGCTTAAACTGCTCTTTTGGTGTTTCCTTATATTTCCTTTGATTAGAAATGTTTCTTAATGTTTCTAAGGAATTATTTAGCCTCCTTATAACTTAGTTTATCATTTAGACACCATCTCTAAGTCTGGGGTATTTCAAGTGTGCGCAGATCTACCCAATACCTTTTGGAGTAGAAAGTGCCATATCGTTCATCTTCTTTGCGAAAAGGATTTTGATGAACGCAATATCCCAACAAAAGCTCGACCTATTCAAATGAATAGTGAGAATTTATAAATCTACAAGAAGGAAATTCAAACCCTTTTGGATAAAGGTTTGATTCAACCATCCAAATCACCATGGAGCTGTAGTGCATTCTATGTAATGAATGACGCGGAAAAGAGCGTGAAGTCCCACGTCTCGTGATCAACTACAAACCCTTAAACAAGGTCTTACAATGGATTCGATATCCGATCCCTAACAAGAGAGATCTATTAGGACGCCTTTACAAGGCCAAGATTTTCTCCAAATTCGACATGAAGTCTGGCTTCTGGCAAATTCAGATTGCCGAGTCAGATCGCTATAAAACTGCACTTGTAGTCCCATTTGGTCATTACAAATGGAACGTAATGCCATTTGGTCTCAAGAATGCTCCCTCAGAATTTCAGAATGTCATGAATGACATCCTTACACCATATTCGACATTCATCATTGTTTATATCGATGATGTCTTGGTATTTTCAGATTCCATAGAACAACATTCCAAGCATCTCAGAACATTCCATTCGGTCATCAAGTCTAATGGTTTAGTCGTTTCTAAACCCAAGATGAAGTTATTTCAAGTTAACGTTTGTTTCCTTGGACATAACATTTATCAAAATACCATTACTCCTATCCAACGAAGTTTAGAGTTCACATCTAAATTTCCTAACGAAATTAAAGATAAAAATCAGCTACAAAGATTTTTGGGTTGCCTCAATTATCTTTCTGATTTCTTTCCTAAACTTCGTCAACACTGTAAACTCCTTTACTCAAGATTACAAAAGACGCCCTCACCATGGACTTCAGAGCACACCAAGGTTGTGCAATCTCTGAAGCAATATACCTACTCTTTACCATGCCTTACCATTCCTCATCCGCAAGCCTTTCTTATCGTCGAAACCGACACCTCCAACATCGGCTACGGCGGTATCCTTAAACAGCGACCTCAGGGTCTCACTAATGAGCAGTTGGTACGATTCCATTCTGGCATATGGATCGGTCCACAGCTCCATTATTCAACAATCAAAAAGGAAATTATTTCAATAGTTTTATGTATTTCAAAGTTCCAAGATGATTTATACAATAAGTCCTTCTTACTTCACACTGATTGTGAATCTGCAAAAGATGTTTTACAAAAGGATGTTAAAATTTTAGTATCAAAACAAATGTTTGCCAGATGGTAAGCTATCCTTTCTATTTTCGATTTTCAAATCGAATTCATCAAAGGCGAGGATAACTCCTTACCAGATTTTCTTTCACGAGAACTTTTACAAGGAAAAGTTTCTAAACCAGATCATACTTCACCAGATTCTCACCACAAACAATATTTTCTTTCCACAGAAAATGAGTGACAAGAGCAAGGGAAAACAACCCAAGCGTGAGAAGCCTCAAACTTCTCAAGATTACCAAATGGCTCCTCAGCCACACCCAGCATACAAGAACATTCAAGTTGCACCTTCTTAAACCATTACCACAACAAATCCATATGTACCACTATCATAAGATTTCCCAGCACCCACCTTTCTTCAAGCCGCAAAAACTCCAACAAAACTTCTACCCTCAACCAGCTCCACAGAAAATACAGCCAATGGTTACCATATTAAACCTATCCAAAAATATATTACCATCACCAGATATACACAAACACAATCACCATAAATAGCCAATAGTATTGCCAAACGAATATTTCCTCCATAAATATACTGGCAAATAGACATGCACCAAAAGACTCTCAAGTACTATGAGCTTATCCTCATAGAAACAAGATCCATAGAACTCACCCACCGTTCTAACCAAAATTCCGCACAAACAGACTTTTCCAGATGCTTTATCAAAAAGGTAGTCTCAGCCAAAGAATGGGGACCTATTGATGGAGAAATATGTGACTACTTCTACCACTTAGGCAGTGTACCTAATCGTTTTGCGGGATAGTGGATTCGTGGGGTTGTCGTACTCTTGGGGACCTCGCTGTGGATAACTGACAGTGGATTAATTTTACTGAGACTTCTAATAAATAGATTTTATCATTTTTTTAAGGAGAGAATAACCGAAGACTTAACTTGAACAAAACAATAATAAGAATAATTAAAATAAAACAAAATAAAAATAGGAATTATAAATTTTTGTTTTTGAGAAAGCATCCCGGGTTGTTCTGCTTACCTATTTTATCAATTATATTAATAAAACTTCACCACTTAAATAATAAACTCAGAAACTATAAATAATTCGTTGACGACTAAATCTAACGAACCCTAACCAGTTGCTAGAACTAGCAGCAGACTAATGCTCTAATCCGGACACAACCAATCGCATAAAGAACAGCTTCTATTTGAGACTAATTAACCTATAGGCCGGATCAGGCTTCTAGCTGTTAATCAGGTTTAATTCCTATGTCTTGTTTACTATCTCAGCTCTCGCATGTTGATTAGAAAACTACAAATATAACTTTAATAATTGATCAGAGAATTAAAGCAGATGAAGAACTGGAATTAAACTACTACTTTAGATAAAATCATAGTGGAAAGCTTAACATAACATAATTATATAAAATAGGCTCGCATCCCAAACCTGGGAGGGCTTGAGTTTATTAATTAAACATAACTATATATAAACAACGTTTTAACAAAATAAGAGAAAGGGTAGAGAAAACTCCAGCTAGCAAGTTGACTCTGAATCCTAGCTCCGCCTCTGCATCGACGTCGTCGGTAATAATAATACTAATTAATGGCAGTGATGTGGTGTGGTGGAAAAACAAATAAAAATGGAGAAAACGGGGAGAAAAGAAATGGATGTGGTCGATGGATAGTATGGAAGTGGAGCGTGCGTGGTGAGCGGTGAGAACGAGCGTTGTGAGCTTTGGATTTGAAGAAGGGATGAATAATACTGAGGATGGGCGTTGGTTTTTATAGGCAGAAGAGATAAGAAGCAGACAACGGAGGGACGGTGCAGTAGGTGTTGGAGTTGATTGAGCAGATCCGCGAAGATTTGCAGTCAGAGAATTGATTGCAGACAGACAGGGCCGGCGTCACGCGTGAGTAAATTAGGCGGCGTCTGTAATTAATGAGGGAGCAGTTCGAGTGCGGCGCCGCGAAGGAAGAAGGAAAAACGGAGAAGAAAACACTGAATTGGTCTCGCGCGTGTCGTGTCCGCTCGATAACAGGCGGACTCCTCTGTCCCGTCCGCTACTTATCAGGCGGTTGCGCCTGTGTTGTCCGCCTCGTATCAGGCGGTCAGCCTTCTCGTGTCCGCGCCTTAACAGGCGGACACCTCTACTCTTGTCCGCGCCTTAACAGGCGGACACGCCTTGTGTCTGCGCCTCTCTTGTCCGCCTCGTTTGCGGATGTATATTATATATGTATTGTTGCAATCTTCAACCGGCTCCAGATTCTTCGTTATAAGTCCGTTTTACTCGTTGTTTGTTGCGTTGGAAAGCTCATGAGATTATCTATCCATTTATATAGCTTTTTCCTACATTTAACACATAAAATATATCAATTCATATCAAAATATAAATCTAGGAAAATCATATGATAAGTGTAAAATATGACATGCATTGTTATAAAAATAGGAAGAATTAAAGTCCTAAGAATAGATATATTTTACACTTATCAAACTTCCTCACACTTAGCTTTTGCTTGTCCTCAAGCAAATAGAGAATAAATATATCTCTAAGGCCGTAGTATCAAACCTCAGGGTTAAACAGATGCAAAACAGAGCAAGCAAAATGACAATCAAAAGAATAGTTCTGCTCCTGGTTGTAGGTTTGCGCAAATAGTGAAAAAGAATAAATTTTTTTTTAAAAGCATGGATAAGTTAGACTACAAAATCTGAATGTAGATTAACTTGGGATCTTCCACCATTTCTTTCCTTTAACCTTTGGATGACAAGGGGTGTGAAGTAACGCCTTATTCCGCGATACCTTTCAACACCACATACTCATGATCAAAAACAAAAATTAAACTGCAATTAACTCTTTTCGTATGCAAAAACATTCTTCTTCAAGAAATATATACAACACAAACGAATAATTGCGAATTGCAGAGTTTTTCCGTAACCCAGACTTTTCTCTCTATCCTTGTAACGGTGTTGGGCCAACTATCCCAGATCACGAGACCTTAGGTAGATAGGTGTTAAGGCACCCCTAGGACTTAATAGCCGAATAGACGAGGCCTGCTTTTATTAGGAAAATTTTTGATCAGCGGAGTACCTTGCCTTATCCTTTCATTCCAAACTTTCATATCATTTCCAAAATCCCAAGATAAACTAATTCAGTTTCCCCAATCAACTTAATCCACCAAATTTCAGTGAAAACAGATTAATTTTAATAAAACTAAACAATCAAACAGCCTAGAGCAGAAAGATTCTTGAGGTGACCACCTGGCTTTACTTCAAAATTTATGCAAAAATTTTCACCCAAGAATTCAACATTTATAAGCACTCAGAGCAGTGATTCCCTCAATGCAAGAAGACAATTAAAAACATGTGTGGCATTAAGTGCAACTGGCATATTTTCAGGGAAAGGCCTAAACTTCCTCACACTTAAGAGGAGCAATGTCCTCATTGTTCATAAAATAATCAAGAAAAGACCTTTCAAAATATGCCAGACTCATGAAGAATTTCATTCAGGACAATCATGGACTGATATAATAATAATCATTTAGCGTGATAGACTGGACACAAACATTTAAAATAAAGAAACTGAGACTCCCCTGATATCGTAAATTGAGGAAGGTGTCCTTCCTCACACTTAAGTGCGAACAACGGGGGTAGTAGCGTTCCTCACACTTGCGTTCAAGCAAGTGTCCAGCCTTGGAGTTCTTCAGATACCATGATAAGAATTTCACCTGCACACACTACCCAAAAATAAACGCTAAAAAGCGTTGCATGAAAGCATAGACACCATTTCCACTTCCTTTATTTTGTTAAAAATTAAAATCAAAATAAAATCATTAAAATGATAATAATAGGATAATAAAGTTGAACCACTAGGTTGCCTCCCAGTAAGCTGTCCGTAGTTTTAGTCTTTGGCTAGACTATCGCTTCGTTATCCTGGATCAAAAATAAAAGTAGACAATACCTTTGCCAGGAAAACGAAGGTAGTAATAGAAAGCAAACCACCTGGATCAAAACAAAACGTTACTTCGGCAAATAAAATTGGAAAATGAATACTCCACAAACCCTGGTGTTTGAGGAGGTACTGCCGGTAACGTAGTTGTAACATGAGACCAGGTGTGATTGGCTTCATTTCCTCAAATTGGAGGATGTAAACATCCTCCTCTTGCTGTTGAGGCTTATGGAGGCAGGATGGAAGTTGATGAGAGACCGTTGGTAGTGGTGTTCCTTCCTCAGATTCGAGGATGTAAATTTCCTCTTCCGATAGGTGAGGCTCAATAGGATCACCTTTTTCAAGCTCGCAGACCGGCTCAGACAAATTATCTTCATATTTTAATTGCTCCTCTTGTGCTGGGGATGGAGATGGAGGAAGATTGTAACTCTCAGACATTTGTTCTAACTCGGCGTCGGAGAAAAATGTCATGAGAAGTTTCTTTATCTCCTCATCAGAACTTGTAGCTTCAATAATATCTGGCTCGAATTGGTCTTCACTCCTTGGAGTCACCACTGGAATCTCTTCTGGTGGCTCGGCCTGACTCAGGAGAAATTCGTCTAGCCTCCGTGTAGATTGCTGCTCGTTCTGATTGAAGTAGTAATACCCCAACTGAGCTTCGTTGTATTGTGCGTTAGCCTGGTAGACTTCCCACCAATACGGCTCTCGATTTGATTGTTGAGGCGGTTGATAATCCTTGACCAATCTTTGATATGAGGATATTTCCTTTTGCATTCGTGTCCATTCCAGATTGATCAACAATCTTCTCACCTCATCGTGGCTGCTCTCCATTGTCAGTAATTATCCTATAAAAACAAAAATAAAAATACCAAGTAGAAAAGAAATAGAAACAGAAAAAGAAAAAAAGTAATAAACAAAATTAACTAGATAGAAAAACAAATAAGAAATAATATAGAAATACAAGAAATTTTTTTTTTAGTAAAATTAAATAAAACGAAAATAAAATAAAAGTAAATAAAAATAGAAATCCCAATAAAATTTAAAAACTATCAATTAACCGTGCTGGAGGTCCCTGGCAATGGCGCCAAAAACTTGATGGAGAAATATGTGACTACTTCTACCACTTAGGCAGTGTACCTAATCGTTTTGCGGGATAGTGGATTCGTGGGGTTGTCGTACTCTTGGGGACCTCGCTGTGGATAACTGACAGTGGATTAATTTTACTGAGACTTCTAATAAATAGATTTTATCATTTTTTTAAGGAGAAGAAATAACCGAAGACTTAACTTGAACAAAACAATAATAAGAATAATTAAAATAAAACAAAATAAAAATAGGAATTATAAATCTTTTTGTTTTTGAGAAAGCATCCCGGGTTGTTCTGCTTACCTATTTTATCAATTATATTAATATAAACTTCACCACTTAAATAATAAACTTAGAAACTATAAATAATTCGTTGACGACTAAATCTAACGAACCCTAACCAGTTGCTAGAACTAGCAGCAGACTAATGCTCTAATCCGGACACAACCAATCGCATAAAGAACAGCTTCTATTTGAGACTAATTAACCTATAGGCCGGATCAGGCTTCTAGCTGTTAATCAGGTTTAATTCCTATGTCTTGTTTACTATCTCAGCTCTCGCATGTTGATTAGAAAACTACAAATATAACTTTAATAATTGATCAGAGAATTAAAGCAGATGAAGAACTGGAATTAAACTACTACTTTAGATAAAATCATAGTGGAAAGCTTAACATAACATAATTATATAAAATAGGCTCGCATCCCAAACCTGGGAGGGCTTGAGTTTATTAATTAAACATAACTATATATAAACAACGTTTTAACAAAATAAGAGAAAGGGTAGAGAAAACTCCAGCTAGCAAGTTGACTCTGAATCCTAGCTCCGCCTCTGCATCGACGTCGTCGGTAATAATAATACTAATTAATGGCAGTGATGTGGTGTGGTGGAAAAACAAATAAAAATGGAGAAAACGGGGAGAAAAGAAATGGATGTGGTCGATGGATAGTATGGAAGTGGAGCGTGCGTGGTGAGCGGTGAGAACGAGCGTTGTGAGCTTTGGATTTGAAGAAGGGATGAATAATACTGAGGATGGGCGTTGGTTTTTATAGGCAGAAGAGATAAGAAGCAGACAACGGAGAGGACGGTGCAGTAGGTGTTGGAGTTGATTGAGCAGATCCGCGAAGATTTGCAGTCAGAGAATTGATTGCAGACAGACAGGGCCGGCATCGCGTGAGTAAATTAGGCGGCGTCTGTAATTAATGAGGGAGCAGTTCGAGTGCGGCGCCGCGAAGGAAGAAGGAAAAAACGGAGAAGAAAACACTGAATTGGTCTCGCGCGTGTCGTGTCCGCTCGATAACAGGCGGACTCCTCTGTCCCGTCCGCTTCCTGTGTCCGCTACTTATCAGGCGGTTGCGCCTGTGTTGTCCGCCTCGTATCAGGCGGTCAGCCTTCTCGTGTCCGCGCCTTAACAGGCGGACACCTCTACTCTTGTCCGCGCCTTAACAGGCGGACACGCCTTGTGTCTGCGCCTCTCTTGTCCGCCTCGTTTGCGGATGTATATTATATATGTATTGTTGCAATCTTCAACCGGCTCCAGATTCTTCGTTATAAGTCCGTTTTACTCGCCGTTTGTTGCGTTGGAAAGCTCATGAGATTATCTATCCATTTATATAGCTTTTTCCTACATTTAACACATAAAATATATCAATTCATATCAAAATATAAATCTAGGAAAATCATATGATAAGTGTAAAATATGACATGCATTGTTATAAAAATAGGAAGAATTAAAGTCCTAAGAATAGATATATTTTACACTTATCACCTATCCATCAACCCCGTTCATTCACAATAAACTTCTACCCTCCTACCTTTAACTACGTCGATTACCATAATGCTTGGTATCGATTCCTTTTACTTAGACCAGGAACACACTCATGGTTTATCAATTTCCATGACTAGTGCGACAAGGATTTTCCAATATGGTTCTACCACTGGTGGCGCTATTTTGGAGGATCATCATCAATTCTCCCCAAAGAAGTCCAGCCAAACTATTCTTACTGGCTTCAACATTTCAATTGTCAACCATACACAAATGAGCTCCAATTCTTTGCAATATTTTGCATCCCATGGATTTTCTGTTGGACGTTCAAAATAGATCAATATTTGCCAACACCATATCCCTACTGTTTGGTTCGTGATTTTCGAATCAAATTGTGGCTCAAGTATTGGTCCAAATTTTGTTCTTATGAGAACGTTTAGGCCTATACTACCACAGGCAAAAAACTCATCACTTACAAGGATTATCAAGCAACTCAAAAGGCCCTTCCAAGCCTCTCAAAATTACTTTCCATCACAGGCCCAAGCCCAACACTAGAAACATAACCAACCAACTCCATTAGCCATTTGTCCACCAACACAACAAGCCCACACATCAGACGCACCTACCGTATTCAAAAGGTTCCTTGACGAACACCCAGAATTATCCCTTCAATATTCTCAATATGTGATCAATTACGGGCCCAACATTCCTGTCTGGGCTGATGACAAACAATCTTCGAACGGGTCATCTCCTGAAGATCCAATGGGCTGACCTTACGCCCAAGGAGATCCCTTCCATGATATTCTATGAGTTCAAGATTAAAAAAAGAGTAAAAAGTGCCTTTAAAAACAAAATTTAGTCTTCATCTTCCTCATCCGACGATGGCTCCATCTCAACACAAAATACCAAGATGGCAGTGAGCGTTTGCATCGCTCAAGTTCAAAGTTCAAAAACACAATCCCAATAACACACTTCTCCACAAGATTCTCAAACACCATATCTCAAAAACCCACACAAAGATTCCACAGAATTCCAGTTTCTCCCAAACACTCCCAGAGATGGTCCTCAATGGAAACTGCGAGACCAACTAATACCTGTCCAGACATCACCACAATACCCACCATATGATGGTCGCCAAGATCAGACGTTTCTTTGCATCCATCCTTATGACCACCACTACTACTCCAGTGACCGACCAATCTATCATAAACTCCATATGTGGTGTTCTCTTTGACACCTCCAAGAAAGCCTCCTTGTCGCCGCCGGCAAGGAACCTGAAGACTTTCACGCTCGTGAGAAAACAATACAACAATATGTGGAATTTGACACCTCCACATACCAGATTACCTCAATCAATCCAGTCACACAACTGCCCTATGCAACTGACTTCAAGTGGCATCATCGCAGACTAGAAGCAGAGCTCGGGGTACAAGAACTGGTGTACAATATTCACTACGGCCTCAACATCAACAATTCAGATCCATTAGTGGATTTTGACAGTAGCCCATAAAAGTGGGAAAATAATCAAGATCCGTACTTCGACAACAATTTTTACCAGACCGTTCCATCAAACGACGACCAAAAACTGTTTGATGATCAGTGAAGCAATAACGACAAAATAGAGCGCATCAATAATTCATCAAGAAGGATCTCAATTATAAAGAGCTTTACTTTAGTAAAAGCACTTTAGTCAAATCAATTTTTTCTTTTCAAAAAGCATAATTATTGCCAACAAGAATATTTACTTTTCAAAAGTAAATAGTAAAAGCAAATAGTGCATCCATAATTGTACGATCAAGACCCTGCCCTCATCTATATAAGGGGACTCTTGGGCACTTAGTTCGGCAGAGTCAAGAAGAGTTCAAAACGAGATTTTCTTGAGAGATAAACTCTGACTTCTCTCTAAGAATCAGACTCTCACTCAATACTTTTGTATCTCTCCCACTTCTCAATATCAGTACAATATAACTCCAAAGTGAGTTCACGATTTATTATGTTCTTTTAATTTCAAGTTATTTCAATTTCCACACTTTCAATTTAAGCTCTTCAATTTCTGTGTTGTACTTTCTTTATTTGTTATTTTCGATTCTTCTCCATATATTTGCCGATCCTGCTCCCTTCAGGTATATTTGTAAAAGAATTGTTATAAATTTATTTTTTAGTTGTTGATTAGTGAGAAATATGGCCGATTTGTAATTATTATTTATTATTCGTAGTACGACTATTATATGAGAAAATTATTTTGGTAATATGACAATTGAGTGTAGAATGACTATTCATAAAATTAGTTTTTAATTTAAAAACGGTCTAAAAGAAAGTTTTAAATCAATGTTTAGCACACCTCAAAATCTCTTTAATCTAATAAAACTGTGTTCATGAACACAATGTCATAAGTTTTGATATTAGCCTAACAAAAAGTTAATATTAGAATAACAATTTCCTTATATAATTCCGTAATGGATTTCATTGTACGTAGTTTGTAATTTGACAAAACTGAATTTTATACGGATCTGTAAACTTGTTAACAATTCTGTATTTATAAGATAATCTATCAAACTTTATGATTTTATTCTGTTGGAAGTCAAATGTGAAGCATATCTTACTCCTATTTCATCATTAAAATAATCTTTTTTTAAAATGGGAAGAATATAAATACATCTTACCTGATATTGACAAAGTATAGATTTTTTACTAAAGTCAATTATTATTTATTATCCACTATATATGTGAAAATTATTTTAGTAATATATGACAATTGAGTGTAGAATGACTATTCATAACAATTAGTTTTTCATTTAAAATGGCCTAAAAGAAAGTTTTAAATCAATGTTTAGCACACCTCAAAGTCTCTTTAATCTAATAAAATTGTTCATGAACACAATGTCATAAGTTTTAATATTAGCCTAACAAAATGTTAATATTAGAATAACAATTTCCTTATATAATTCCATAACACGTAGTTTGTAATTTGATAAAATTGAATTTTATACGAATCTGTAAATTTGTTAAAAGTCTGTATTTTATAGATAGATCTATCAAATTTTATGATTTTATTCTGTTGGAAGTCAAATGTGAAGCATATCTTACTCTTAATTCATCATTAAAATAACCGATTTTTAAAATGGGAAGAATATAAATACATCTTACCTGATATATATTGACAAAGTATAGATTTTTTACTTACTCGTGTAAAAAAAAAAAAGTTAATTACAAGTTCTTACCTATTAGGCAATTTACTTACTAAATACTTATTTTGATTTAAAATATTCATCTCTACATTACCAATATGCATTTCGAAATATGATTCAATTCCGATCTATCATTTGGCTATGTTCAAATTTTTTCCATTAGGAATATTAGTTTTTCCTGCGAGCACACACTACATTACTTATGCATAAATAAATTATAAATTGAGGGAACACCTGCAACATTTCGAATATCAACGACAAAGGTCTTGTAGCACTATAATCTTGGGTTAACACTTTTTTAAAAAAAAGACAGTTTATTTATAACATAAAGTAGACAAGCCAGCTATTTTTGCATCAAATGTTTGTTTGCTTTTGTTTTCAAAAACAAAAAGTTTGTTTGCTTTTTTTTTTCCTCTTTTCTTCTTCTTTCCTTTTTTTTTTCGATTTCCCAGATTTAGATATTGTGCCCTCAGCTACATCATCTTAATTTCAGTTACAAAAATGTCCGGAGATAGTGGAAGTCGGTTGATTGCAAGTGGGAGAAACAAATGAATATAGTTAATGTTTGGATATAATAAAAATTAAATTAAGTTTTTTTTTTCAGGTATAATTGGATTTTAATAGTTGTATGGTTTAAGACATTAACTTATTCAAAAAATAATCTTGATTAAATTATACATAGTTACTACTTTAGAACATGGTACCAACCTAACATCCTTAGAGTACATTGCATATAAAAAAGATAGAGAAAATTCATGGGATACCACTGAAAAGTTTGTTAATTCACAAAAGGCCGCAGTTTTTAAAAAGTTTTCTAGATACCACAAAATAATTTTAATTCACCAGATACCACAGATTACTAACCCAGAACTTTTAAGACCAACATACCCCTACTTGTTAATAAACATAGTTCACGGTATACCACATAAATATTTAAATTCACAAGATACCACAATATTTTTTATTATAAATTAAAAAAATAAAAATAAATAATTTTTTAGGTTTATTAATAATATTTTGAAATTTATAAAATTAAAAATACAAATATATAATAAAAAATATAAATAAACTAAAAGTACCAAGGAGTTAAAAGAATGATAATTCAATTTTGTTATAATATTTTTACTCTAATAATTTTAAATATAAAATATTATTATAAAAAAATAAATTTTTATAAATTAAGATTATAAAATTAAATTATCTTTATCTTTACTATTTTTAATCAAATTTTTTGTGACTTCTCTAATATAATTATATCTTTATTATTTTTTATATTTTTAGAGTTTTATTATATATATATATGGTATTTCGTAATTTTTCAATTTTAACCCATGTATAAGAAAAAGTTAACTTGAGCTACTTACTTTTTTAAAATATATTTAATAATTTTTGTTGTATTTTTGAACTAAATATATATTAAGTGAAGCTAAATAATTTGAAAAAATAAAAATACCTATATATGAAATAACAAAATGTTTAAAAATATGAAAAATAATAAAAGGTATAATTATATTAGAGAAGCCGTGGAATATTTAATAGACCAAAATGGTGAAGAGAATGATAATTCAATTTTTCATAATCTTAATTTATATAAATTTAATTTTTATTATAATATTTTATATTATTAAAATTATTAGAGTAAAAATATTTAAAAAATTGGATTATCATTTTTTTAATATTTGGTACTTTTAATTTTTTATAATTTTTCTATACTTTTTAGTAATGTTATAATTATATATTTGATATTTTTAATTTTATAAAATTTCAACCTATATATTAATAAACCTGTGATTTTTAATTTTTTATATATTTTATAAATATTGTGCTATCTTGTGAATTTAAACAATTTATGTGGTATACTGTGAACTATGTTTATTAACAAGTAAGGGTGTTTTGGTCTTAAAAACATCTGGGTTAGTAATCTGTGGTATCTGGTGAATTAAAATTATTTTTTGTGGTATCTGGAATTTTTTTTAAAGTTGTGATCTTTTGTAAATTAACAAACTTTTTAGTGATATCCTGTGAATTTCCCCAAAAAGATAAGAAGAAAAGATCATCTCTTGAACTAGCAATTAGGATCCGGAACAAGGGAATGAAAGATAGGTTGAAAGACAACATCTAAGACTCCGAACACCATGTGAGTCCCGGTTTTTGAACTGATGTTGATGGGTTGATTAGTATCTGATTAGGTTCTAGGTTCACTTATAACCTAAGTTAATAACTATGTTATAAAACTATAATTATTAAAACTAGGGGTTAGCCACTAAAACCTATTATGAGTTGCCGCCTACTTTTAACCTACGGTAAATTAGGAAAAGTAAGAGTTCAAGTTCAGAAGCTTGGTATATAACTTTTGTGGGTTCAAATTACTTTCACTACCCTTCTAAGTTATTTTCCACTACTTATGTCATTAACGACTTATCATAAAGTTGATTAAACCTAAGTGTGCATATATGTATTTTGGTGTTTTGTGACATTTTTTACTGAATTTAAAAGTGAAATAGAAATTACCTAATCTAGGGTTTCGTGGCCGAATTAGGTCAAATTTTAAATTTTTGTAGCTACGGACCTATTATCCATACCCTCGGACCCTAATAAATTAAATTTATCAAATAACGATCAAAATTATAAAATATCAAAAATTTAGTTCTGTAAACATCTCCTAAATTAAATGAAAATTAGAAAAAATCAACTTGTCGTATGTAAAACGAATGAAACCACATGGGTTGTAATTTCACCAAACGTCATGGGTAGGGATATAATTTTTCCATATTATTTTTCCTGGATTGTTATTTATAGTAAATGCACTAATCATCGTATTACAAAATTCTTTTAAATCTCATTAATATTCAAAACATGTTATTTGGTATCACTTCAACCCTTTTTCCAAAACAAATTTTCAGGAGCATATACAGTTATATAATGAAAAGTAGTTATAAAAGATGTTAAATGCTAGAGTAAATTACTCACAACCCCTTGAGGATTTGGGATATTACAATTAATTCCCTTGTGTTTATCATAATTATTGGTAACCACCTCAAGGTTAAGGTATCTTTGACTATGAGCCCCCGAACTATAACTCTGTTATCATAAAGTTAACTACGTGTGATCTATTAACTTAATCACATTAATAATGACAGACTGGACAACAAAACTACTTAATCAACATCGTCTTAACTCTCTCTCATCCCACTTTAGATGCATTTCGAGACAGTGTTGAAATATTTAGGAAAATAACAATGCTGATTAAGTAGTGTTTTTTGTCCAGCCTGACATTATTAATGTGATTAAGTTGATAGGTCAACACGTAGTTAACTTTCCTGATAACAAAGTTATAGTTCGGGGGCTCGTAGTCAAAGATACCTTAAACTTGAGGTGGTTAACAGTAATTATGATAAACACAAGGGAGTTAACTGTAATATCCTAAATCCTAAGGGGGTTCTGAGTAATATTATTAACAATTTAATGTGTTGTATTCTTTTAGGTTTTGATTAATATTATTAACAATTTAATGTGTTGTCAGACAACACACTATTAATTCATTTAAATCCACTACAACTTTACTTTTTTATAATTTTATCCTCTAAAAACTATCAAAATTGTTATTGAATACTTTACACGTTACTTAAATGTTATATTCGATAAATTGATGTTATTGGTTTAAGAAGTAGACATTATGTCACATTCACTTAATTAAGGGAAATTTTATGAAATGCCACTATATTTTTGGCTAATTCATGAAATGTCACTAAAAAAAGAAAGTCACGAAATGCCACTATATTTTCTAAAATGTCCATGAATTGCTACTATAGATAGAAAAAAGACAAAAATACCCCTACTAGTTAACAAAGTACTTTTAAAGTTTATAAAATGCCCCTAAGTGTTAAAATTAACAAAAATCAATAAAATATCAAAATACAATAAAAAAAAATAAAAAATTTATAAAAAAATTTAAAAATTTTTAAAAAAATTCAAAAATTGGAAAAATAAAAAAATTAAAAATTAAAAGATTAAAAAATTAAAAGGAAATTTCACCAAATACCATTAAGTTTTTGCTTAATTCACGATATACCACTGTTTTTAAAATTACACAGGATAACATTGAGTTTTTACTTATTTCACCAGATAACACCATGTCCCATATTTTGTTAACTTCTTTGTTATTTTTCCTGAAAAATGACAAAATACTCATGTTATTAATTACCTCACAATGAACTGTCATATTGATAAATAAGATACCATCTTAATTTAACTAATAATAGGGTAGTTTAGTCTTTTTTTTCTAGGGATATTAACGGAAAAGTTAACAAAATATGTGACAGAGTGTTATCTGGTGAAATAAGTAAAAACTCGGCGTTATCCTGTGTAATTTTAGAAACACAGTGATATATCATGAATTAAGCAAAAACTCAGTGGTATTTGGTGAAATATCCCAAAACTAAAAATTGAAAAATGTATGATAAAAATTTTGGTACTTATTTGGTATAAATTATGATACTATTTGGTATAAAAATTGGTATTAATTATTTGTTTAGAACTCAATATTCTTTTCATGGTATTGATTAAATTTTAAAAAATGAAATATTTATTTTTTATATTTAATGATATTTTAATTTTTAAATTTTTAAATTTTTAATTTTTTTTAAAAATTTTAATTTTTTCATTTTTTAATTTTTTCAATTTTTATAATTTTTTTATATTTTTACTTTATTTTGATATTTTTGTTAATTTTTAACACTTAGGGGTATTTTATGAACTTTAAAAGTACTTTGTTAACTACTAGGGGTATTTTTGTCTTTTTTCTATCTATAGTGGCATTTCATGGACTTTTCAAAAATATAGTGACATTTCATGACTTTCTTTTTTTTAGTGGCATTTCATGAATTAGCCAAAAATATAGTGGCATTTCATGAAATTTCCCAAAACGTTTTTATTTAGTTAATATGTGTCGAAATGTTACTTAATGTAAAAAAAAAAAAGAAAAAAAGAACATACTCACTCTATGCACGATTTATTTACCTTCTTCTATCATTGTTTCATTCACACTCGTTCAAAATCTTTTGTCGGATCCTCTTCGTCGGACCACCGCCAGTGCTACCACCGTATTTGTTCCTCGCGTGGTGACTATAGTGGTGATTTGCTTTCTCAACGACAGTAATGGAATCGTGCACTGTTGTTTAAAAAAATCACGCAACCACATTTTAGCTTATTCAAAAATGATTTAGTGAAGTAATAAAAAAAAATTGTAGTAGTACATCATGACATATTTAAAATATTAATATGATTTAAAATAATGTTATACTGCAGTAATTAATAAATTTATACTGCAAATAATGACCCTTACTTTTATTAATATTACTTAAAGCATATAACAAAATTAATCTTGTACAGAAAGCTTTGTGCGCACCCGGTTGTTTTCCCCCTTCAAATGTGTAAATATGTGCCAAAATCATAATCAAAAGTTGAAAAAAAGTAGGTAAAAAAACAATTGCAGAAGGTGGTTCCCCAAACACGCAACCGTTTTGCCTAAGCTGCTAGAGAAGCACAACAAATAGTCGCATGCAAACAAGTTTAATGTCATAAGTGAGTATGTAAGATATATGAAATAAATTTTAAATAAATAGTTAGTCAAGAAAAACAGTACAAAGGTTATTAGTTTCCTTCTTTTTCATCAGCTCTTAGGACCGTTCGGTGGTCGCGTGGAATTATAACCAATTTTAAGGTGCAGATTAATGTGGTTGTAAATCGCTAGTAAAGGTCGAGATTAATGCGTGTTGAATATTTTTCCGTTCGGTCATCGCGAACTCGAAGTCGCTCGTACTTCTGCGCAAAAGACTCCAATGTCCCTCATAACAAAAAAATCAAAATTAATAATTTTGCTTCTCTTTACAGAAATCACATATTCAACTCCGTCGTCTCTTCACCACTCTATTAACCAGTGTGATCGAATTGGAGTGCGCTACGCCATCATCATCAAGGAGTGTAAGATTTTTTTTTTCTTCCGCTTATTGTTCCTCTTCAACATACCATCGGATTCTGTTATCAAACCAGAAAAAAAATCTTTCACTGAACTCAACCCAGATTTCTTTCTGGCGCTCCAAACGACATTGCAACCTGACTGAACACCATACTCGTAGACTGTCCTCGATCTGGGCAGTAGTGATTGCTACACTACTGAAATGAATGCGCCAACACAGAAAATTGAGAATGGAGATCGGGTTAGCATGCAAAGTAATGAAAGGGTAAAAATGTAATGACACACTTCAATTAAAGTCCCATCGTAGTAACAGTCTTCCAAACGCAGTAAATACCTGCGTTATCATAAAGCTGGGTAAAAGTGAAAAGTGGGCATTAATGTTGCCACATTTCGAAGTCCAGACCAACCAAAAAACAAGATTAATGTGAACATTATCCGAAAAGTCCACGAATCGTTGTGGCCGAACGGGCCCTTAGTGTTTGTTGCCTAATTCTTCATCATGCTTCTAACTCTTGGTGGATGTAAGGTGAAATGGTGTAAGCTGTGTGGATAACAAAGGTGATGCAAGGGAATCACGGACAAGAGCTACTTTTGACCGAAAGGCATAACATTTTTTTTCACTCTGGTGTAGTATAGCTTGAGTTTTGAGGGTCATTGGTTCGAATGGCAGATTCGAATCACACTACCCCCAAAATACAAAGGTTGTTGAGACTTCTCACTCATGATGATCCCTTCTTGCAAATATTGCTTAACAAGTGATGCTTAGTGATAAGCCACCAGTTAGTCAATAAGTGGTGCACTGAACGGTTGAAAATCAAATTGGTAGACCATATCATACTTCTAGTGGCTCACAAAACCAACTTGAGCGGTAGGGATGACAATATTTAGTGGGTATTTGCTGCACATGATCCACTCTATCTAAGTAAAATGGAGGAAAATGAAAAACGGGTGATGGGTGAATCAAGTGATGGGCCGAGTCGGATTTGGGTGATTAATTCTTTTTCCATCACCTGACCCATCTCTCGTTTATTACCCGTTTCTTTTGACCTTGAATTTTTTTGAAATCACAACCAGAGCCCTTGAGTTTTTGTATAAAATACACACAAAGCCATGAAATGTTAAGATGAATTACACTTAGCACCATACATTATTATAAATATAAAATGAAACCCTCAATATTTTTCAAAATTCATAAATATATACGAGAACAATTTTCACATGCTTATCACCCAATCCACCCAAATCACCTACGGGTGATGGGTGGATCGGGTGACAAATGATGGTTAACAAGTAACATGCCAGGTTGGAATGAAGTGGATAGAAGCATGTGATGGTTGTGGGTGATGCTCCTCTTGACCCATTGCATCCCTACTGAGTGTTTCCAAGTTGTCCTCATGAAGAGTAATTCCAAGAAGTAGCTAAGTAGCCAAGTAAATCAATATTAAGAATTCCATAATCATGATGGTAACAAAGATAATGGGTAGATTTAATGTTTTTGTTGCAACATTAGAGTCATTATGATCTTGTAAATTTATTCTCTAGATGATTCATTTTTTGTTACATTATGGCATAGGAGGTATTAGTATCCTTACAACTTTTTGTCATGATTAAAGTTAGGTGGCTAGTTGGTTGCATTATGGGATGATGTCAAGGAGATTCATGCCATAGTTTATAAGGTTTAGCTCCTTCAGGGTTACTCCAATAGTAGTTTTCTCTTGACAAAAATCTTTCCATAATGGTTTTAAGTTTAAGGCATGTAAATACATTGAAAGTTGTCTTTCTTTATTTTGAAATCAGTGATCATAGATTCAGTGGTGCTCTCTATACTTGGTTCAACTAGAACGATTAAAAGATGTTTGTTGAAAGCTAGATCAGGTTATCAGTAGCTCTCTATGGTTGGGGTTAATTTTTACGTGTCTGATATCTCTAATCACTCACCGCACTGTAAAGTTTGGGGAACAAAATCATGAGATAAGAGAAACCTATATGCTACAAAATTGTTAGATTGTTGATCTTATCAAGGTTGCTAGAGAAGATTAGAAACTTCTATTTGTGGTTATGACATCTTTTCCTTCAAGCTTAATGTTGTCAAGGGTAGGATAAAACACATAAAGAAACTAAGTATGAGGAGTTAAATAAGAATGTAACACCCCTACAACAACGCACTTACCAACTACCGAAATTCGCAGCGGAATTAACAACTAAACACTATGGTGCTACAACGCCGTTAACCACCCACGTGGCTAACTAGGCAGAATAAATACAAGTGTATCGGTCTGATGATCAGACTCCCGAGCATAGGTCCTAACATCCTTACATAAACATAACCAAACCATACCGAGTATTTATTTTACATACCAACTGTAACCTTAAACACCTGTCACTGTAAACAACAGTACCAACATAAACAACACTACGGGAGCACAGGCGCATCCCGGGCTTATCTTACAAGGTCAAAAGTATTCCAACAACCTAGGATCTAGAGCCACTCCGCTTCTTCGATCCTCATCCTGCAGTAAAAATATGGAGCCCCCAGAGGGGGTCAGCAACCTTTTGCTGGTATGGTTAACGCGCAGCCCATCGGCTACCGGGATACGCGCAACCAATTGTCATGATAACATGGCATTCATTTTAAACATCCAACATATATATAACATAGCTTAGCAAGGGAGATTGCGTAGCACAACAATAATACATAACACCATAAATCGGTTCACACAAGGAACCTTCCACCATAATTAGTACACACAGTGAGCCTAGAGATTAATGCCAATCTCATGCTAAGCTCGTTACCACCTCGTTACCGTCCAGTTATATCGAACGGTTAACTTAAACCCAAGGCGTGTCGGATATAGTAATCCCAAGCACACCGAAAACAACATTCGTATGCCCCTGTGGCCCGACGTGAGTCAGTAAACTAGCTTTGGATAAGCTAAGGGAAAGTTGAAACCAAATTGGAATACAACCTATACATACACCAAGAGAGTCGAACCGGATAGACATCGACTCCCATCCATCACACACGCGTGGCCGGAACATGACCGGACTCCTCATTTCCCCGTTAGCACTTGTTAGTGATCATACAAATAAACTTGTTAAGTCACACACGAACAAGTGTTTAGGTCTTGTTAGACACACCAAGGAAAGGAGTCATAACAATACAACATCATAATATATAACAACTGTAAACCCTTTTCATGCCTTAGTCTTATAAGGTCGTAACACACAGAAAAGCAAACAACACCCAAGCCGGTGTAAACCGGTAGGCAACAGACTGCAAGAAAACCATACCTCGGTCCTTGCTTCAACTCGTTCCCACCTTGAGAGAATCCTAAACACATTTAGTAACGTCGGTCAATTAACGTACTAGTTCACCGTTAACATTAACTACTTCACATTTCTAGTTATTTCCTTTCCACATTTTGTTTTAACTTCACACCTTTTAAAATGTCATAATAACTCTCCTAACATGTCTTATATAACCTTATAATATCATCCCTGACTTATCCCCATCTTTAGACATCGTTTAAAAATCCTAGAACCAAATTTACATGTAGTGGTCCGGGACTTGGTCCCTTACTTAGGTCCCGGACCTATACTAAACAAATCCCCTCGGTTACTTTTAATGGGGTGGTCCGGGACTTCACCCAGGTCCTAAGTCCCGGACCATTCTAAGCAAATTCTCTCGGACAGTTTTAAGGGATTGGTCCGGGTCCTTGGACAAGAACCAAGTCCCGGACCTACGACCACGTACAACTCTCGGTAATTTTTACACTCATGGTCCGGGACTTGTCCCATGACTTAGGTCCCGGACCCAATATACAGAAGCGACGTATTGGAATTTTTCATGCTCTGCTGCGCAAGTTCTCTACACCTATCAGATATATAACTTCCCAGTACACTTTTATACTCAAAACTTCACCCAAATATACACCACATAACAACGTAGTGCACAATTTAAATTGCATAAATCTTAAACACTGAATTTCCACAATATATTTGCCTTTCACCTGCAAATACAAACAGCAGTACGTATGTCCCTTACTAGTCTCTTTGAGAACATTTTCTAAGTCATTTACCTTTGGCTCTTTAGGTAGTTTCAACAGACAACGTAAGTTCATTTTCCAAAGGAATTTAAGCTACCTTTGGTTAACATAAAACATGGAGGAAACACCATTTTTCTTTGAGTTTCCATACCTTGAAGCAAAGGAGAATAATAATACGTGAAAAGGTGAACTCAAGCTCCTTCCATGGAGATTCCTCTTGGCACCAAAGTGGAGCTCTTGAAGATTTGAAGGGACTAAGTCGAAGAGCTTGATGAAACTAAGAGATCGGTGGTCTCGGTTTTAGATTTGGACAAGTGAGCAAGAAGTTACAAGGATCTGAAGTTGTATGTTTGGGTGTGCTGTTCGATCGTGAAAGAGAGAAAGGCAAGGATAGTCTACGTGAGACAGCAAGGAGGAAATGAGGGATTAAGAGAATCACTGATTGTAGTTGCTTTTAAGGATATTTGTTACGTAAAGCAAATAGTGCTTTTTAATACTCACTTATCTACTCAATCAGCTAGCAAGGGTGTGACTCACCGCATGCATAACCGACCCACATTTAATAAAAGGGGTTAATTAGTCTTTCTCAATTAATCTACATAACTTAACATATATTACAAACTAGCTTATTTTAGTTACTATTCATAATAACAAGGCACTTTGAAGCGAAATTTTGATTTCTTATTAATTTAAACTTCCAAATGTGATACTAAATAGTACACATATTAATTAAAGAGTAATGATGGACATTTAGCCATTCAAAACTCATTTATAAGACAGTTTTCCATTTTTGGCAATTAATTGTATTTACTATTTATTAAATTGTTTACTAATGTTTCTAAGACTCTTTTTAGTCTTATTAATTTATTATTTAATATTTAACCCACTTATTAAGGTTTGGGGTATTTCAATCTACCCCCCTTAAAAGAACTTTGTCCCAAAGTTCATACTTCCCACATATCCAAACAACATAATACCATTCAGACTCTAAGGTCTGTAACATAACATAGACAATGTATATAATACATGTCGAATACATCCATAACCGAAACGGCTCTACCCCCCTTAAAAAGGGGTACGCCCCGTACCCTATACATATAAACACTAAGAAGTAAACAGTGATGGGTACTTCGCCTTCATCTTATCTTCCAGCTCCCAAGTGGCCTCCTCGACGTCCTGGTTAGACCAGAGGACCTTCACCAGTCGTACAGACTTATGGCGAGTGTCTCGAGTCTTAGTATCCAGAATCCGTACGGGAGTCTCCACTGATCGCATGGTCGGCTCTAAGGTTAGCCTCTCAGGCTGAAGTACATGAGACGGATGAGACATATATTCTTCAACTGGGACACATGAAATACATCATGTACCTTGCCCAGCTCGGCGGTAAATCAAGTCTATAAGCTACTGGTCCTATCCGCTCCGTCACAACATAAGGCCCCACATATTTTGGGCTCAACTTGCCTTTCTGGCCAAAACGAAACACTCCCTTCATGGGGGATACCCTAAGAAATACCTGATCGCCTACAGCGAACTCCAGGTCACGTCTGCGTACATCAGCGTACGACTTCTGTCTATCCTGAGCTGCCTTCATGTTAGCCCGGATCTGGCGAACTTCTGCCTGAACTTGTTCCAGATACTCTGGTCCTATAATGATCGTCTCACTCGACTCATCCCAGCATAAAGGCGTGCGGCATGGTCTACCGTACAATGCCTGGAAGGGAGACATCTTGATCGAAGCATGGTAACTGTTGTTGTAACTAAACTCGATCAGATGTAACTTATCAATCCAGCTGGTCTGAAAGTCAAGTGCACATGCACGTAACATATCCTCAAGTGTCTGGATGGTGCGCTCACTCTGACCATCTGTCTGTGGGTGAAACGCCGTACTCAATTTCAGTTCAGTACCCAGTGCTTCTCGTGTGGATCTCCAATACCTCGATAAGAATCTGGTATCTCTGTCCGATACAATCGTCTTTGGTACACCATGATGTCTAACAATTTCTCTGTCGAAGAGCTCTGCAAGCTTAGCCACTTTCCAGGTGTCCTTCATCGGAATGAATCGAGCCACCTTGGTCAGTCGGTCTACCACAACCCAAATCATATTCAGACCTCCCCTTGTAGGCGGAAGCCCTACTACAAGTCCATAGAAATGTCATGGAACTTCCACTCAGGCACTGGCATTGGCTGCACCATACCACCAGGCCTTCGGTGCTCAAACTTGACCTTCTGACAAGTGAGACACCTCAACACATAGTCATTCACGTCCTTTTTCATTCCAGCCCACCAAAAATAACGTTTCATACCCTTATACATCTTTGAAGCTCCAGGGTGAATCGAAGTCGTAGAACTATGAGATTCACTGAGTATGCGCTCCTTCAGCTCAGCGCTACTCCTCGGTATACACAGTCGGCCATTAAGCCTAATCAGGTCATCATCGTGGAGTCTGAAGTCGTACTTCTGACCCTCGAATGTGCCATCAACAAGCTTCTGTCTAATCTCCACCATACTGATCCGTCATCTGAGCACTCCGCACCTCTTCAACCAAGCTAGTATGGAGACTAGCGAATGGAGAGAGTGTGCTCGGCGACTCAATGCGTCAGCTACCACATTCGCCTTACCTTCTTTGTACTGTAAATCGATGTCATAATCATTTAAGAATTCAACCCACCTTCTTTGCCTCATGTTCAACTCTTTTTGGAGTGAACAAGTATTTCAAACTCTTGTGGTCAGAATAAATTGTCACGCTTACCCCATACAAATGATGTCGCCATATCTTTAATGCGAAGACTATGGCACCCAATTCCAAATCGTGGGTAGGGTAGTTCTCTTCATGCTTCTTCAGCTGTCGGGAGGCGTACGCTACGACCTTCCCGTGTTGCATCAACACACAACCCATACCCCTGCCTGATGCGTCGCAATAAACCTCAAAACCATCTGGACCGTCTGGTATAGTCAGAACTGGTGCAGATGTCAGAGCATCCTTAGCTTCTGAAAGGAAATCTCACAGTCTTCTGTCCACTCGAATGGAGCATCCTTTTTCATCAAGGAAGTCATCGGCTTCGAGACACTGGAGAAGTCCCTCACAAATCTCCTATATAACCTGCCAGACCGAGGAAGCTCCGGATGTCGGTAACTGTCTTCGGCCTAGGCCAGGTGCGTACTGCATCTATCTTTGCCGGATCCACAGCGATCCCGGCTTCAGAAATCACATGACCAAGAAAGGATACTTGGTTCAACCAAAATTCACACTTTGAAAATTCGCATACAACTGATTCTTTCTCAACGTTTGCAACACATCTCTCAGGTGGCTTTCATGCTCACCTCTGGATTTCGAATACACAAGTATGTCATCAATGAAGACTACCACTGATTTGTCCAACTGATCTTGGAACAAACGGTTCATCAGGTCCATAAACTTAGCTGGTGCATTGGATAAACCAAACGGCATAACCGTAAACTCATAGTGTCCATATCTGGTTCTGAACGCTGTTTTCTCAATATCACTGTTCTTAACTGCAATCTGATGATAACCGGATCGTAAATCTATCTTTGAGAACACTGATGCTCCTCTCAACTGATCAAATAAGTCGTCGATGCGTGGTAAAGGATAACGGTTCTTCACCGTAACTGCATTCAGCTCCCGATAGTCAATACATAGGCGGAGGCTACCGTCCTTCTTCTTCACGAAGAGGACCGGCGCTCCCCATGGTGAAACACTAGGGCGGATAAAGCCCTTGTCAAGTAGGTCTCTCAGCTGCTCCTTGAGCTCTGTCATCTCTGCTGGAGCCATACGATAAGGTGCCTTCGCAATAGGTCCGGTGCCTGGAATCAAATCAATCTCAAACTCAACCTCCCGTGCTGGCGGCATGCCCGGCAGTTCCTTAGGAAATACATCAGGAAACTCCGAGACTACCGGCACATCTGGGCTAAACTCAGGGTCTCTCTCTATGTCCTGGACATAGCAGAGGTATACATCATTCCCTCGTCGTACTCACGATACATGGCCATGGCGGTGATGATCTGTGTCGAAGGCTCCCTGGGCCTCTGGCGGTATGATATAGTAACCCCAGATGGACTCCGAAGAAGCAGTCGATGCTCGGCACATAGGATTCTGCCCTTGTACCGCTCCAACCAGTTCATCCCGATAATCACATCAAAACCAAGTCCGTCGAACTCTATCAAGTCGATCGGAAACTCTTCCTCCCTGATACGTATAACAACATCTCGGTAGTAGCGGGTACATCTGATCCGCTCTTTCGACGGAAGAGTGACTACAAAGTCTGGCATCTCTTCACCGTCTAACCCCAGCCTCTTCGCAAACGATAGCGAAATAAATGTGTGTGAGGCTCCAGAGTCGAACAAGACCGATGCATCCACGCCATTCACTGGAAAGGTACCGGTGAGGATTGTGCCGCTCTTGCTGGCTTCTGCCTTATTGCAGACACTCAGCATACCTCCCGTTCCGTGTGCACAGCCTAATTCATTTGCAAATTCATAAGTATACAGTAGTAACACGTTGGACATACTTCACAACAACATCTCTTATTCATAACACACTCCTTACACCATAAGTTGGTTGCATTGTAGACATGGTAAACATAGCTTCCTTAGCATACAACTGGCTTAATACGTTACATGATTACACAAGGCTAAAACTGCCTGAAAGTCAAATTCAAACGTCCGGGTTTCAGATGTGTGGCATTTACCACTGCTGATGGTGCGGTATTCAGTTTGATCTTCTTGATACCGTGGTATAACATCCTTGATTGTCCACCCATAATTAACACATCTCCTGATTTCAACACTAACTTCCTTGCGAGGTCACCACGCTTCTGCTCGCCATATATAAACACTGCGGTATCACCAATGGACCAAGACACCACGGGTACTCCCTTACGTAGAGACTCGGGTGACTCGTCCTTATCTTGGTGTAATCCCAACCGTCCACCCTTCTGGTAGAAGTTCACAATACAAAGATCTGCCTTAACGTTCGGAATCGGTTCCGATTCAACTTGCTGAGCAATTCCCACGGCGTGGTTAACGACCGCAAGGAACTCCTCAGGTATACCTGGTACAGTTGCTTCATCTTCAGCTCGCACTTCTTGATATGTCTTGGTGTAAGGATTCCAGTCCTTACCCATGCACATCATCTTCAGCTTCATCTTCGAACCACTCGGGTATTCGGGTGTGTAGAAACTCCTGGTGCTGCTCCAAGTTCGTTACATCGCCTGATGATGTGGATCTGTGCTTCCGGTGTCAGGTATCCATTTAAGAGTATCATACCTGGCTGGATAACCTGACATCGCTCCAGTGGGAATTCGGTGATGCTGATGGCTGTCTCTTCAGGGTTCGGTGTGGGCGGGATTGGATAACAGATATTGAAGGTTCCTAAGTTTTCATTTCACATTATTCTTTAATTCACTACTTAGGTGATTGTACATTAGACTCACTAATACAACACTCATGCATGTAGTGCGGTAAACAATCACTTTTCACTTAACAGTTTAGGTGGTACCTGGTCTAGAAGAGGGTCCTGGTGCCTCAGACCGGTCCACTACATTCAGGGCGGCCTTGCCGGTCCCTGTTCCCTTCCCCTTCTGGGATTCAGTGTACTTCTTGTCAGAGGGCTGCTGCATGATCGCCTTTGGGTTCTCAGTGGTCGAGGTAGTCTTACCCTTCCACTGCCCCTTTGGCTTATAGTTCCTACCATTGGGGTTCTGCCAGCACTCAAACTCGCGGTGCCCCATCTTCTGGCAGTAACGACACTGCACGTCGTTCCCCTTGCAGTCTTTGCCGGGGTGGTCTCCGTTACACCACTTACAGTAAAAGTGGCGCTCCGGTCCAGAGCCCGCGCTATCTGCTATAACAATACACAATCATTACTCACTTCACATCTTAACAACATATATTTCAACTTGTTACACATGGTTAATCAATTACCCTTAGGTGGGTAGGAGCGTAGAGGTTTTGCCGCATACGCATATGTGAGCTTCAGTGGCTCCTCAGCTGTGGTGGTCTGGGCTTGACCCTTGTCACCTTGATACTGACTCTTCTGGGGCTGAGGGTAGTGTTTCTTTTTCTTTCCTCCCCCATACCCTTGCTGACTCTGGCCCTCATTCGTGACCTTGCGCTTGTGCGCATTCTCCTCGTCCCTCAGACGGACGGTAATCTCAACCTTAGCAGCGGCATGATAGCACTCCTGAATTTAGGATGTCAGCCATGCCCCGCAAACAAAACTCACCAACTCACATCAACATTCACTTTAAGTATAAACTGATTCACAACACGGTATCTTAATTACCTGCAAGGTAGTATACTCAACTGGCCCCATCCCGTAGCGGAGACGGTGGCTAAGACCATTGTAGAACCGGTTCACCAGCACCCGGTTCGAGTATCCAAGGTCCGGTAACAAGTGGATAAGGTCAGTGAATGCGGTGTAGTAGTCATCAACCGACATCTTATCCCCCTGCCTCAGACTATCCAGCTCGAGGCGCTTAGCCTCTTGCACATGCACAGGGTAATACTTGGCTCGCAGTAGAGCCGTGTACTCCCTCCAACCAAACGCAGGATCAGCCATCCTGTCCTCCTTCACAAGCTTCCACCAACTCTGTGCCGAACCCTTCAGGTAGTAAGCGGCAAGACGGACCTTAGCTTCAGCAGGTGCTGCCAAGGTCTCGTAGGCGGTCTCCAGCCCGGAGATGTACGCCTCCAGCTTACTAGGGTCGGTCTCCCCATTGAATGACGACGGTCTCAAATCAGCCAACGCCTTGACCCAATTGGTCTCTCGTGGCGGTGGTGGTGGTGGCTGAACACCGGGCTGTTGCCCCTGCTGCATCGCAGTAACCAACTGGGGTACCATCTGGGCTACGGCGGCTGCTACAGCCTCAGCCATGGTCTGTGCCGTAGTGTCGTCGCCCTGGTCACCCTCATCTCCAGTACCGCGCCCGCGGCCTCTACCTCGTGGTCTACCTGACATCTGAATTCACATGAACATTTCATTAGCATTATGCTTGCACACTTACCAATCCAACGGTTGTAACATCTCCCCAACAACAAGCTAATCCCACACTTAGTTAGTGGTTAACCTTCCCACCTGTTCACCTAGGTAGCTAGGGTTGGGTTTCCTAACTCGGTATGTTTCTAGCTCGGTATTCTAGTCATCAGAGCGATACTTCGCTCTGATACCACTTTTTGTAACACCCCTACAACGCACTTACCAACTACCGAAATTCACAGCGGAATAACAACTAAACACTATGGTGCTACAACGCCGTTAACCACCCACGTGGCTAACTAGGCAGAATAAATACAAGTGTATCGGTCTGATGATCAGACTCCCGAGCATAGGTCCTAACATCCTTACATAAACATAACCAAACCATACCGAGTATTTATTTTACATACCAACTGTAACCTTAAACACCTATCACTGTAACAACAGTACCAACATAAACCACTACGGGAGCACAGGCGCATCCCGGGCTTATCTTACAAGTCAAAGTATTCCAACAACCTAGGATCTAGAGCAACTCCGCTTCTTCGATCCTCATCCTGCAGTAAAAAATATGGAGCCCCCAGAGGGGGTCAGCAACCTTTGCTGGTATGGTTAACGCGCAGCCCATCGGCTACCGGGATACGCGCAACCAATTGTCATGATAACATGGCATTCATTTTAAACATCCAACATATATATAACATAGCTTAGCAAGGGAGATTGCGTAGCACAACAATAATACATAACAACATAAATCGGTTCACACAAGGAACCTTCCACATAATTAGTACACACAGTGAGCCTAGATTATGCCAATCTCATGCTAAGCTCGTTACCAACCTCGTTACCGCCATTATATCGAACGGTTAACTTAAACCCCAAGGCGGTCGATATGTAATCCCAAGCACACCGAAAACAACATTCGTATGCCCCTGTGGCCCCGACGTGAGTCAGTAACTAGCTTTGGATAAGCTAAGGGAAAGTTGAAACCAAATTGGAATACAACCTATACATACACCAAGAGAGTCGAACCGGATAGACATCGACTCCCATCCATCACACGCGTGGCCGGAACATGACCGGACTCCTCATTTCCCCGGTTAGCACTTGTTAGTGATCATACAAATAAACTTGTTAAGTCACACACGAACAAGTGTTTAGGTCTTGTTAGACACACCAAGGAAAGGAGTCATAACAATACAACATCATAATATATAACAACTGTAAACCCTTTTCATGCCTTAGTCTTATAAGGTCGTAACACACAGAAAAGCAAACAACACCCAAGCCGGTGTAAACCGGTAGGCAACAGACTGCAAGAAAACCATACCTCGGTCCTTGCTTCAACTCGTTCCCACCTTGAGAGAATCCTAAACACATTTAGTAACGTCGGTCAATTAACGTACTAGTTCACCGTTAACATTAACTACTTCACATTTCTAGTTATTTCCTTTCCACATTTTGTTTTAACTTCACACCTTTTAAAATGTCATAATAACTCTCCTAACATGTCTTATATAACCTTATAATATCATCCCTGACTTATCCCCATCTTTAGACATCGTTTAAAATCCTAGAACCAAATTCACGTAGTGGTCCGGGACTTGGTCCCTTACTTAGGTCCCGGACCTATACTAAACAAATCCCCTCGGTTACTTTTAATGGGGTGGTCCGGGACTTCACCCAGGTCCTAAGTCCCGGACCATTCTAAGCAAATTCTCTCGGACAGTTTTAAGGGATTGGTCCGGGTCCTTGGACAAGAACCAAGTCCCGGACCTACGACCACGTACAACTCTCGTAATTTTTACACTCATGGTCCGGGACTTGTCCCATGACTTAGGTCCCGGACCCAATATACAGAAGCGACGTATTGGAATTTTTCATGCTCTGCTGCGCAAGTTCTCTACACCTATCAGATATATAAACTTCCCAGTACACTTTTATACTCAAAACTTCACCCAAATATACACCACATAACAACGTAGTGCACAATTTAAATTGCATAAATCTTAAACACTGAATTTCCACAATATATTTGCCTTTCACCTGCAAATACAAACAGCAGTACGTATGTCCCTTACTAGTCTCTTTGAGAACATTTTCTAAGTCATTTACCTTTGGCTCTTTAGGTAGTTTCAACAGACAACGTAAGTTCATTTTCCAAAGGAATTTTAAGCTACCTTTGGTTAACATAAAACATGGAGGAAACACCATTTTTCTTTGAGTTTCCATACCTTGAAGCAAAGGAGAATAATAATACGTGAAAAGGTGAACTCAAGCTCCTTCCATGGAGATTCCTCTTGGCACCAAAGTGGAGCTCTTGAAGATTTGAAGGGACTAAGTCGAAGAGCTTGATGAAACTAAGAGATCGGTGGTCTCGGTTTTAGATTTGGACAAGTGAGCAAGAAGTTACAAGGATCTGAAGTTGTATGTTTGTGGTGTGCTGTTCGATCGTGAAAGAGAGAAAGGCAGAGGATAGTCTACGTGAGACAGCAAGGAGGAAATGAAGGGATTAAGAGAATCACTGATTGTAGTTGCTTTTTAAGGATATTTGTTACGTAAAGCAAATAGTGCTTTTTAAATACTCACTTATCTACTCAATCAGCTAGCAAGGGTGTGACTCACCGCATGCATAACCGACCCACATTTAATAAAAGGGGTTAATTAGTCTTTATTGCTCAATTAATCTACATAACTTAACATATATTACAAACTAGCTTATTTTAGTTACTATTCATAATAACAAGGCACTTTGAAGCGAAATTTTTGATTTCTTATTAATTTAAACTTCCAAATGTGATACTAAATAGTACACATATTAATTAAAGAGTAATGATGGACATTTAGCCATTCAAAACTCATTTATAAGACAGTTTTCCATTTTTTGGCAATTAATTGTATTTACTATTTATTAAATTGTTTACTAATGTTTCTAAGACTCTTTTTAGTCTTATTAATTTATTATTTAATATTTAACCCACTTATTAAGGTTTGGGGTATTTCAAAGAATGAAAATTATTTATAACAAAGTCTACTTGCTCTAAGCAACATACTTAACAAGATTTGTTCAAAACTGACTTGACACAACAACATAGGGGGCTTTTGAACAACCATAGTACAATTTTAAGTTGTTGCATACCTAACTACTCCAACAAACTAAAATTAGTTGCCTACACTTTAAGGATGACATTACTTCGTGCTTTCCTAATTTGATGAGTCGGAGGAAAGCATCTAACAAAATAAAGATGATTTGTGACAATGGTTAAGTGTCAAGAAGTTTTCAAGTTCTATCACTAAAAGAATGTTGCCCCTAGGTGAACTTTCAAAGTCAATATTCAAAGGCGGTTGGTTCAGTGGTACCTTTTTGGAAGGATTCTTGAGAGGGCTGCCATAATCGATTTGTTAATTGGATTATGAAATTGGGAGGGGGGGGGGAGGGGGAAGGGAATAGAGTATTACAACGTAATCCACTGCCACCTATGAATATTGTTACATGTAGATAAGTATTTCACCAGTTACTTGGAATCTTTGGCTTTCTGCAAAGTCTTTGAACTTGACCACTTGTGCAAAATGGCTAATCTCTTTCACACGTGCTTTGCGGTTGTGCTTCAAAGTCTTACCATGGAGATTTTCAGTCAATTAACGCTATGAAAGTGCAACTGGAGCTTTTTTTTTGCAACTTCATCAAATGCTCTATTTTCTAGGAAAAATTAAAGCTATTGTCAGATGAGAAATCATAAACTTCATATATTTTTATGAAAGTGAATTGTCAATCTGTTATCGAGGGTTTATCTCTTAACTCACATTTTGTTTCTTAGTGATTATACTCCTTTTTTATTAAGCATGGCCGAGAAAGTTTCTGGATAATGTGCTTGAAAACTGGTATACACAAAATGAAGTTGGTCACAATATTCTTTAATGAGCTCAAAACTTATTGTCAAATTTGTTAATCTTACCTCAAATGAGATCAGGAACCTATAGAGTTTATGTAGAACTTTTATATAGAATAATGAGTATAACCATAGGAGATATTGGTCTTTTGCTTAAAAAGATGCCAACCCAAGCATTATGGTAGATTGGGATTCATGTAAATCCTCAGTTAAAATAAAGTGGTCATTTCTAGACTAGTTATCCATATTTACAATGTAGTTTTACCTTTACCCTTGTCCAAAGATGTCCTTTTTTACCATATAAATTAAAAAAATCAATCTGCCAACTTCACCATAAAACCATCTATTCATGGTCTTGAAGTCACATGCTCAAGCCATGGAGGAAATTTTGTAAAGAGCACATGTTTTATTATTAACAACTCTGAAGAAGGTAAATTCCATTTAGTAAAGCTTTAGTATGACCTGTTTCATGTTAAGTATTATTTTGTTGGTTGGAATCATTCAGCTTTGGCGTTAATTTTGTTTTTTCTTGAGCATCTTTCACGTGGTGGATATTGCTAAAGCATTGTTTGCTCACTCAAAATTAACTTTTGGGTATGCGCTTCTATTCTAAAGGAAATATCATATAATTGGTTACACAATAGTATGGTACATACTTGAACAATTTTCCCATTTAATTGAACAACCATCACATAAAGCTAAAACAACCTTTATAATAACTGGTAAACGGGGAACTTACGTATCTTTATGTGCTTTATTTGTCTACTAACTTAGGAGATATTGTGTTAAGTTTTCCCGCTTAATGCTTTATTATGTTAAATATGAAAATGTCCCTTACGCGTGGTTTTATGCTTAAATAAGTCAAAATTTCAAAGAATGACTTAGGTACGTAATTGAAGTGTTCGAGTTCATGGACGAGATTTTGGTGTGCACGTCAGGGGATAAGGATCAAATTCAGACCAAATGGAGGTAAAAAAAGCTCTTGGTGAATTTAAGAGTTGGTCCGGGTCTATGTCCGGACCAACAAACCTTGACCAACCTAGAGGCTATTGGCCGATTTCGCACCTGGTTCGGGAATGTCTCCCAAGAAACAGACCTGCACCTGCCCCTAGATTGGGCTAGTGTCTATTTTATGACCTGGTTCAGAAAGTATACCATAACAAACTCCCAGACCTCAGATTTAGAGAACAATTGGATTGGGGGGGGGGGGGTTTGGCCTTGGATAGCAAGAATGTGGGATAAAAAGAAGAGAAATGGGAACATAAATTTCTATCTTTTACACATACAAGAGAGAGAGAGAGAGAAGCTAGGATTTTGACTTCAACCTTCAGGGTGGATTTGACATCAGTTCCACATCAGATTTTATGTCCTTTTATCTATTCCTTACTGTTGTTTTTCTTCCCTTATCATGTTTGAGTAGTTTCTTTTGACACTTCGGGCTAGACGTAACCCCAAATTTATGTTTTTTATCTGATTGACAATGATTTGATTATTTATTTTAGTAAGAATTATTTGTTTGCATATTGTTGTTCTTTAATTCACGACTAGAGTTTAGAACGTTTATTGGATGTTGTTTACAAGCGAGCGATAGAGTTTAGATAAATGTGAGGATTAAACCAGTTAACTACACAACTTTAAAAGAATTAGTGCATTAGTTGTCCCTAAATCAGGACTTAGTCAATAAGCGGCTGCAAATTAGGAAGAGTACAACAAGAGTTGGCTCGAGCAGTTGAAAAAACTAGGATTGTTTCGACAAGAGACTTTGTTAGGATTATTTAAACTCTGAGATTTACAAATGATTCTACATTGACAAAAAGGTATAATCTGGTTGAAAGGGTGACGCCTAAGTCCAAGATATTGCTTTCATTAGCTTGTTAAAAGGATAACCTTTTTACTGCTTTTTGTTAATTTTTAGTTCATTAAATCAAAACCTTAATGTTAGTTTGTTTATTCAATAGAGACTAAACAAGAAAACTGCCTCCTTAGGGTTTGATACCTAAGAAATACTTTAGGATTAAAACTTGCTATAATTGATTGTAAAACTGGCATTAGGTTTTTACCCATCAATAATGCCAACAACGTTTACATTAATATAAACAATCTTGATGTATGGTTGCCCGATGGTAATGTACAACCAGGTATATAATAATATTTGCCTTCCGTTTTACAAACAAATGTATGTTTTACTCTTATTCTAAAGTATCTTTCCATTTATTATTAACTTGTTGGTTCTACAACGT
This sequence comes from Limonium bicolor, assembly GCA_023374045.1. NCBI lineage: Eukaryota > Viridiplantae > Streptophyta > Magnoliopsida > Caryophyllales > Plumbaginaceae > Limonium > Limonium bicolor. The sequence goes on along the minus strand of CM041777.1, from coordinate 355,841,653 downwards.
TATTATAATTAATGTCTGTTTGATGGGGCTTGGGCCTTTTTTCTGAAACTCATATAATACTTGAACGTTATCAATATTTAGCAATACTTTTTTAAAAAAATAAGACAATTCTTTAGTAATAAGATGTTACAAGCCTAGAGTACCATTATTCTAGAGATAAAGAGAAACACAACGAAAGTAAGAAACGTAATGAGCCACTTTGCTAAATACTTCAACATGACCATCCTACCGTAACTCAGAGGTATGTAAAGGAAACATGGTGGATCTCCTAGTCCATAGCCAAGACACTGGGATCCTTGGCTAATCCGAAGAAAGGCAACTAAGGTCAAAACCATTCCCAGGGACGACTGCCTATCCAGAGACCAAGGGAAGCGTTCTTTAATAAGGACTGCAAATAGGGGATAATAATGGCGGGAAAGCCACCACCAGGAAAATCGGAGGATCCCACCAATGATTCCATCCGTTATTATTGGCCAAGAAAAGATGATAGCGGGCCAACAGAAAAAAGTCGTAAACAAAAAGAAATTGTAAACACAGACACACATAACAAAAGAAGGCATTCCTAAGAAAAAGTGCAATTAATCATTGTAACACCCCTCACATTAAACGTGTAATAACCACTCTCATAGCATAATTAAAGACGTCTTACAACGGAAGTTAAACACTAATAATTCTCACTCGGGTGTCACATGCCATTACTCACCCATGCGGGTAAATAAGCAGAAAAGAAATAATAATAAAGCAACGACAATAATTAACAGCAGTGATGACTAATGAATGAGATATATACTACATTATCCTAAGTTTAAACTGATATATAAGGTAAGTGAGCATCTAAGGTAATCCCAATGTTTACACCGTACTGAATATAAAGTAATTCTAAAGGTGCAATAAATAAATAACGTCGTTGACTACCCCGAAGTCCCGCGCTCCGGCTTCATAGCTCGATCAAGTCCTGTAATGTGGTGCCATAAAGGCTCAGCCAACTGCTGGTATGCTAAATGTGATCCTAGACCCGTTTAGGCCACTTAGGTCATTTTAGCCATCTTGATTAACATGGGGTTCGTTACATGTTGTTCCGGTTACATGCTTATAACATAACTGTAAATGCGGAATTTAAACATACAACAGACATTCCAATAATCACACAACAATGCATGCTATTATAACAATCATAATTGAATAATGAGCATGAGTCAACAGTTAGTTGAGGTCCAGTTAGTCTCACTTGTTCACTTCCACCATATGAAGCCCCGCTTCCAACAATCTCACATAAACATACGGGTGTCATGTTAAAGACAATTCCCCCTTTAGCCTCACACATTTATATTTTGGACAGTAGTCATGTGCCATCTACAGTGGGTAGATGGACTTACTTATCTACAATGGTAGATGTCCATTAGGCCGAAGCCTTGGTGCCAACGGTAGCACATTCCGACTAACGATCATATCCGGCTCGTTAGATAAACAAGAGTAGACCCTAAACGGGTGTTAAAACTCTAGTGATCACTATGCGCAACCTGCTGGGATGTATGCAGACCAGGATTTATTAAACACTGTATCATTAATTAACCCACTCTCATTTGTTAGTGTATCTTAATTAATCGCCTGGAGATTTAATCTCGTTATTAGAGAACACATTTTATTAGATGCCCAATGGGTCTTACACATGCCTAGAAGTCTGCTAGGTGATGTTCAAAAGTCGAGTCATCGCTCTAGAGACGGTTAATACCGGATCTCTAAACTAAATTCCTCACTTAGTACTGTTAGGAGTATTTCACTCTCATAAGATAATAATTGGAGTCCCTCTTCTAATAGTTCATAACAGTTAGGTAATAATTGATATCACAAGTCCGAACGACGTACGCGCACAGTTAATAAACGCTTTGACGATTGGAAAACATAAACACATACAAACACGTGCATAACATTTATTTATCTGACATGCAAGCACACAATTACGTCCGGAACCCAAGGAAACCCTTGGTGCTTTCAGACCACACATTCACATACCGTTCACCATTGAACAATGCCAGCGTGATGATTCACGCCTATCCTCTAGCAATCTCGTAGCTCGTATCTAACAGTTCGTACCTCTGGAATACATCACTCTAATATCAGTGTCTATATTACGAGTCTACTTAACCATCATTGACAGTTTCTAATCTTTGCCCTATAGTTATACCCTTAACCGGTTATTGTTTGGCTCGGGTTTGTATTAAGTCTCGGGATTTAATTTAACCATACTCTATAGTTGTAAGAGTATAATATTTCGTAACGCAATAATATTCATTACTTAAGGATTAAATTCCTAGTAATCCATGTTATTTATCAAGGTTATTTTACCCTCGTATATTTGCATACACACATACATATTGGTCTATATATATACATAGTTCTTTGTTATACTTTACTTGACTAGGTTATATTCTAACTTTTAATTACATATTATTTTATGTGTCGGTCAACTTAACCACTTGATCAATTTGTGATGATTTGGTCAATCTAGTTTGACTTGGTCAATGTTACAAGTCAATGTTTCATTATATCTAATATTTATTTATCAACTCATACTATATCATATTATAACACTTATAATCATATTTCCAAATCTATGATTCTCCACACATTAACCCTATATGATTTATCAATCATATTATATTTTTCACCTTATATTATAAATTCATATCATGTGAATTATAAGGTTTTCCCATAATGCATTTACTCATAATTTCACATGGAGTACACATTTATCTATTTGTGTTTTTTATTCACAAATCTCTTATTAATAATTCATCTTACTATTATACAAGTATTTTATACATTATCACGTTCCTTATATTATAAGGTTTCTTATCATATATTATACCCCCAAATTTCCAACTTAAATCTCATCATTTTATGTGATTGTTTTACAAGTTATATTTATACCATGGAAATTCCTTTATAATATACTCTCTTATATTTTAGTATAATGACACATCATATCATTTTAAACTTTATAATATAATCAGCCTATAGTTTTATTAATTCCACACTTACCCATAACCTTCTCGGTAAATATAATATTTTCCTCTTATAATTTAACATAAGGTCACATTATATCATCTTAAACTTTATAATATATCATTTATTGTTTCTGAAAATTCCAAACCAGCCATCTTATTTTCGGCATCTAAATTCCTTCCCCCTTCGTTTTAGGTAATTTACAAAATCGCCCCAAACATTTTACATTTCTAACCTTATTTAATTATAACCTAAGATCCCAAAACATTATAATACAAGTATATACATACATATATAAATTCGAACAATACCCTATTATTTTCTAGATTTATTCTTTTCACCCACAACTTCTTTTAATTACATATTACCCCTCTTTATTTTGTAAACTTTCAATTTAATACCTAAAACTTTATACTATACATATTAACTTATTTAATTCCAAAAACTCCCAAAATAATTTTCTAAATTCTTGAACAGCCCCTAGGCTTTACTAATATCATTCTCCACCCTTAAGTTTCGGTTATTTACATAATAACCCATAATTTTATAGATGTTACATTTTTAATACTTAAACTACATATTAAAATCCTTAGTTTATTAAATTACCAAAACTAGTCCAAAAATTCTCAAATAATTCAAGCAGACCCTTAGGGTCTTAATAATCATATTTCAACCCCTATAATTCTCGGTAATTACAAGGTTACCCCATAACTTTATATAATTGTTATTTTTGATTTAATATTTCTTTAAATCACCAAAATAATTATTTGTACTATTTTAATTTGGTCAAACCTCACATGTGGTCAAGGTTGGCCACCCAAATATTCCTTTGACCCATATTTATACAATTTACGGTTTTACCACATTTATTTCTCTAGTTTTACACTTAGGTGTTTAAACTTGTAAAAAATTCATTTTATGTTTTAAAATTCCTAAACAGCCCCCATTCGGTTTTATTTATTGTTTATCACCCCAAACTTTATTTATTTACGGTTTGACCCCCACGGTACGCCTTTTGTTTATTTTAACACTTATAAAGTTTATAAATCTCATTATAACTTTATCTTTAATTTATGTAACACCTAAATTTATCAAGATTCATCGAAAATGTTCCTAGATGATTATGTTCACTAAAATTAACTTTAGCACCAGAAACATATTAATTCATTTAACAACCACCACAACTTAATAGATTGATATTTAAAGCTTTAAATAACTATATAAAATGGCCTAGAAACACATGGCCTTCAACATAACTAAACTTAACTTTAAAATGGCATTAAAATGTCCATAAAACTCTAGGTATATAGCAGGCTACGGCTTTCTACAATTTTCATTTAACTTATAAAAATCATTTTCTTTCATTTTTAACTTATAAACTTGACTTTAATAAGTCATTAGCACCTAGGTTGACCAACTAAACATGTAACCATAATTTTCTACACATTTCTATGGTTCAAACAGCACATATACATTTGTACATTTTCGGCCCTATTTATTTTATAACATTAATAACCTTAATGTATATAAATAAAGGTTTTAAGCATCAATACATTGTTAAAATCACAAGGAAGTTCACACAGCCACTCTCCCCTTCACGGAACTAAATAACACAGCCCTAAGTTAGGTTTTTGATTCATAAAATTAAGTGTAACACTATTATGAACCTTAAGGCTTTAAATGAGTATTTTACCTTCTTAAAGATGGTTTTCTCTTTGGGATGATGTCCCTACTGCCTCCACACTCCATGGGCGGTTCCAAGACTCATTCGGTTAGCATAAACACAAGAAAGAAGACTTTAGTTAGTGACTTCTTCAAATGACAAGTTTAAGGAGTTTTTAAGCATGATTTAAGAGGAATTTTACCTTTAAGATTTGGGAGGTTTTAAGTGTGGTTCTCGGCAACCTGTAGCAGTAGAAAGTGGATTAATTTTTGTAGGAAAAAGATAAGAGAGATTAAGGGCTTGAATAGCCATGGAAATCCATGATTTTACCTTCATTTGGAGCCCTTTTTAGGTGGGTTTTGAAGCAGATCTTTGGCTCTATGAAGAGGGCTGGAAACACTATTCAAGTGTGTGTCAAGATATGTAGAAAAATAGGTAAGTAACAGCTCATCTTCGGATTTAATACTGAAGAAAGGTAAAAGGGTGTTTTAAAGCATTTTTCCTTACCTTAAGGTTCTCAAGAGGTTCCCCCAGCCCTTGGGTTGATCTTGGAAGTGGATATTGGGTCCTCCAAGTAAGTATTGGTGCCTTATATGGAGTGGGAAGAGTTAAATTCGGCCATGTACATAAATAAAGAAAGAAGGGTGTCTTAAAGCACATTTTTCTTACCTTGACTTACCAATCTGGTTCCCTTGAGTTTAAGCTCATAAATGGCCCATACTATCTTATAAAATTGGTTAGAATAATATAGGAAGAGTGGGTGGTGATTTTGGTGCAAGAAAATTGAAGTTTGGAGGTGAAATAAGCCTTAAGACTCCATTAGAGCTTAAGGTATGAAAATGGAGGTTGAAGATGGTGAAGAAGGATGATGGTGTCGTCCAAAGGAGGAAGAAGAGAATGAGAGTATGGGAAAGGGAGAATGGGACAGCAGATTTGGTATTTTAGAAGGAAAATTCTTTCCTAGCTAGGTTTAGGTGTGTAAGAGATATTTTTGTCTTTTGTTGCTTTCTTAGTGCTGTTTTTGTTTTCTAATATTCCATGTCTGATTCTTGTCTCCCCTTTCCAGCTTATACAACCGTATGGTGTAGGAGGTGTTAGAAGATATTTATCTTGTGTGAGAGGGGATGATGTGGAGTTATCTTATGCGAGGTGGGTTTGTCTTTTAATGTTTTCTTAGTATGTCTAGTTTATTTATGACTCATATTTGACTCTCTTGATCCTTGTGCAGCTGAGAATCAGTGTTAGGAAGGTCTCATGCCAGCTTGTGTGTGAGAGGAAATGGGAGGAAGAGTGTGGAAAGTTACTTTTGCTTTATTCCTCTTTGGGACATTCTTGTCTCCTTTTGTGTTTTGTCCCATGTGAATTGATTCCTCTTTTCTTCTAGTGTGTGGCCGGCTGCCTTAGTGTGTGGGGAAACCATTTTGAGTTCCAAGTCTTAATATTAAGACATTAAGTTTGTACACTTGTGACTTTATTTATGTGTTAGGTGGTAACATGTGTTATTAGTATATTAAGGTGTGTATATAGGTGGTTGGCGTGTTAAATAATTTGTTTGACTATATAAAATGTTTTATATAGTCTAATGGGTAATATTTATGATATTTAGCACATGCAATAATGTGTTACATGTAGCATTGACTTTTGGAGTTGATTTCTCCTTAATAATGTTCTCTCTTTGATTAGAGATTTAATATATAGTTTGGTGTCCATTTTGGACTATATGTTTATACACTAATGTTTATAATGAGTATTACTCATGAGATGAATATTTGGTAATTATAACCTTAATTTGATTTTAATTCCTTATTAATTAAGGTAATTAATATTTGGGGTATTTCAATCATAACCTATCAATCATAACCTACTAGACCTCACTCTGCCATTGCATTAATCACCTTACTACATATATAACAGAAAGACACAAAAAGCAAAGCAAGCCATGAGAGTTGCATCTGTCCAAGGGATCCAACGGTGATTACCAAGGTTGGAGCAATATCATTCAATAGAAATGCTTGGTCATTGCCCTCGGTTGACCGACACCAAGACAGCGGAACCGACCTTGAACAGCCGACACAAACGTTGGAGAAACCTGGCTTGGGAGCTTGAATCACCCGCCCTGTGGAGATACTTCTCGTCTCTGGAGTGGCCTGAATCCTCTCACGTCTCTTTTCACAACTTGCCCGTGGAGTGAACATATACAGAACTGAGTTGGGTGGAGCAGAGATGGCGAAATAGTGTAGCAAGAGCATTGTCGATAAGTACAACAACTACACCGGTGAGCGATTTAGGGGGATTCGACCTACCTTCCTTGTTGCCTTCTCTCCCTTCCTAGCAACGTAGTCACCCCAAACATGCAGACTCTGAGAAGACCTCCAAGTTTGGTCGTCCATACGAAGGGCTCCATTCTCCAACGTGAGAGACTCCTTAAGGTAAAAAGCTTCTCATCGGAGGACATCAGAAGCGTGAAGGAGCCCCCAACCTGAAAAAAGGTCGTGTTGACGTTGCTAGAAAGAAAAACGTGGGCTACAACGAAAGCCAGAGCTATTGGGTTGTAAGGACTTGTTATGAATAAGAAAGGTGAATCGAGGGCCTTAATTAATCCCGCTAAACTCAAGAGACCGGAGGGAGTTGGGTGAATCTACTTTAATAGCGTGATCATCAGTCGCCTTTGGTGCAAGCCGGTGAAGGGGAGGCTTTGCTTGGAGAATCTAGTGCCGGCAAGTATACTTCCCAGTCTTGACCAGGAGTAAAGCCCTTAGATGATGCTTTGAGGAAATAGGAGAACACAAAGCAGAAGTGAAGGTAGTTACCTGTAACACCCCAACTCCAAATACAATGATCATCGCCCTAAGTCCATCTCATTCATTAACAACGCAGCGGAAAAGTTCTACTAAATTGGTGTTACCGCCGTTAGTCACCCACATGACTAACTAGGCCTATTCTCTTACAAGTCACGGTCTGACTAACCGGATAATTACTCGAGCATCTATACAATACAATTCATAAACCACAACTTATACCGAGTATCCCATATCCTAATACATCATACTAACATCTCATCCATATACTAAACGAGTGTACATGCACAACTCGTGTAACAAATGTAAAAGCAACCCGAAGTACTCTACCCGCTCCTACTCTCAGGTTGAGTCCTTGTCTGGTACCTACCTGCAAAGTTTAAATCACAGGCCCCAAGGGGCTCAGCACATGGCTGGTACAGAAAACGTACAGCCCACAAGCTAACAGGGCTACACACGACTACTTTGTCGTATACATGAAGTTGATTATTCATACAAATAATAATAAGAAGTACAATAACAAACAACACATTTATGTGAAACATTCACAGCTCAAATAATTCAAACGTCGTAATGGACGCCCATTAATGAGTAAGTTAGATTGCTAACTCCTGAGGCCTGAGAATTGTTTAGTTCTCGTGTTTGACCATACCTTATAAGTGTCAACCATTCTCCTAATAGAACTGGTTGTTCTCTATTTGATTTGTTTATTTTTGTCGGGTCAAGGTAACCCTAGCCAATGAGTTATTAGCTCCATTGGGTTAATAAACATTAATTCTTGAGTTATGAGGGGTGTAGGCTTGACCCTCCCGCACCTCCTGAATTTGCCTCCCACCTCGAACTGTTCACTCGAGGTGGTCAGGTCTGTTTGTCGACCCTAGGTGACAAGTCGGAGACGAGCCATATGCGGAAGACAGATCTGATACAGATGCCGACCTCCTAACCTAAACATGCATGACCGGAGTCAGTCCCGGATTCCTCTCCTCCCAAGTTCCAGTTAGTTGAAGTCTCATTGACAATTTGTTAATTAAACCTCACTCGGTATTAACCAACTAACAACAGGGAGTATTTATAACCTTATACAATTGTTACTAAACATAGTTAATGAACAAGCTCTGAATCAAGTCGTGTTAGTGTGCAATGGACACACAATATCAATACAGTAAATCAGTTTCATGCTTAACCTGTTTGGTAGTATCACAATAACACATAGCACACAAACCGAGGTAGACCCCGTTAGCAAACGAGCTACAAGAATCCCATACCGTACACCGGAGATTGGCTAGCTCATAATCCCACGTTCGCCTAATCCGCCGAATGCCTCTGACTATCTAGATCTGTAACCAGAACTAGTATTAGTATCCTGTGTCTTAGAACTAGTTTGGTTCTGTAACACCCCAACTAACAGCAACACACTTAACAACAAATTGCAGCGGACAACTTAACTCATCACAATACTTAACTCATTGGTGTTACACGCCGTTAACCACCCACGTGGCTAAGAAGGCTAATACATATACATTGTATCGGTCTGATGGACTAGATTCCCGAGCAACTACACATTACAATCCTTTTCCATTACCAACATCAAAATACATATACATTCCAACTGTACCGAGTATTTACAACTAATGCCGACAACAATTTCGGTCTTACTACACCTACAATACATAAGTAATTCATTAGCTACCCGTGTAGAATCAACTACCACGTCCTACTCTTGGACGGTCTCCAGCTCCTTGTACCTGAAATAGAATTGGAAGAAAGGGTGGCCCCCAAGGGGCTCAGCACCTTTGCTGGTATGGTAATCCCGCAGCCCGCATGCTACCGGGCCACGCACAACTAATTGTCGTCTTAACATGCGGTTGATTATATTTAAATCATGCATGTTAACTGTAAACACATTACATACCCATAACAATGGGCTCAATAAAACAGTCAACGCATCTTTACACATTAGAACACTCATTGTGTCCTTTTACCCTAGAGGGTTTCTCCTCTATTGGAGCTATTTTCTTAATAGACGACACTTACCCACTAGCCGGGTTATTCTCCAAGACGTCTTATATTAAACTGGGATTCATATCCATGATCCACATACTTCACACAACAACTTGTACTACATATTGACATCCTTCTTACATAAAATCGCAATAATATTTGCATCACATTATCAACACATAACATAACGGGAACGGTTCTCATAGGAACCGACCCAAACATAGTTAGTTCACTTGTAAGCCTAGAGAATTAATACACCCTCATGATAAGCTTGTTACATCACTCATTACCGTCCTGTTAGTCGGACGAGTAACTTAACTTAAAGATGGATCGGATATAGTGATCCGAACACACCGTACATAATCCCCAATAGACGTGAGTCAAAAGCCTTGGTTAAGCTCAGGGGTGATTGAAGACCAACGAAGGAGAACAACCAACAGAGAGGAAGCTGAAGAAACTGTATACATCAACTCCCAAACAACGCGCGACCGGAACAACCGGATTCCTCACCCCCCCATAATATATGTAAACATAGTTAAGGGCTCCACTGTGGAACCTATCACATCCATACACCTTACAGTATTACAACTGGGTTAGACACACAAGAGAGGTTCATACATTCACACACAAACATCACATAACTAAATCACGCATAGCCGTGGTTAGAATGTTCCTTAGGTTGGAAATGTTATTACCGGATACCGTTCTCTTACGTTTACCTAATAATGGTTAACTAGCCTTTCATGCTCATTCGAGGTTACCGGTATCGGTACACAAACACACAACAACAATAACGACTGTAAACTCGTTTCATGATTTATCTTATAACGTGGCAAACACACAGAAAAACACATTGGCATACAAGTTGGTGTAATCCGGTAGGACACAGGTTGCAAGAAAACCATACCTGTCACCAATGTCCACTATATTGTGTCCTCCTAGGTTTCTCGAACAAATCTCGTACAACTGGTAACATCACAATTACTTTCATTAACATTGGGGTAACATGATTGTTTAAAGTCTAATGCTCATAACTTACCCCTGCTAATTAGTTAAATAACTTGACATTTTTAACTTGTTTTATTTTCACATTTTATTACAACTTTTCACCCACTTAATTGTCTTTATAACTCACATAACATGTCCTTAACAACCTTATAACATCATTACTTATCAATCCCCATCATTAGATATCATTTTCCAACCTTAAATCACATTTTAGAGTGGTCCGGGACATGGTCCCCATCTAAGGTCCCGGACCTTGTCATTGTAAAACTCACGGGTTGTTTTTATGGGGCGGTCCGGGACTTCATACAGGTCCTAGGTCCCGGATCAATCTAGGCAAATTCTCTCGGGGGTAAATCAGGGGGTGGTCCGGGTCTTAGTGCAAGACCGAAGTCCCGGACCAGAGTGACTTAAAAACTCTCGTCCTGTTTTAATGCATGGTCCGGGACATTAATCCAAGACCTAAGTCCCGGACCACTGCTACAGATTTGCATTTTAACATTTTCTAAGTCTTGTTGCAATGGTTCTCCACATCCATTTTATGTATAAACTTCCCAAATGATCTTAGGTATATTCTAATGCCAAAATATCATCTTGAACCTCCTTAAAACATTGTCCAAACTTGTTACTCAATTTCCTTACAACATCTCTTAACACTCCTTAGGTTTTCTAGGTGGTAGTTTCATGCCTATTACTCCATTAACCAAAATGTTATCTTACCACCATTACCACTACTCTTAAAGCACTACTTCTCACACAACTTCTACTATTTCCACAAGTTTACACTTAGATCTTTACAAGACATTGTTTTTCCTTTGTATATCAAGACTTGCACAAGGCTTTATACTTCTCATAACATGACTTTGATATGTATAAAACACTCATTTAACTTCTAAATCCTCCAAGACTATGCCCAAGGCATCATAACACTTAAGAACACCTTAATTCACTTTCTTTCACCATCTTTACACTTAACAATTCCTAGTACCTTCTAGGTCATAAAATCTCATTACAACACATAAACTTCTTTGTTTATCAACTAAATTTTGCCATAGCTTCTCTTGTATATTCTTACACCAAAACACATAGTTTTCACCATTAAACATCCAAGAACACTTAAATCCATCAAGAACATTCTCATACACAAAACTTCACCCAATTACACTACATCACAATATAGTGCATAAACTTAAATTGCTTGGCACTTAGGCCCTTAAATAACATGGCTCTTAGGCCCTTAAATTGCATAAACCTTAAACACTGAACTTCCCACATATATATTGCCTTTGACCTGCAAATACACATAACATCTCATATGCCCCTTTAATAATCTCCTTAAGAATAATTCACTAGCTCAGTTTCCATTGGCTCCTTAGGTATTTTATTAAGCAAATCAAGCTCGTTTTTCCTAAGGCATTTAAACTACATTGAGATAGTTTGTTTACCTCTTTTCTTCAAGATTTTTACTTGAACACCTTTGTTCTTCCTTGTTTGGAAATCGGCAAGAAGACTTGGTTACTTTTCAATGTTCTAATCAATACACAAGTAAAACCAATGAGCATTCAAGCTTCATGCTTAAACTCATTTACAAACCCTAGGTTATATATATATTGTCTTAACACATTAGGATAGTTGTTTTACTTGGAAATAAAAGAGAGCTTGAATAAGCATCAAGAGAGGACTCCGCCAAGCCCTTGGAAGATTGGAATGAAGCTATGAAAGAACCAAAAGAAGACACCATTACATGGTGAATTTTCGGCCAACACAAAAACAAGAGGGAATGGAGTTTTTCTTTGGTTTTCCTTACCTTGAAACAAAGGGGAATGACAAGGCATGAAAAGATGAGCTCAAGCTCCTTCAATGGTGAATCTCCATGGCACCGAAATGGAGCTTTTGAATATTTGAAAAGACAAAGTTGTAGAGCTTGGCCTAACTAGAAGAATGGTGGTCTTGGATTTAATTTTGGTACATGGAGCTAGGAGATATAAGCTATGGAAGTTGAGAAATGGTGAAGTTGTTGTAGCATAACCGATGGAGAAGGAAGAAGAAGAGTTGGAGACCGTGGGAAATGAAGAGGGAAAGAAGAGAATGAGAAGGAACTTGCTTTTTTGGAGATATTTAAGCTAAAAGCAAATAGTAACTTTTGCTTTATCATTTACTTATCTTATTTATTTGTTTAGTTGTGGTGAGTCACCCATGAAAACCGGCCCCTTAGTGTTTTAGGCTAAGTCATGGTCTTTGTTGACCAACAAGACAACTTTTATTGACTTATATTGTAAACTAGCATATTTTTGTTACTATTCACAAACTAAGGCACATATTTGTGAAATTTTTGATTTCCCATTGATTTAGACTTCCTAATGTGATACTAAGTAGTACACATATTAATTAAAGAGTAATTATGGTCATCTAGCCACTCAAAACTTATTTACAAGACAATTTTTCAAAAATGTGCTTTAAGACTCCTTAAAGCACATTTTGTGTTTTAACTTGTTTTCAAGCTTGGTTTTCTTTAGTAGTTGATTTAATATGTTCATTAACATGTAAATAAGGTATAGGTATGACCTTTAGGTCTTATACAAACTTATCCCAAGCTTAGAGCACATTTTCGCCCATATTGTCTTTAAGGTATTTATTTGTGTTTTGTTTGGTTTAATTGTCTACCAAAGTTTAATAAGGACTTAATTAGCCTTATTAAATCATAATTGAATGTTATAAAGTCTTGGTAGGCTCTTTGGGTCCTAACCAAGTTCACTCCAAGCTTAGAGCATGTAAAGGCTAAAAAGTGCCTTAGAAACATCAGTGAACAATTTAAACCATAGTAAAATGCAATAAAGCACTAAGATACAGTTTGAGTAAAAACATGCTCTAAGCTAGGAGTGAACTTGGTTAGGACCCAAAGAGCCTACCAAGACTTAATAATATTCAATTATGATTTAATAAAGCTAATTAAGTCCTTAGGAAACTTTGGTAGACAGTTAAACCAAACAAAAACACAAGAATATACCTTAAAGTCAATAAGAGCAAAAATGTGCTCTAAGCTTGGGATAAATTTGTATAAGACCTAATGGTCATACCTATACCTTATAAATATGTTAATGAACATATTAAATCAATTACCAAAGAAAACCAAGCTTGAAAACAAGTTAAAACACAAAAAGTGCTTTAAGGAGTCTTAAAGCACGTTTTTGAAAAATTGTCTTGTAAATGAGTTTTGAATGGCTAAATGTCCATCATTACTCTTTAATTAACATGTGTACTATATAGTATCACATTTGGAAGTCTATATCAATGGGAAATCAAAAATTTCACATCTATGTGCCTTGTTTTAGTGAATAGTAACTTTAATAAGCTAGTTTGTAACATATGTTGTTATAAGTAATTAAATTGGTCAACAAAGACTATTATACCCCTAGACTACTAATGGGGGCCGGTTTTTATGAGGTGAGTCATCACCTTGTAAGTTAACAAAACAAATAAGTAATGATAAAGTAAGTTACTATTTACTTTAAGCATAAATATCTTACAAACTCACCTTTCCTTCATTATCTTCTTTCCTCCTTTGTTCCCACCGTCTCCAACCTCTCTTCCTCCTCTCCATTCATGGTTTTGCTACAGCCATATACCATTCTCCATCTTTGAATGCTTGTAACTTCTAGCTCCATGCACCAAATCAAATTCCAAGACCATATTTGTCTTAGTTAGGTCAAGCTCTACACTTCTCTCTTTTCAAATCTTCAAGAACTCCATTTTGGTGCCATGAAGATTCTCCATTGAAGGAGCTTGAGCTCACCTTTTCATGCCTTGACATTCTCCTTTGCTTCAAGGTAAGGAAAATCAAAGAAAAACAACATTCCCTCTTGTTTTTGTGTGTAACCGAGAATCACCATTGATGGTGTCTTCTCTTGTTCTTTCATAGCACCATTTCAATCTTCAAGGGACAAGGAGGAGTCCTCTCTTGTTACATATTCAAGTTCTCTTTCAAATTTAAAGGTAAATATCATTTTAGTGTATTAAAACACTTATGTTAAACTAGGGTTTGTATATGAGTTTAAGTGTGAATTCTTAAGCTCATTACCCTTATATGTATATTGATTAGAAAGTTGACAAGTGATCAAACTCCTTGCTGATTTTCGGTTCAAGGAAACAAGAAAGAAGTTTGAGAGGAAAAGAGGTAAACAAACTATCTCAATGTAGTTTAAATGCCTTAGGAAAAATGAGCTTGATTTGCTTAATAAAATACCTAAGGAGCCAATGGTGAATGACCTAGTAAAATGCTCTCAAGGAAACTATTAAGGGGAAAATGTGATGTTGAGTGTATTTGCAGGTCAAAGGCATTACTTATGTGGGAAATTCAGTGTTTAAGTTTAATGCAATTTAAGGGCCTAAGTGCCAAGCAATTTAAGCTTATGCACTATATTGTGATGTAGTGCTAAATGTGTGGAGTTTGTGTATAAAAATGTGTTTGATGGATTTTAGGTGTTCTTGAATGAAATAAGGTAAAAACCTAAGTGTTTGGATGTGAGTATATACAAGAGAAGCTATGGCAAAATTTGGAAAATGTGTAAGAAGTTCTAAGTGTTTTAAATAAGTTTTGGTGAACTAGGAAGTGTTAAAGGTGAACAAATGTTTTACTAGGGAAGAAAACATGTACTAAGGTGATTTAGAGTGATACAAGGATTTAGGTATTATCTTGGAAGTTCTAAGAATTCAATGTGTGTTTTTGAGAATGTTGATGTACAAGGAAGAAATGATGTTTAGGTAAGACGTGAAAAGGAGATTTAGTTAGTAAGAAAAGAAGTTTGAGGGATGATGTTAAGGTGTAGAGGAAACACCTTGGTATAGTGGTCATTATAGGTGAAATACCACCTAGAAATCTTAAGGAGAAAACATTCCAAGTGCTAGGAATTTTGTAAGGAAGTTGTGAATGATAAGATGGTTTTGGTGTGTGATTTAAAGAGTTTAGTACATGGCTAAAGGTGTGTTTGATGTGCCAAATGATGTTAGAACACATTAAGAGGCTTGAGGAAAAATTTGGAGAAAGTTTGACAATGTATGGGAAGTTTCTGCAGCCGACCTACCCAGGGGACCGACCCCAGTCTGGGTCGGTCGGGCTGAAACTGTGAACTTGGATGATCTCTGCAGCCGACCTACCCAGGGGGTGGGTCGGTCGGACCTTAAAAAAAATTAATTTTAAGAATGTTAAGTGGTATTAGTGGTATGCCATTAAGAGAGTATTGATGGTTAGAAAGATAAATATATATGGACTTGAGAGATTAAGTTAAGTAAGATGATTTAAATGTTAAGGTTATAAAATGATATGTAATGATGGGGATTGATTAGTAATGATGTTATAAGGTTGTTAAAGACATGTTAGGTGAGTTATAATGACAATTTAGTGGGGGAAAAGATGTATTAAAGTGTAAAAGTAAAACAAGTTAAAAATGTAAAGTTATGTAACTAAGTTAACGGGGAAAAATTATAAGCATTAGACATTAAATAATCATGCTACCCCGATGTTAATAAAAGTACATGTAATGTTATCAGTTGTTCGAGAATTGCTCGAGGAACATAAGTGGACGTGGTAAAGTGGACTCCGGTGACAGGTATGGTTTTCTTGCAACCTGTGTCCTACCGGATTACACCGGCTTGTATGCCAATGTGTTTTTCTGTGTGTTTGCCACGTTATAAGATAAATCATGAAACGAATTTACAGTCGTTATTGTTGAGGTATGTTTACGTGCCGATACCGGTAACCTCGAATGCGCTTGAAGGGCTAGTTAACCACTATTAGGTAAACGTAAGAGAACGGTATCCGGTGATAACGTTTCCGACCTAAGGAACGTTCTAACAACGGCTATGCGTGAGTTAGGTATGTGATGTTTGTGTGTGAATGTATGACTCTCCCTTCCCTTGTGTGTGTGTGTCTAACAAGACTTAACCCAATGTTGTGATTGTTTAATTAAGTTCAATGATGAACTTCTAACAAGTGCTAACGGGGGAAGTGAGGAGTCCGGTCTGTTCCGGCCACGCGTGTGAGTATGGGGGTCGTTGTCATATCAGGTTCGATCCTCTCCGTATGTTATGGTTGTTTTTCCAATTTGGTTTCCAACCTTCCCTTTAGCTTAACCAAGGCTATTACTGACTCAAGTCGGGCCACAGGGGCATACTATGTTATGTTTGTTCGGTGTGCTTGGATCACTATATCCGAGACACCTTGTGCTAAGTTATCCGTTCATTTAACGAGACGGTAACAAGTTATGTAACGAGCTTATCATGAGACTGGCAACATTCTCTAGGCTCACCAGTGTATTAACAATGTTTGGGTCGGTTCCTAAGAGAACCATTCCCGTTATGTTATGTGATGTTGTTGTAATGCAATTTCTATTGCGATGTTATTATGTGCACGTTGAAACGTGAAAGTGTTGTTATGTGTTGTTATGGGATGCATGTTATATGTTGTAAAATGTGGAGTATGTGGATCATGGATATGAATCCCAGTTTGTGATAAGAGGCGTTTAAGGATAACCCGAATAACGGGTAAGTGTCGTCTATTAAGGAAGTAGCTCCATTAGAGGAGAAACACTCTAGGGATAATGAATACCATGAGTGACTTATCAAATAAGGATGTATTATCCGATTATTGAGCCCATTGAGGCGAAATGTTGTGTGTTGTGTGTTTACAGTTGCATGCACGATTTAAATATAATCAACCGCATGCTAAGACGACAATTATTTGTGCGTGGCCCGGTAGCATGTGGGCTGCGGGATTACCATACCAGCAAAGGTGCTGAGCCCCTTGGGGGCCACCCTTTCTCTTCTTTTCTTATTTCAGGTACGAGGAGCTGGAAGCCGTTCGATAGAGGACGGTAGTCGTTGTACATGGGTAATCATGTAAGTTGTATATATACAGTAGGTGTAGTAAGACCGAAGTTGTTATCGGCATCAGTTTGTCAATACTCGATACAGTAGGAAGGTATGTGTATGTTGTGTTGTTAATGGAAAGGGATCATAATGTGTAGTCGCTCGGGAATCTAGTCCATCAGACCGGTACAATGTGTATGTAATAGCCTTGTTAGCCACGTGGGTGGTTAACGGCGTGTAACACCAACGAGTTAAGTAATGTGAAGTAGTGTTTTTCCGCTGCAGGATGTTGTTGTGTGTTTGTTGTTGGATGGGGTGTTACAAAAAGTTGTATCAAAGCGAAGTATCGCTCTGATGACTGAATTACCGAGCTTAGGAAGTACCGAGTTAGGATTTTAATACTTTGGGTTAAGGGTTGAGTGATAGCGTGAGAGATACGCCAGTTAGGAATTACCAGCGTGTATTGGAAACCTACTATATCCTTCATGCCCTCCACAATCCCTGTTTTATAACTTGGGAAACAATGGCAGAGAGATGGAAGTCCTCTCATACTCGGGAAACCCGATCTGGCTGTTATTGAATACCTCTAAGGGTACGGAGAACCTGTCATACAGTAGATCTCGAAAACTGGGAATCCCGGAGACGGTTTCCATCTGAACAATGTTAACCGCATTTAATAGTGAAGAATGAAGAATCTTGTGTATAGAAGAATAGAATTTCCGGCAACCTGGGTCGACATGCCGAGCAGTCGAGAACAACCAGCTTGCAACGCACCGACCGTGCAACAGGCAAGAAGTGGATTAATGGAACCCGAGACAAGTGTCTACGGAACCGTAGTTGTTAAGTGATACACCAACGGTATACCAACCGACAAAGGAACTACAACGTAGCGCCCAAACAAGAGACAAGTCTCAGTAACCACGACAAATACGTGGAACGGGCTACAAAGAGGAAACAATACAAAAGAAAAGGGGGTCTCCCAGAATGGGAAACACCCTAGTTGATGATTATCATGTGAAGACAGTGAGAAGTCACCTAGAGGAGTTATTATCAAGACAGTAAGATCAGTGAGGGCCAACAAGGCCACTGATGACAGTGCGGGTAAAAACAATACCACAACCGGTATGTGTTAAACCGATAGCCAGTTAGCATGGCGCACTTGCCATAGCAAGTGCTGCTATAACAGGGCTGTTCGGGAAATTTATAACCACTACAAAGTACTTGGTAAAGTACCATAAAGTTAAATGTGATCGTCATAACAGTGGAAGGGCCTGTTAGCCTAACCTCTGTAATTGTAAGTACACCAGTCAGCAAGAAGCTAGACTTAGTTAAGGTAAGAAGATGTTGTGAAACCATGAAAATTTTCTTTCAAACTCAGATTTATTCAAACTCTTTCTTTTCAAAACCAAAATTTTCTTTCAAACCAACGCTTCTTTCTACCTTCTTTTAAGAACCAAACCAGTAAAATCAAGGCCAGTTAACAAGGATACAACAGTGGATAAACTTTCCTTCGATTAAGTTCGGGAAGCACGGGACGCATATTGTCATGGGACAATATAAGGGAGTTGACAACAGAATACTTCACCTAGGCGTGTGATGGACACTACGAGTGTACCAACTGAATTGTGGGATGACCGCACTCCGATAGGAGCTTGTGGGCCTGACAGACCTACTTATGGGTTAGTTGGGTAAGTAGTAATGTATCAGTATGGTACCCCACATATGTATACGGGTAGAGTCCGAAACACGGGAAGTAGTCGACTCCGTACTACGGTCAGCAGTATAAGTCAAACAAGAACTAAGGATTACCATGAATGGTTCAAGTTAAGGAACTCAGTTAAGTTAACGAGACTAAAGGAATTAGTGAATTCCTTTCAACGAAATGCTTAAGAGTCAGGAGGTGCGAAGTGCACTAACTGTAATGTAAAGACATCGTATACGTCTTAAGGATCCTCAGGGGTAAACGTGTTAGCTGGAATGGTGACCCAGCCTGTCCATGGCTAAGAAGATGTCTAATGTGGACACATTAATGTGCAATGAACGGGATGAAACTCCTAGAATGAGTACCTACACTACCAGGAAATGTTGATCTTCACAGAAGGAGATAATAAGCCAGTTAAGAACGCAAACGGCGTGGCTAACGGAATGTACCAATAAGTGTGAACTAGATGTAAAGGCATAACTTAGTAACACCCAGGAGCAATCCTTGAAGGGTGTTCACATCAACAATTGTTACACGAAACGACATGATAAAAGCACAAAGGTTGAAACTAACACCCAGCTTAGACATAAGTTGTCAGGAGACGGACTGACAAACCTAAGGGGCATCCCATGGAAGGAAACGGAATGCGACGACCTTGTCATGGAGCTCAATATAATATCCAAACCATGTGAGGTTGTACAGAGAAGTACATGTGTGTGGATAGCCTACATGAGCGCAGCTCAAGGTAAATACGGCTTATAGGCCACAAATAAAATGTGTTATGTAAATTTGAGTTAATTGTAGAAGTTTATGTGGTACAAGTAAATAGAGCGGAGAACGAACCACTGCCTTAAGAGTGGGGATACCTCTCGATATTGTGAGACCGCAGGAGCGGTAGTTATGTGTATCAAGCCCAAGAAATATGTTAAGGATTGACCATGTTGATATTGCGAGAGAGCAGTTCGTTTAGTAGTATGTGTGCATAAAAGTGAAGCACCGAGCTGAATAATGCCGGCTTATTGATTAATGCTCAAGGAGCATACAGTAGTCATCCAAATAAAGGACGAACCATAATACGAATGATGTGAGTATATGTGTGGAAGTTAATGTGACAGTAAATACGATATAAGCTGATGTTATACTAGGGAGTAAGAGCACGGTGCGCAGCAAGCGACCGTTGTATAAGTATTATTAAATGATAATGTGGCAGATAAGACCAGTTATGAGTTAAACTTAGTAGAGATGCAAGATGAGCGATGTTAAACAGACTGGGCAATAAGCCAGTGGTAGGTACTATGTGATGAGGAACTCAGTGTGAATTCCATGGCGAATCGTATAAGGGATTTACTGTCAAGAGTTTACGCCTCTGCACTCTGTATGACTGAGTGTTTTGGTATTGCACTTGCGCAGTAATGATCGAGTGGGATAGCTAGGAATTGGAAACATGTTAATTGTGGGGGAATAATGTTATAATGGCCGATGCATAGGAAAAGCAAGGCCGCACCAATAAAAGAGTACTTGTACAAAACCAAATGTGGAGACATGATTAACAGTAAGTGACTACAGTAGCACTAACTGCCAAATATTGGTATGGAATATACCCCAAATGTTGTAAATAGCTGAGAGAGCACTACACACTAGGTAGTAGCTCAATCTCAACCGACAGTCAGTCGGAAAGGAACAAGTCAATCATTGTGAAATACATAACTGTATACACAGTAAATTGTTATGAAAGTGGATAGAAAGTTTATAACTCACCGAATTCGCTAACGGTAAGAGATACCACGCGTCGGTTGAGAAACCATTGTTACCAAGATGAAGGTGACAATTGGGGATGTACAATACAGTAAGAATAACAAATGGGGCAACTAAGCCCTACAGTTGTCAGAGTTGCGCAGCAGACGCTAGTGAACCAGGATTCAAATGTACAACGTGAATAACGAATATGAGTGAATGGCTAATTATTAACGCCTAGAAGCCTAACAGGCCAGAATCGAAACCAACTAAGAGTTTAAACAAACTCCAATGAGAATTCTTGGTTTAGGAACTAAACCGCCAATATGGTTAAGATCCTCTAATCAGAATCCATTGTGTAATAGACCGCGTGGAAGTTAAAACACTTCACGACGGCAGAACATTTTAAGCCAATGTTTAGTGATTGATTACGTGGGCGTAATCCCTTTTAAGGGGGGTAGAGCGCAAAACCACTTAGTGTGTATTACCGTACAATTGTACGTGACGTATGTTGTGCATATCACAAATAATTTGTTTTGATGATTGGTGTGTGTGTTATGTAAACATACGCATTCATTCATGGTTTAATTGTGGTAATTGCGCACAGAAGATGCGAATACCATTGTGATAAGTGTGTTGATTTATTAACAGTTGTGTGTGATAGTACAAGTGTGGGGAGTAGAGAAACTTTCGGGGAACAAAACCCCGACAGTGTATAAATGTGAAACTGTGTGTTGTATTTTGATAAAATATATGTGTATATATATACTATATAGTGATTCAGGAAAGGGTATGAAACCGACATAGAACCTAGTGAGAATAAGATTCCCTAGGAAACAACATTAAAGTGAATGGAAATAACTGATAGACGAAGTTCTATCCCTTGGAGATGTTATGATCATGACTAGAATGATTTAAAAAGATAGAAAATTGGAAATCAGTGATTTATTTGATGCTTGAAATTGAAGTGGGAGGTGGAACTTGATTTGCATGTGATCAAGGGAAGCCGAACACAAATTGGGGTGGAAGGATAGTTCAACACTGATGCTGATCACATTAGGGTTGAATGATTCTTGAAGCTCCCCTTAAGTGGTCACAAATAACCACGCTAAGAAAAGAAGCAAAGAGCATAAGTTGGACTTGGAGTTGTGTGTGTTTTCAAAAAGGATTTTGAATTGTATTTATAAAACGTCGATAGATTCTTTACATAATTAAAGTTCTCTTACTTAACCTCACAAGGAAATATTTCAAATTTAAGTGATTGTTTTGATCTCCCAAATGCACGGGGATGGAAGGTGTCCATCGCGACCGGGTTCTGCGGGATCACAGTGTATATCAAAGATATTTTTGATTGTTATACATGCTATGACATGTTGTGTGGTATGTGTAATAAATGTTATTTTGACCTTGAGTTCTAAAAGTGTATGCTATCAAGACCTATGTGTCTAAATGTTGTTAGGTTACCCAAGACCAGAGAGTCTAAGGGTTGTTATGTGTGTGTAAATGTTGTTAAGATACCCGGACCATTGAGTCCGAGGTTATCAAGTGAATATGTTATGTTATGTATGGATGTGAATGTGTTACCCGGACCATCAAGTCCGAGGGTGTGTTGTAAAATATGTTTGGGTTATGGAAGTTTATTTCCAAGTGATTCCTGTGTTCTAATCTAATGATGTGTGGGAAGTGTGAACTTTGAGGACGAAGTTCTTTTAAGGGGGGTAGATTGAAATACCCCAAACCTTGATATGTGGTGTTAAATATTAAACTATGGTATGTAAAGGCTAAAAAGTGCCTTAGAAACATCAGTGAACAATTTAAACCATAGTAAAATGCAATAAAGCACTAGATACAGTGTGAGCAAAAACATGCTCTAAGCTAGGAGTGAACTTGGTTAGGACCCAAAGAGCCTACCAAGACTTAATAATATTCAATTATGATTTAATAAGGCTAATTAAGTCCTTAGGAAACTTTGGTAGACAGTTAAACCAAACAAAACAACAAGAATACCTTAAAGTAAATAAGAGCAAAATGTGCTCTAAGCTTGGGATAAATTTGTATAAGACCTAATGGTCATACCTATACCTTATAATATGTTAATGAACATATTAAATCAATTACCAAAGAAAACCAAGCTTGAAAACAAGTTAAAACACAAAAAGTGCTTTAAGGAGTCTTAAAGCACGTTTTTGAAAAATTGTCTTGTAAATGAGTTTTGAATGGCTAAATGTCCATCATTACTCTTTAATTAAATGTGTACTATATAGTATCACATTTGGAAGTCTATATCAATGGGAAATCAAAAATTTCACATCTATATGCCTTGTTTTAGTGAATAGTAACTTTAATAGCTAGTTTGTAACATATGTTGTTATAAGTAATTAAATTGGTCAACAAAGACTATTATACCCCTAGACTACTAATGGGGGCCGGTTTTTATGAGGTGAGTCATCACCTTGTAAGTTCACAAAACAAATAAGTAATGATAAAGTAAGTTACTATTTACTTTAAGCATAATATCTTACAAACTCACCTTTCCTTCATTATCTTCTTTCCTCCTTTGTTCCCACCGTCTCCAACCTCTCTTCCTCCTCTCCATTCACGGTTTTTCTACAGCCATATACCATTATCCATCTTTGAATGCTTGTAACTTCTAGCTCCATGCACCAAATCAAATTCCAAGACCATATTTGTCTTAGTTAGGTCAAGCTCTACACTTCTCTCTTTTCAAATCTTCAAGAACTCCATTTTGGTGCCATGAAGATTCTCCATTGAAGGAGCTTGAGCTCACCTTTTCATGCCTTGACATTCTCCTTTGCTTCAAGGTAAGGAAAATCAAAGAAAAACAACATTCCCTCTTGTTTTTGTGTGTAATCGAGAATCACCTTTGATGGTGTCTTCTCTTGATCTTTCATAGCACCATTTCAATCTTCAAGGGACAAGGAGGAGTCCTCTCTTGTTACATATTCAAGTTCTGTTTCAAATTCAAAGGTAAATATCATTTTAGTGTATTAAAACACTTATGTTAAACTATAGGGTTTTATATAGAGTTTAAGTGTGAATTCTTAAGCTCATTACCCTTATATGTATATTGATTAGAAAGTTGACAAGTGATCAAACTCCTTGCTGATTTTTGGTTCAAGGAAACAAGAAAGAAGTTTGAGAGGAAAAGAGGTAAACAAACTATCTCAATGTAGTTTAAATGCCTTAGGAAAAATGAGCTTGATTTGCTTAATAAAATACCTAAGGAGCCAATGGTGAATGACCTAGTAAAATGCTCTCAAGGAAACTATTAAGGGGAAAATGTGATGTTGAGTGTATTTGCAGGTCAAAGGCATTACTTATGTGGGAAATTCAGTGTTTAAGTTTAATGCAATTTAAGGGCCTAAGAGCCATGTTATTTAAGGGCCTAAGTGCCAAGCAATTTAAGCTTATGCACTATAATGTGATGTAGTGCTAAATAGGTGGAGTTTGTGTATAAAAATGTGTTTGATGGATTTTAGGTGTTCTTGAATGAAATAAGGTAAAAACCTAAGTGTTAGGATGTGAGTATATACAAGAGAAGCTATGGCAAAATTTGGAAAATGTGTAAGAAGTTCTAAGTGTTTTAAATAAGTTTTGGTGAACTAGGAAGTGTTAAAGGTGAACAAATGTTTTACTAGGGAAGAAAACATGTACTAAGGTGATTTAGAGTGATACAAGGATTTAAGTATTATCTTGGAAGTTCTAGGAATTCAATGTGTGTTTTTGAGAATGTTGATGTACAAGGAAGAAATGATGTTTAGGTAAGATGTGAAAAGGAGATTTAGTTAGTAAGAAAAGAAGTTTGAGAGATGATGTTAAGGTGTAGAGGAAACCCTTGGTATAGTGGTCATTATAGGTGAAATACCACCTAGAAATCTTAAGGAGAAAAACATTCCAATTGCTAGGAATTTTGTAAGGAATTTGTGAATGATAAGATGGTTTTGGTGTGTGATTTAAAGAGTTTAGTACATGGCTAAGGTGTGTTTTGATGTGCCAAATGATGTTAGAACACATTAAGAGGCTTGAGGAAAAATTTGGAGAAAGTTTGACAATGTATGGGAAGTTTCTGCAGCCGACCTACCCAGGGGACCGACCCCAGTCTGGGTCGGTCGGGCTGAAACTGTGAACTTGGATGATCTCTGCAGCCGACCTACCCAGGGGGGGTCGGTCGGTGGGTCGGGTCGTCGGACCTTAAAAAAAAATTAATTTTAAGAATGTTAAGTGGTATTAGTGGTATGCCATTAAGAGAGTATTGATGGTTAGAAAGATAAATATATATGGACTTTAGAGATTAAGTTAAGTAAGATGATTTAAATGTTAAGGTTATAAATGATATGTAATGATGGGGATTGATTAGTAATGATGTTATAAAGGTTGTTAAAGATATGTTAGGTGAGTTATAATGCAATTTAGTGGGGAAAAGATGTATTAAAGTGTAAAAGTAAAACAAGTTAAAAATGTAAAGTTATGTAACTAAGTTAACGGGGAAAAATTATAAGCATTAGACATTAAATAATCATTCTACCCCGATGTTAATAAAAGTACATGTAATGTTATCAGTGTTCGAGAATTGCTCGGGAACATAAGTGGACGTGGTAAAGTGGACTCCGGTGACAGGTATGGTTTCTTGCAACCTGTGTCCTACGGATTACACCGGCTGTATGCCAATGTGTTTTTCTGTGTGTGTTTGCCACGTTATAAGATAAATCATGAAACGAATTTACACGTTATGATGAGGTATGTTTACGTGCCGATACGGTAACCTCGAATGCGCTTGAAGGGCTAGTTAACCACTATTAGGTAACGTAAGAGAACGGTATCCGGTGAAAACGTTTCCGACCTAAGGAACGTTCTAACAACGGCTATGCGTGAGTTAGCTATGTGATGTTTGTGTGTGATGTTTGTGTGTGAATGTATGACTCTCCCTTCCCTTGTGTGTGTGTGTCTAACAAGACTTAACCCCTGTTGTGATTGTTTTATTATGTTCAATGATGAACTTCTAACAAGTGCTACGGGAAGTGAGGAGTCCGGTCTGTTCCGGCCACGCGTGTGAGTATGGGGTCGTTGTCATATCAGGTTCGATCCTCTTCGTATGTTATGGTTTTTTTCCAATTGGTTTCCAACCTTCCCTTTAGCTTAACCAAGGCTATTACTGACTCACGTCGGGCCACAAGGGCATACTATGTTATGTTTGTTCGGTGTGCTTGGATCACTATATCCGAGACACCTTGTGCTAAGTTATCCGTTCATTTAACGAGACGGTAACGAGTTATGTAACGAGCTTATCAGAGACTGGCAACATTCTCTAGGCTCACCAGTGTATTAAAATGTTTTGGGTCGGTTCCTAAGAGAACCATTCCCTTATGTTTGTGATGTTTGTTGTAATGCAATTTCTATTGCGATGATTATTATGTGCACGTTGAAACGTGAAAGTGTTGTTTGTGTTGTTGGGATGCATGTTATATGTTTAAAATGTGGAGTAGGTGGGATCATGGATATGAATCCCAGTTTTGTGATAAGAGGCGTTTAAGGATAAACCCGAATAACGGGTAAGTGTCGTCTTTAAGGAAGTAGCTCATTAAGGAGAAACACTCTAGGGATAATGAATACCATGAGTGACTTATCAAATAAGGATGTAATTGATCCGTTTATTGAGCCCATTGAGGCGAAATGTTATTGTTTGGGTTTACAGTTGCATTGCACGATTTAAATATAATCAACC
This sequence comes from Limonium bicolor, assembly GCA_023374045.1. Classification (NCBI taxonomy): domain Eukaryota; kingdom Viridiplantae; phylum Streptophyta; class Magnoliopsida; order Caryophyllales; family Plumbaginaceae; genus Limonium; species Limonium bicolor. Next base: position 355,815,137 of record CM041777.1, on the reverse strand, counting down.
GCATGCTAAGACGACAATTAGTTGTGCGTGGCCCGGTAGCATGTGGGCTGCGGGATTACCATACCAGCAAAGGTGCTGAGCCCCTTGGGGGCCACCCTTTCTCTTCTTTTCTTATTTCAGGTACGAGGAGCTGGAAGCCGTTCGAGAGTAGGACGGGGTAGTCGTTGTACATGGGTAATCATGTAAGTTGTATATATACAGTAGGTGTAGTATGACCGAAGTTGTTATCGGCATCAGTTTGTCAATACTCGGTACAGTAGGAAGGTATGTGTATGTTGTGTTGTTACTGGAAAGGGATCATAATGTGTAGTCTCTCGGGAATCTAGTCCATCAGACCGGTACAATGTGTATATAATAGCCTTGTTAGCCACGTGGGTGGTTAACGGCGTGTAACACCAACGAGTTAAGTAATGTGAAGTAGTATGTTTTTCCGCTACAGGATGTTGTTGTGTGTTTGTTGTTGGATGGGGTGTTACAGGGGTATTTCAATCTACCCCCCTTAAAAGAACTTCGTCCTTGAAGTTCACACTTCCCACGCATCATTTGGATTAGAACACAGGGATTACTTGCAAATAAAACTTCCATAACCAAACATACTTTACATCACACCCTCGGACTTAACGGTCCGGGTAACATATACACATCCATACATAACATAACATACTTACCTGATAACCTCGGACTTAACGGTCCGGGTATCTTAACAACATTGTACTTACATAACAACCCTTAGACTCTCAGGTCTGGGTAACATAACAACATTTAGACACATAGGCCTAGGTAACATAACAACATTTAGACACATAGGCCTAGGTAACATAACAACATTTAGACACATATGTCTGGGTAACATAACAACATTTAGACACATAGGTCTAGGTAACATAACAACTTTCAGAACTCGGCCACATTAGGACTCAAGGTCAAAATAATATTTATTACACATACCACACAACATGACTTAGCATGTATGGCAACCAAAAATATCCTTTATATACACTATGATCCCGCAGATTCCCTGGGGGATCAAAACAATCACTTAATATTTAACATATATACTTCCCATGTCACCGGTCCGAAGACAAAGGCTCATACGTCCTTGGCTCGTGAGCAAGTACTACAAAAATATTCTTTGTTAAGTAAGAGAACTTTCATTATGTAAAGTATCTATCGACGTTTTATAAATACCGATTCAAAATCCTTTTGAAAACACATACAACTCCAAGTCCAACTTATGCTCTTTATTTCTTTTCCTTCGCGTGGTTATTTGTGACCACTTATAGGGAGCTTCAAGAATCATCCAACCCTGATGTGATCAGCATCAGTGTTGAACTATCCTTCCACCCCAATTTGTGTTTGGCTTCCCTTGATCACATGCAAATCAAGTTCCACCTCCCACTTCATTTTCAAGCATCAAATAATACACACATTTCCCATTTTCTATCTTTTAGTCTTTCTGGTCATAATCATTACATCTCCAAAGGATAGAACTCCGTCTATCAGTTATCTCCATTCACTTTAATCTAGTTACCTAGGGAATCTTATTCTCACTAGGTTCTATGTCGGTTTCATACCCTTTCATGAATCACTATATTACATATATACATATATTTTATCAAAATACAACACACGGTTTTACATTTAGCATTATACGAACACATACTGTTGGGGTTTTAGCTCCCCGAGAGTTTCTCTACTCCCAAATACTTGTACTAACACACAACAACTAACTAAGTAGTCACACTTATCACAATCACAATGGTATTTCGCATCTTTTGTGCAAAATTACCATAATTAAACCATGAATGAATGTGTATGTTTATGTAACGCATGCACTAATCATCCAAACAAATTATTTTGTGCTATGCACAACATAGTTCACGTACACTTGTACGATAAAACACACTAAGCGGTTTTGCGCTCTACCCCCCTTAAAAGGGATTACGCCCACGTAATCAACCACTGAATATTGGTTTAAAAAAAAGTTCTACCATCGTGAAGTGTTTCAACTTCCACGCGGTCTGTTATACAATGTGTTCTGGTTAGAGGATCTTAACCATATTGACGGTTCAGTTCCTAAACCAAGAATTCTCATCGGAGTTTATTTAACTCATAACCGGTTTCGGTCCTGGCCTGTGAGGCTTCTAGGCATTGATAATTATCCATTTATTCGTATTCACAATGCATATTCGGTATCTCTTACCATGAGTGAATTTGGTGAGTTTCAAAACTTTCTATCCACTTTCATGATAATTTACTGTGTACACTACTATGTAATTCACAATAATTGACTTGATTCCTTCCGACTTATTGTCAGTTGAGGTTGAGCTACTACATAATGTGTAGTGCTCTCTCGGTTATTTCCCACACTCGAGGTATATTCTATACCGATATTTTGTATTTAGTGCTACTGTAGTCACTTGTTGTAAATCATGCCTCCACATTTGGTTCTATACAAGTACTCTTTCATTGGTACGACCTTGCATTTCCTATGCATCGGTCATTATAGTGTTATAAGTCTCTTTCTACTTCCACCACCATTAACATTTCCCAAGTCCTAGCTATCCCACTCGATCATTACTGCGCAAGTGCAATACCAAAACACTCAGTCATACAGAGTGCAGAGGCGTAAACTCTTGGCAGTAAATCTCTTATGCGATTGCAATAGGAATTTACACTGTGTTTCACTGAGATTCTTATCTCATAGTACTAGCTAATGGCTTACTGCCCAGCCCATTTATTATCACTTACCGTTGTATCTCCACTGGGTTTGACTCACGATTCTGCTTATTTGCCATATTACCATTTAACAATACTTATACAATGGTTGCTTATTGCGCACTATATTCTTACTTCTTGTATAACACTGACTTGCATGGCATCCACCGTCATACTGGCTTCTGCACATATACTTTCATCCTTGGTATTCTGGTTCATCCTTTATTTGGTTGACTACTGAATACAATATATTTTTTTTGAATCTTTATGCTCCTTGAGCGTTGCTCACTCGGTGCTTCACATTATACACACATGCTACTAAACTAACTGCTCTCCCACAATAACAACATGGTCAATCCTTAACATATTTCTTGAACTCGGTTCACATAACTACCGCTCCTGCGGTTTCACAATATCGAGAGGTATCCCCACTCTTTAAGCAGTGGTTCGTTCTCCGCTCTATTTTCTTGTACAACATAAACTTCGACAATTGCTTCAAATTTAGGTAACATATCTTGTTTGTGGCTTATAAGCCTTATTGCCTTGAGCTCCGCTCATTGTAGGCTGTTCACACACATTTACTTTTCTGCACAACATTACATGGTTTAGAGGTTGTATTGGGCTCCATGACAAGGTCGTTGCATCACGTTTCCTTTCATGGGATGCCCCTTCAAGGATGTCAGGCTTCCTCCTAACGACTTATGTTTTACTGAGTATAAGTTTCAACTCTTGTGTTTCTGTCATGTCATTTTGTACAACAACTGTTGATGCAAACACCCTTCAAGGATTGCTCCTGGGTATTGCCAAATTATGCCATTACATCTGGCTCGCACTTATTAGTGTGTTTAGTTAACTATGCCGTCTGCGTTCTTAGCTGGGTTTACTATCCCCTTCTGTGAAGGTCGATACCCCTTGGTAGTCCAGGTGATCATTCCGGGAGTTTCATCCCATTTGTTACACATTAACTTGTCCATATTAGGCATCTGTCTTGCCATGCACAGGCTGGGTCACCGTTCCAGCTATCATGTTTATCCCTAAGGATCCTTAAGACATATGCTATGTCTTTACATAACAGTTAGTGCACTTTGCACCTCTTGATTCTTATACATTTCCTTGAAATGAATTCACTCATTCCTTTAGTCTTGTTAACTTAACTGGGTTCTTTTACTTTAACCGTTCTTGGTAATCCGTTACTCTTGTTTGATTTTTACTGCTGACCGTAGTATGGAGTCGACTACTTCCCGTGTTCCAAACTCTACTCGTATACATATGTGGGGTACCCTACTGATACATTACTACTTACCCAACTAACCCATGAGTAGGTCTGTCAGGCCCACAAGCTCCTATCGGAGTGCGGTTGTCCCACATTACAGTTGGTACACTCGTAGTGTCCGTCACACGCCTAGGTGAAGTATTCTGTTGCCAACTCCCTTATATTGTCCTGTGACAATATGCATTCCTTGCTTCCTGAACTTAATCAAGGGAAAGTCTCTCCACTGTTGTATTATTTAGAACTCGCTCCATTCCCCCCGGGTTGTTACCCTTGGGTTTACCGGTTTCCCTTCCGGCTATTCCAAAGTAAACTGGGTATAACTTATCTACCGTGTGGCACTGAGGCCGGTGTAGGTCCTCTGGTTTGGTCTTTAAAAGAAGGTAGAAAACGAGTATGGGTTTGAAAGAAAATTTGGTTTTGAAAGAAAAAGGTTTGGAATAAATCTGAGTTTGAAAGAAAAATTTTCATGGTTTCACAACATCTTCTTGCCTTAGCCAAGTCTAGCTTCTCGCTGACTGGTTTATTTCCAATTATAAAGGTTAGGCTGTTAAGCCCTTCCACAGCTATCATGATCACGCTTAACTTCGTGGTACTTTGCTAAGTACTTCATTTTGTTAAAAACTTTCCCGAACAGCCCTGTTATAGCAGCACTTGCCATGGCAAGTGCGCCATGCTAACTGGCTATCGGTTCAACACACACCGGTTGCGGTATCATTTTTACCCGCACTGTCATCAGTGGCCTTATTGGCCCTCACTTGATCTTACTGTCTTGATAATAATTCCTCTGGGTGACTTCTCACTGTCTTCACATGATAATCATTAACTGGGGTGTTCCCCATTCTTGGAGTCCCCTTTTACTTAGTATTGTATTCTCCTCGTAGCCCGTTCCACGCATTTGTCGTGGTTACTGAGACTTGTCTCTTGTTTGGGTACTACGTTGTAGTTCCTTAATCGGTTGATATACCGTTGGTGTATTATTTAACAACTGTGGTTCCGTAGACTCTCGTCCCGGGCTCCATTACTTCACTTCTTGCCTGTTGCACGGTTAGTGCCTTGCAAGCTGGTTGTTCTCGACTGTTGAGCATGTCGACCCAGGTTGCCGGAAATTCTATTCTCCTATGCATAGGTTTCTTCATTCTTTACTATCGAATGCGGTTAACATTCTTCAGATGGAAACCGTCTCCGGGATTCCCACTTTTTGGGATCTACCGTATGACAGGTTCTCCTTACACCGATGTTTAATAACAGCCAGATCGGGTTTTCCGAGTATTCACTGGTAGTTCCTAACTAGCGTATCTCTCACGCTATCACTCAACCCTTAACCCAAAGTACTAAGATCCTAACTCGGTACTTCCTAAGCTCGGTAATTCAGTCATCAGAGCGATACTTGGCTCTGATACCACTTTTTGTAACACCCCAACTAACAGCAACACACTTAACAACAAACTGCAACGGACAACTTAACTCATCACAATACTTAACTCATTGGTGTTACACGCCGTTAACCACCCACGTGGCTAACAAGGCTAATACATATACATTGTATCGGTCTGATGGACTAGATTCCCGAGCAACTACACATTACAATCCTTTTCCATTACCAACATTCATAATACATATACATTCCAACTGTACCGAGTATTTACAACTAATGCCAACAACAATTTCGGTCTTACTACACCTACAATACATAAGTAATTCATTAGCTACCCGTGTAGAATCAACTACCACGTCCTACTCTCGGACGGTCTCCAGCTCCTTGTACCTGAAATAGAATTGGAAGAAAGGGTGGCCCCCAAGGGGCTCAGCACCTTTGCTGGTATGGTAATCCCGCAGCCCGCATGCTACCGGGCCACGCACAACTAATTGTCGTCTTAGCATGCGGTTGATTATATTTAAATCATGCATGTTAACTGTAAACACATAACACATTACATACCCATAACAATGGGCTCAATAAAACAGTCAACGCATCTTTACACATTAGAACACTCATTGTGTCCTTTTACCCTAGAGGGTTTCTCCTCTATTGGAGCTATTTCCTTAATAGACGACACTTACCCACTAGCCGGGTTATTCTCCAAGACGTCTTATATTAAACTGGGATTCATATCCATGATCCACATACTTCACACAACAACCTGTACTACATATTGACATCCTTCTTACATAAAATCACAATAATATTTGCATCACATTATCAACACATAACATAACGGGAACGGTTCTCATAGGAACCGACCCAAACATAGTTAGTTCACTTGTAAGCCTAGAGAATTAATACACCCTCATGATAAGCTTGTTACATCACTCATTACCGTCCTGTTAGTCGGACGAGTAACTTAACTTAAAGATGGATCGGATATAGTGATCCGAACACACCGTACATAATCCCCAACAGACGTGAGTCAAAAGCCTTGGTTAAGCTCAGGGGTGATTGAAGACCAACGAAGGAGAACAACCAACAGAGAGGAAGCTGAAGAAACTGTATACATCAACTCCCAAACAACGCGCGACCGGAACAACCGGATTCCTCACCCCCCCATAATATATATATATAAACATAGTTGAGGGCTCCACTGTGGAACCTATCACATCCATACACCTTACAGTATTACAACTGGGTTAGACACACAAGGGAGGATCACACATTCACACACAAACATCACACACAAACATCACATAACTAACTCATGCATAGCCGTGGTTAGAACGTTCCTTAGGTTGGAAACGTTATTACCGGATACCGTTCTCTTACGTTTACCTAATAATGGTTAACTAGCCTTTCATGCGCATTCGAGGTTACCGGTATCGGTACGCAAACACACAACAACAATAACGATTGTAAACTCGTTTCATGATTTATCTTATAACGTGGCAAACACACAGAAAAACACATTGGCATACAAGCCGGTGTAATCCGGTAGGACACAGGTTGCAAGAAAACGATACCTGTCACCAATGTCCACTATATTATGTCCTCCTAGGTTTCTCGAACAAATCTCGTACAACTGGTAACATCACAATTACTTTCATTAACATTGGGGTAACATGATTGTTTAAAGTCTAATGCTCATAACTTACCCCTGCTAATTAGTTAAATAACTTGACATTTTTAACTTGTTTTATTTTCACATTTTATTACAACTTTTCACCCACTTACTTGTCTTTATAACTCACATAACATGTCCTTAACAACCTTATAACATCATTACTTATCAACCCCCATCATTAGATATCATTTTCCAACCCTAAATCACATTTTAGAGTGGTCCGGGACTTGGTCCCCATCTAAGGTCCCGGACCTTGTCATTGTAAAACTCACCGGTTGTTTTTATGGGGTGGTCCGGGACTTCATACAGGTCCTAGGTCCCGGACCAATCTAGGCAAATTCTCTCGGGGGTAAATCAGGGGGTGGTCCGGGTCTTAGTGCAAGACCTAAGTCCCGGACCAGAGTGACTTAAAAACTCTCGGCCTGTTTTAATGCATGGTCCGGGACATTAATCCAAGACCTAAGTCCCGGACCATTGCTACAGATTTGCATTTTAACATTTTCTAAGTCTTGTTGCAATGGTTCTCCACATCCATTTTATGTATAAACTTCCCAAATGATCTTAGGTATATTCTAATGCCAAAATATCATCTTGAACCTCCTTAAAACATTGTCCAAACTTGTTACTCAATTTCCTTACAACATCTCTTAACACTTGAAATGTTTTTCCTTAGGTTGTCTAGGTGGTAGTTTCATGCCTATTACTCCATTAACCAAAATGTTATCTTACCACCATTACCACTACTCTTAAAGCACTACTTCTCACACAACTTCTACTATTTCCACAAGTTTACACTTAGATCTTTACAAGACATTGTTTTTCCTTTGTATACCAAGACTTGCACAAGGCTTTATACTTCTCATAACATGACTTTGATGTGTATAAAACACTCATTTAACTTCTAAATCCTCCAAGACTATGCCCAAGGCATCATAACACTTAAGAACACCTTAATTCACTTTCTTTCACCATCTTTACACTTAACCATTCCTAGTACCTTCTAGGTCATAAAATCTCATTACAACACATAAACTTCTTTGTTTATCAACTAAATTTTGCCATAGCTTCTCTTGTATATTCTTACACCAAAACACATAGTTTTCACCATTAAACATCCAAGAACACTTAAATCCATCAAGAACATTCTCATACACAAAACTTCACCCAATTACACTACATCACAATATAGTGCATAAACTTAAATTGCTTGGCACTTAGGCCCTTAAATAACATGGCTCTTAGGCCCTTAAATTGCATAAACCTTAAACATGAACTTCCCACATATATATTGCCTTTGACCTGCAAATACACATAACATCTCATATGCCCCTTTAATAATCTCCTTAAGAATAATTCACTAGCTCATTTTCCATTGGATCCTTAGGTATTTTATTAAGCAAATCAAGCTCATTTTTCCTAAGGCATTTAAACTACATTGAGATAGTTTGTTTACCTCTTTTCTTCAAGATTTTTACTTGAACACCTTTGTTCTTCCTTGTTTGGAAATCGGCAAGAAGACTTGGTTACTTTTCAATGTTCTAATCAATACACAAGTAAAACCAATGAGCATTCAAGCTTCATGCTTAAACTCATTTACAAACCCCAAGTTATATATATATATATATTGTCTTAACACATTAGGATAGTTGTTTTACCTTGGAAATAAAAGAGAGCTTGAATAAGCATCAAGAGAGGACTCTGCCAAGCCCTTGGAATATTGGAATGAAGCTATGAAAGAACCAAAAGAAGACACCATTACATGGTGAATTTTCGGCCAACACAAAAACAAGAGGGAATGGAGTTTTTCTTTGGTTTTCCTTACCTTGAAACAAGGGGAATGACAAGGCATGAAAAGATGAGCTCAAGCTCAATGGTGAATCTCCATGGCACCGAAATGGAGCTTTTGAATATTTGAAAAGACAAAGTTGTAGAGCTTGGCCTAACTAGAAGAATGGTGGTCTTGGATTTAATTTTGGTACATGGAGCTAGGAAATATAAGCTATGGAAGTTGAGAAATGGTGAAGTTGCTGTAGCATAACCGATGGAGAAGGAAGAAGAAGAGTTGGAGACCGTGGTAAATGAAGAGGGAAAGAAGAGAATGAGAAGGAACTTGCTTTTTGGAGATATTTAAGCTAAAAGCAAATAGTAACTTTTGCTTTATCATTTACTTATCTTATTTATTTGTTTAGGTGTGGTGAGTCACCCATGAAAACGGACCCCTTAGTGTTTTAGGCTAAGTCATGGTCTTTGTTGACCAACAAGACAACTTTTATTGACTTATATTGTAAACTAGCATATTTTTGTTACTATTCACAAACTAAGGCATATATTTGTGAAATTTTTGATTTCCCATTGATTTAGACTTCCTAATGTGATACTAAGTAGTACACATATTAATTAAAGAGTAATGATGGTCATCTAGCCACTCAAAACTTATTTACAAGACAATTTTTCAAAAATGTGCTTTAAGACTCCTTAAAGCACATTTTGTGTTTTAACTTGTTTTCAAGCTTGGTTTTCTTTAGTAGTTGATTTAATATGTTCATTAACATGTAAATAAGGTATAGGTATGACCTTTAGGTCTTAAACAAACTTATCCCAAGCTTAGAGCACATTTTCGCCCATATTGGCTTTAAGGTATTTATTTGTGTTTTGTTTGGTTTAATTGTCTACCAAAGTTTACTAAGGACTTAATTAGCCTTATTAAATCATAATTGAATGTTATAAAGTCTTGGTATGCTCTTTGGGTCCTAACCAAGTTCACTCCAAGCTTAGAGCATGTTTTTGCTCAAACTGTGTCTTTGTGTTTTATCGTGTTTTTACTATGGTTTAAATTGTACACTGATGTTTCTAAGGCACCTTTTAGCCTTTAAATACCATAATTTAACATTTAAATAACATATCAAAGTTTGGGGTATTTCAGGTTCTCTTTTCAACTTAAACCTCTTTCTAGGTTAACCCGGGTATATTAGTTTACCGTTAAACGGGTTCGTTCATTTAGTTTTCAAGCTCAATTCTAATTCATTAACATACTAACGCCGTTAGCAGTTACTTAGTTGCACAGTTAGCAACTTTAGACTTATACGGACCTTGTATTAGGTTTTAGTATTTTCACTATTCATCCGTATTTCACTATTTCAATACGGTCTCGTATTTACTATTCATTTATACGGTCGTATTTACTATTCACCATATTTCACCGTGCAAGTATCCGTTTTACTATCATTGTATACGTCTGTATTGACTATTCATTATACGTAGTTACACAATTTGTGCATATATCGTATTACTATTCATTGACTTATACGTATTTACTATTCGTGTACACCTATTTACTATTCAGTATATGGATCTATTCACGTTTACGGCACTATTCATGTACACCAAAAATTTTCGTATACACTCGTATGATACTCCGTATCATACGTATTTATTTCTTTTTCCAATGTAACTTGTATTTTAAAAAAATACTTTAAGTATTGATTTCTCCTATACTTATTAAATTACGGGATACCCTTCGTATACCTTAAGTTATATACGGGTCTCGTTTAACCCGTCTTAACTCTGTTTCTTTTACAACTTGTTCTAAATTCTTTATTTAATTTCCTTAACCTTCTAAACACATAAAAATGTGTAATTTACATTACTTACCCATAGTTTTCTCTTAATCTCTATTTTACTCATAATAAGTTCTAAACTTGTTATTTTTATTTCTAATTTCTTCCAAACTTTTGGTTAATCACCAAAATATACCCAATTTTGACCAGTCTTTTATGGTCAAACCCCCTAACTTTCCATTATTTACAATATTACCCCTAAAGTTAATTTAACTTAACTTTTTATTCCTTTATCCTTTTAATATCTAATCTTTTGCTAAAAATTTTATTCTAGCTCCTCTAAACATTTCACAAACTGTCATTGACCAAGTTTGACCGCGTTTGACCATGTTTGACCAGGGAAATTGCCATTTTACCCTTTTGGTCTTTTCTTTTATCCTAACTCATTAATTAACCAATTTAACTCTAATTAATTTCTAATTTTCGTAACTAATTTACCTATAGATTTTTGAACATCAAAAATCATTTTAAACATCTCTAAATCACCAGATTTAATTATTAATGTTATAGTATATACACCACCCTTTATTACCTTAAATATACCGAAAACCTTATAAATTCCTTATAACACTTATAAACTCTTTATAAATTGTAAACTTAATTCTACAATTATTTCTCATCATCTAAACTCTCAAAATTACCTATTGACTCCATTAATTTTCGGTATTCACCTTAGGTACCAAAACTTCTTAAATTTTACATATTACTTAATTAATCTTAATACTCTAATTCCTTTAATTTAACTAAGTTAGATAATTTTCTAACTCATTAATAACCCCTTAATTTTCGGCCATATTGAAATTCATAGTATATGAATTTTTCTTGTATATTATGATAGCTTATATTGTAGCTTATATCATAAGGAGTATAAATCTAATTTTAGATTTACAAAATATTAACATTTAATGTGTCAAAAATTAAATCTAACACACTTATAAGTTTGGTAATAATAAACAAGATGAACAATATGTTAGATCATATATAGAACAACAATTAGAACCTTGAAATAGGTAGTTGTAGGATTTACCTTGTATATTAACCTTTAGCTTAATATTAAGCTTGCTTTCCTTAGAAATTTTGACAGCAATTTGCTAGATAAATTGGCTCCAAAATCATAGAATAAGATGAAGAATAAGAAGGGTTAGTAACCCTAGGCACTCGGCCTTGATGAAAATCAAAGAAGGAAGAGTTTCCAAGAAGGCAATGTTTTACCTCGAGAATCAAAGACACTTCTTCGTGGTTTTTCCAGAGAATCTGGGGGCTCATGAGCTATGGTTGTAAAGATCTTCGAAAGAGGATTCCAACGAGGTATCAAGCTTAGAATTTGGACTTAAGATGAGAAAGTTATGATCTGTGCAAGACAAGGTGTTCTTTAAGGCACTAATCTAAGAACATTGGAGTTTTTTGTGTTGTTTCTTCAAAGAGGGGAGGAGCTACGAATTTGAGAGCTCTCATATGACAGGTAAGTGTCTGATTAATGATTTACTCAGGGGACAAGGTGATAAGGCAATCAAGTAAAGTCATGATAGGTGTAAAGTAAAAAGTAAGCAAAATTGAATTTTAACACCTTTAATGACTCATCAAGCAGTAGGCAGCCTTAGTCACGATTTTGTCTGATTTTTTTGTTTCTTCCTTATATTTATGTAATATTAGATGCCTTAAACTCGTTCATAAGGACTTATACCATGTGTTAGGTAGTTACATAGCAAAAAATGCCTTAAAACACCATTTTATGTGCCGGGTTCACATTGATTATGCAATTTGTTTTGGCTAGTTTAAATGTGTCCTTAATATATTTACAACCTTTAGAAACTTTGTTCATGAAATATCATGTTGCTCATTCCAATTTAAACCAAGTCGTTTAGTGGTTTCTCCTTGACTTTCGTCAGTTTAGTACCTGTTTATTGTGGACTTTGTATACTTAATTGTGTGTATACGCAATGGCTCCTATGACCATTTAATTGTTACCTTTTTTGTTTATGGTATTTTGGCATTAGCCTTTTCGTTCCATATATACATGCTTAAAGCACATTTTTTCTTTAAAGCACATTTTTGTGCTCTAAGGTGCGTTTTCGGTTTAAACGCTAATTCCGCTTAATGCGTATTACTACTCTTAGAGGTATTTCACATTTGAAATCTCTTCGGAACTTATTGGTAGTTCCCTAATTTATTTGTGCTCTTTAAAAGACCTTTTGCTCTTAATTGTTCCTAAAGCATGTTTTGGTGTAAATTGTTGTTTAACACTTCTTCTAATGTTTCTAAGGCACGTTAGAGCCTTAGTATATCCTAATTAGATAGTTCATTAATATATTAAGGTTTGGGGTATTTCAATCTACCCCCCTTAAAAGAACTTTGTCCCCAAAGTTCCTATGTATCTATATCTCTTAGAACACACAGGTAACTTCACACTAAAAGATCATATAGATCACTCAATATGTGTATAGGCATTCTGACTCTTAAGGTCTGCCATATATATATATATATATACATTTAGCACACTTACCACACAACTTATCTTTCGTATGTTTCAGTAATCGAAATACTCTTTGTATATTCTTTGTTGCATACTCCTCATGTAGCCGGTCCGAAGACAAAGGTTTTCATGTCCTCAAGTTCATGGGCGAGTAATACAGAAAATACATGTCACTCCAATTCCATTTTACTGCATTACTCATTACTTAACGTTGTTAATTGTGACCACTTGTAGGGAGTTTCAGGAATCATCCGACCCTGATGTGATCAACATCAGTGTTGAACTATCCTTTCACCCCAATTTGTGTTCAGTTTTCCTTAATCTGGCCAAGATCAAGTTCTACCTCCCACGTCAACTTCAAACAACCAAATAATTATTCATGTAGCATTTTATATCTTTTAGTCCTTCTAGTCATAATCATAAATCAATACATCTCCAAATTATGGAACTCAGTCCATCAGTCATTCTTAATCCACCTCTCAGCACTTACTTAGAGAATTTAATTCCTACCAGGTTCTGCATCGGTCTCATACCAATTCATACCTCATAACATTACCATATTTGGTCTCATATCAATACATATCATAGGGATTTTAATTCCCCTGGAGTTTCTACTCCTCTTTTCCTGAATTCTCGCACCGAAGTTAACGAGGTCGTCCTCTAATACATCTGGTATTCGCATTTAATTGTGCGTAATAACCACAAACACATAAGAATGAATACATGTGTTTATATACATACGTTATCAAACACACAACCAATTGTATTGTGCTATGCACACTGTAGTTTACGTACTCAATACGTGAAATATACGCTAAGCGATTGTGCGCTCTACCCCGCTTAAAATGGATTACGCCCACGTAATCAACATTATATCATCCTTGAACATAAGTTCAAGATGTTTAGGTGTCATGGAGCATTCTGGCTCCCATGTAGTCTATCTCACATCATGATTGGGTCAGAGGGTCTTTACCATGGTAATGGCTTAGTCTCTGTATCAAGGATTCTTATTGGTGTTCATACCAATCTTACAACTGTGTTCTAGTGTAGTCTCTAAGGCTCCAAAGTATTTGGTAGATAAGTTGTATATTTTATTCGACTGGAAGATGTGAGACACATCCTTCCTTCTTCTCTTTTGTTAGGTATATCAAACCTTTAAGATACGGTCCACTAGCTTCTGCTGCGTGACTCTGATAATCTTAGGGCTTAGTTTGCCTTTCCTATCCTCTTCAATATGTTTACAGCTCTTTTGTATCCCTATGATTTAGGAATAAAGGTCTCTTAATGGACGCGTGGTATCTTTATCTATACACGGTCTCTATGAGCTATAGCTTGTCCATCCAGTTCTCTGGAGATCTGATTTTCATGCAGTTATTACGTCTTTCAGCGTCTGAATTGTTTCCTACTAACTGACTCTCAGTCTGAGATTTCTGTATTATCTGGTCTTACTGTTTAGTGATTATTGCTCTTTACAGTTTCCTCAAAAATCTTGAAACATATGAACTGTTCATACTTACTGATTAGTTCTTCTCACACTTCATAATTCTTAATTGTTTCCTCCTGGAATGAGTTCTTTGACTCTTTTAATCTCATTGGTTTAACTGAGTTTTTCCTCCTCCATTGTTCACGGTAACTTGCTGTTCTGGTGTGAGTTTGAATCGCTGACTGTCGTACGGAGTCGACTACTTCTCGTGTTCCTTACACTACTCGTTTACATATATGGGGTACCTTACTGATACATTGCCACTTACCCGACTAACTTATAAATAAGTCTATCAGGTCTACAAGCTCCTTTGGAGTGCGGTCGTCCCACATCTCGTTTAAGTATACTCGTAGTGTTCGTCACACGCTTGGTTATAGCTAATTTGTGAAGTATTCTATTGTCGATCTCCTTTTTCATCATTCCATAATAACACACATGTCGTTCTTCTTGAACTTAATCAAGGAATATCCATCTACTGGGTTCATAACTACATTATACCTTCTGTATTTAGTACAGACTCGATCCCTTAGTAATTTGAGGTCTCTTTCCTTAGAGCCTCTTATCTTATTTCTCAAGTTGATCCACTAGGAATGCACTTCCAGCTCCTTACGGAATAGACAGTGTGCTTCTTGTGCAACCTTTCATCACATGGCCCAGGCTACTGGCGTTACTGCACAGTCCGTCTCCCATTTCATCACCTTACTTACATCGGGTTTTAATTCATAAATCTGATTGCTTTCGTGTCAATATTTGATGGCTTATATATAGTGGTTGCTTTGCTGTGCACCGTAACTTAATCTACCTGACAGGTATTATTCTCATGGCCTCTACTACCGAAGTAGCTTTAGCTGATGGCACAATTCTTCAATCGTTTTACTTCAACATCTTGTCTTATATTCAATCCCCTTCATGGTGTAAACAGACTAGAAGTTCTCTAATTTTGGTGTTTGGCGGTTGCCATATCGTGTTGTAAAATGGTTATCTCTTAATATGAAGGTGTTCTGCTTCAATCTCAGGTTCGTAAGTAGGCTAATTTCTCTCACATTCTTTCATCCTTTATGATGTTATTTACCATATAATTTAACCGGTTACTGAAGAAGTCGTCTGTTGAATCACAAGCTCTTTTGAGCGTTGGTCACTTGACGTGCCATACTGCACACTCACAATGTTTATCTCTGACGATTGCTGATTCTTAAATCCTGGGTGTTGAATATGAGGTCTGTCTCTGCAGCCTTCCATATTATTTATGTGTAACTGGAATGTTCTAAGGTAATTTCAAGGTCTACGGTTCCCATTCTCCAATAGAGAGTATTCAATCTCTAAGAAGTGAAAGCCCTTTTTGAGGGGTTTATTCCCACTCATGGCCTCACAACAAGGAGAGGTATCCCCACCCTAAAAGGAATGGTTCGTTCTCTACCCCTGTCAATAACACTATCTCAACATTCTCATTGGTGCCCTTTCCTGGCAATTCTTCCTCTTTAGTATAGGTTTTCATAACCACTCGTATGTACGAGTTGTAGTTCATTCATGGCCTAGATAAGCCTTCTATGCTTTCTTGTGCCTCGAGCTCTGATGTATCTAACATCCTTGGCTCGTAGGCCCTTAATGCTTGATTAGTCTCAAGTGTGAGCCGGTGTTCGGTTCACTGTTGTATTCTTAATCGTCTGTAGGCTATCCACGTAATTCTCTTGTTCTCTGAGCTCTGTCAATGTTGGGTCACACCATTGGATGTAATATTGGGTTTCACAATAAGTTGCTGTATCTCGCTTCCTGCTGTGGAAGTTCGCTTAGGTAATCCGATGTTAATCAGTGTCTGTGACAATACCTTCGCTCTCATAGACTTGCGTCTTTTAGCAATTAAGGATTCGTTTTCATTAGGCATCTGCCTTCAGGTGTCTAAGTCGGATATTTACCCTGGCTATCATGTGCTGTCATGTCAATACTTTGTTCAACTGTCATTGACTATGCCACCCGTTAATGACTAATCATACTTGGGTGTTAATGAGTTAGGCAAGCAATATTAACCATCGTTTATGGGTTTTTTTCTGCTCAACTATACCAACTCTATGGTGTAGTTCTTTTGAGGTTCTCTCTTTCGTGATTGTACGTCTTTGATCCTAGGTAGGTCATTGCTTAAATTTGTTTTCTCTGATTCAGTTTCTAGGGTTTATCAATATCTTCAATGAAGAGTGCTTGTAATAGTGTTATTCTGGGAATTCATCCCGTTTTTATTGAAAGTTGTTATGTCCTCCATCTTTGGAGTATGACTTGCATATACATTGTAGTCGTCTGAACTATTGCAGTTAGGCCTTTGTAACCCCTTTTTTTGTAGGTTCAGAGTTATCCACTGCATAATTGACTTTTAGGTAGTCCCTATGCTCTTGCGCGGTATTATCCCACTGTTATTGCTCCCTTGGACTGTTGTCCGGTGTTTCTGTCGCTTCTCTTGTCCTCCCATTGCACTCGTAGTGCTTTCCTTCTTACTGGTATGGCGGGGTTATATCGACTGCGTAGCATGTCGACCCAAGTTGCCAGTAATTATTATTCTCTCATTGGTGAGATTCCGTTGGTAGTGCCTATTTCAACGTTGCGCTCCAATTAGGACCTTCAAGTCTTGAAAGACTATTGCATAACGATGTGTTTCTCGTATTTGCACCATGCTAAGTAACTGCCAGATCGGGTTTTCCCGAGTAAGAGAAAGCTTGTCATCTCTCTGGCGTTCATTTCTGGTATCTTAGAACCAGGGGCGCGGAGGGCGGGCCAGGTATTATAGATATCTGATACACATTGGGAATCCTAACTAACGCACCTCTCGCACTATAACTCAACCCTTATCCCAAAGTCTACTATTCCTAACTTGGTAATTCCTAAGCTCGGTAATTTCCAGTCATTAGAGCGTAACTACGCTCTGATACCACTTTTTGTAACACCCCAACTCCAAATACAATGATCATCGCCCTAAGTCCATCTCATTCATTAACAACGCAGCAGAAAAGTTCTACTAAATTGGTGTTACCGTCGTTAGTCACCCACGTGACTAACTAGGCCTATTCTTTTACAAGTCACGGTCTGACTAACCGGATAATTACTCGAGCATCTATACAATACAATTCATAAACCACAACTTATACCGAGTATCCCATATCCTAATACATCATACTAACATCTCATCCATATACGAGTGTACATGCACAACTCGTGTAACAAATGTAAAAGCAACCCGAAGTACTCTACCCGCTCCTACTCTCAGGTTGAGTCCTCGTCTGGTACCTACCTGCAAAGTTTAAATCACAGGCCCCAAGGGGCTCAGCACATGGCTGGTACAGAAAACGTGCAACCCACAAGCTAACAGGGCTGCACACGACTACTTTGTCGTATACATGAAGTTGATTATTCATACAAATAATAATAAGAAGTACGATAACAAACAACACATTTATGTGAAACATTCACAGCTCAAATAATTCAAACGTCGTAATGGACGCCCATTAATGAGTAAGTTAGATTGCTAACTCCTGAGGCCTAAGAATTGTTTAGTTCTCGTGTTTGACCATACCTTATAAGTGTCAACCATTCTCCTAATAGAACTGGTTGTTCTCTATCTGATTTGTTTATTTTTGTCGGGTCAAGGTAACCCTAGCCAATGAGTTATTAGCTCAATTGGGTTAATAAACATTAATTCTTGAGTTATGAGGGGTGTAGACTTGACCCTCCCGCGCCTCCTGAATTTGCCTCCCACCTCGAACTGTTCACCCGAGGTGGTCGGGTCTGTTTGTCGACCCTAGGCGACAAGTCGTAGACGAGCCATATGCGGAAGACAAATCTGATACAGATGTCGACCTCCTAACCTAAACATGCATGACCGGAGTCAGTCCCGGATTCCTCTCCTCCCAAGTTCCAGTTAGTTGAAGTCTCATTGACAATTTGTTAATTAAACCTCACTCGGTATTAACCAACTAACAACAGGGAGTATTTATAACCTTATACAATTGTTACTAAACATAGTTAATGAACAAGCTCTGAATCAAGTCGTGTTAGTGTGCAATGGACACATAATATCAATACAGTAAATCGGTTTCATGCTTAACCTGTTTGGTCGTATCACAATAACACATAGCATACAAACCGAGGTAGACCCCGTTAGCAAACGAGCTACAAGAATCCCATACCGTACACCGGAGATTGGCTAGCTCTTAATCCCACGTTCGCCTAATCCGCCGAACGCCTCTGACTATCTAGATATGTAACCAGAACTAGTATTAGTATCTTGTGTCTTAGAACTAGTTTGGTTCTCTTTTCAACTTAAACCTCTTTCTAGGTTAACCCGGGTATATTAGTTTACCGTTAAACGGGTTCGTTCATTTAGGAGCGTTTTCAAGCTTAATTCTAATTCATTAACATACTAACGTCGTTAGTAGTTACTTAGTTGCACAGTTAGCAACTTTAGACTTATACGGACCTTGTATTAGGTTTTAGTATTTTTCACTATTCATCCGTATTTCACTATTCATTTATACGGTCTCGTATTCTACTATTCATTTATGCAGCCTCGTATTTTACTATTCACCATATTTCACTATTTATGTATACGTATTTTACTATTCACGTATACGTCTCGTATTTGACTATTCATATATACGTAGGTACTATTCATGTATACGTATTTACTATTCATGTATACGTATTTACTATTCATGTATACGTATTTACTATTCATGTATACGTATTTACTATTCATGTACACGTATTTACTATTCATGTATACGGATACTATTCACGTATACGAGCACTATTCATGTACACCAAAAATTTTCGTATACGACCGTATGATACTCCGTATCATACGTATTTATTTCTTTTTCCAATGTAACTTGTATTTTCATTAAAAATACTTTAAGTATTGATTTCTCCTATACTTATTAAATTACGGGTATACCCCTCGTATACCTTAAGTTATATACGGGTCTCGTTTAACCTCGTCTTAACTTTGTTTCTTTTACAACTTGTTTCTAAATTCTTTATTTAATTTCCTTAACCTTCTAAACACATAAAAATGTGTTATTTACATTACTTACCCATAGTTTTCTCTTAATCTCTATTTTACTCATAATAAGTTCTAAACTTGTTATTTTTATTTCTAATTTCTTCCAAAGTCTTTCTTAATTAATTTATTTTATATTTTTGGTCAATCACCAAAATATACCCAATTTGACCAGTCTTTTATGGTCAAACCCCCTAACTTTCCATTATTTACAATATTACCCCTAAAGTTAATTTAACTTAACTTTTTATTCCTTTATCCTTTTAATATCTAATCTTTTGCTAAAAATTTTATTCTAGCTCCTCTAAACATTTCACAAACTGTCATTGACCAAGTTTGACCACGTTTGACCACAGAAATTACCATTTTACCCTTGTGGTCTTTTCTTTTATCCTAACTCATTTATTAACCAATTTAACTCTAATTAATTTCTAATTTTCGTAACTAATTTACCTACAGATTTTTGAACATCAAAAATCATTTTAAACATCTCTAAATCACCAGATTTAATTATCTAATGTTATAGTATATATACACCACCCTTTATTTACCTTAAATATACCGAAAACCTTATAAATTCCTTATAACACTTATAAACTCTTTATAAATTGTTAAATTAATTCTACAATTATTTTCTCATCATCTAAACTCTCAAAAATTACCTATTGACCCCATTAATTTTCGGTATTCACCTTTAGGTACCAAAACTTCTTAAATTTTACATATTACTCTTAATTACTCTAATTCCTTTAATTTAACTAAGTTAGATAATTTTTCTAACTCATTAATAACCCCTTAATTTTCGGCCATATTGAAATTCATAGTATATGAAATTTTCTTGTATATTATGATAGCTTATATTGTAGCTTATATCATAAGGAGTATAAATCTAATTTTAGATTTACAAAATATTAACATTTAATGTGTCAAAAATTAAATCTAACACACTTATAATTTCGGTAATAATAAACAAGATGAACAATATGTTAGATCATATATAGATCAACAATTAGAACCTTGAAATAGGTAGTTGTAGGATTTACCTTGTATATTAACCTTTAGCTTAATATTAAGCTTGTTTTCCTTAGAAATTTTGACAGCAATTTGCTAGAGAAATTGGATCCAAAATCATATAATAAGATGAAGAATAAGAAGGGTTAGTAACCCTAGGCACTCGGCCTTGATGAAAATCAAAGAAGGAAGAGTTTCCAAGAAGGCAATGTTTTACCACGAGAATCAAAGGCACTTCTTTGTGGTTTTTCCTGAGAATCTGGGGGCTCATGAGCTATGGTTGTAAAGCTCTTCGAAAGAGGATTCCAACGAGCTATCAAGCTTAGAATTTGGACTTAAGATGAGAAAGTTATGATCTGTGCAAGACAAGGTGTTCTTTAAGGCACTAATCTAAGAACATTGGAGTTTTTTGTGTTGTTTCTTCAAAGAGAGGAGGAGCTACGATTTTGTCTCATCATGAAGTAGGCAGCCTTAGTCACGATTTTGTCTGATTTTTTTTGTTTCTTCCTTATATTATGTAATATTAGATGCCTTAAACTCATTCATAAGGACTTATGCCATGTGTTAGGTATGTTACATAGCCAAAATGCCTTAAAACACCATTTTATGTGCTTCCGGGTTCACATTGATTATGCAATTTGTTTTGGATAGTTTAAATGTGTCCTTAATATATTTACAACCTTTAGAAACTTTGTTCATGAAATAGCATGTTGCTCATTCCAATTTAAACCAAGTCGTTTAGTGGTTTCTCCTTGACTTTCGTCAGTTTAGTACCTGTTTATTGTGGACTTTGTATACTTAATTTGTGTGTATACGCAATGGCTCCTATGACCATTTAATTTTTGTTCCCTTATTTCTTTATGGTATTTTGGCTCATTAGCCTTTTCGTTCCATATATACATGCTTAAAGCACATTTTTTCTTCAAAGCACATTTTTGTGCTCTAAGGTGCGTTTTTGGTTTAAACGCTAATTCCGCTTAATGCGTATTACTACTCTTAGAGGTATTTCACATTTGAAATCTCTTGGGAACT
Source organism: Limonium bicolor (assembly GCA_023374045.1). Taxonomy (NCBI): domain Eukaryota; kingdom Viridiplantae; phylum Streptophyta; class Magnoliopsida; order Caryophyllales; family Plumbaginaceae; genus Limonium; species Limonium bicolor. Next base: position 355,793,436 of record CM041777.1, on the reverse strand, counting down.
TATTGGTAGTTCCCTAATTTATTTGTGCTCTTTAAAACACCTTTTGCTCTTAATTGTTCCTAAAGCATGTTTTGGTGTAAATTGTTGTTTAACACTTCTTCTAATGTTTCTAAGGCACGTTAGAGCCTTAGTATATCCTAATTAGATAGTTCAATAATATATTAAGGTTTGGGGTATTTCATTACCCTTGTAGCACCATTATCAAAGAAAGATGTCCAGCTTTGTTGATCAATATGTAGGGGAAAACGTAAATATATTTAGCTTCTGAGAGCTGAAAGGAAAGGCCATACCACCATTAATGGGATGGTTTATTGTATTATAATAAGACCATAAGACAACATAAAGACTAATAAGAAGAAATCCATCCGAAAAAGGAAACCATTCAAAGAGAATCTAAAGGGAAGATTAAGGTCGAGGGAAAGGAAATGTGTAAATACTTGAACTCCTGACAGAGGGAGAAAGAAACTACTTGAACATTATTAATAGGGCAAAACATAAAAACAAACAGATTCCAAAGCTTATCGTGCGGCCTTCAATTATATATTTGCCACAGTTGCAAAGCTCATAAGCTTCGAAATAATACTAGTTTATGAGAAGCTAGATACATTTGTAACTCTAAACTAGAGATCGTATAAGCTTGTAGTCAATTGTTGTCATGCATTTTATATACGTACATGTAATATCGACTTCTTTAAAAGTGAATGGGTTTAAATCAAAATCGTATTTTCGCACTCTTACGCTTAGAGCAGGATTATCAAAGAATTCAAAAATAAGTTCTTAATATTCTCTCTCATATTTCTCTTTCTTCCTACCCATTTTAAGACAGATATCAATTTTTTATCAATATCAAAGAACTCACATTTTAAATTTGTTTCTCTTTCATATATGTGGAGCATTATGATTAGAATAATAATAATGGCCCATGTTTTGGTTCTTAATCTCTCACCTCTTTTTTATTTACACCTTATATTTTTATTTATTTATTTTTTTGATCAAAATATTTTTATTTTATTTTTTTAACTAAAAACCCTTAATAACCACCACTGATCATACTCTTAGGTCTTTGTTACACAAGGGTAGTTTCGGGAATTTATTAGGTAACGAGAGCATTAGTGATGTAAGAGCTACATAATTAGCGCGTTACTTAGGCTTGGAGCCGTCATGGTTGAAGAGAGGAGAGGAAAGTTCAGAGACGCTTCTTCGTCTTCTTGGTGGAGACTTTTTTCGGAGGTCAGTCTACAGAAGTGAAAGGGGGATCCTTCCTCCCTCTTTCCTGAGAAACCTTGAAAAAGAAAGAAGAGAGATTAAGAAAAAGCACTCTCAATCCGCTCCCTCCAAAAATCGGGGTTGCTTTTTCCCGCCCACTCACTAACTCACTCTCAGTGCGTCGCTTTCTGCTCCATTTTTTGTTTTGTTTTGATTCGAGTGATCGGAATCATCGAGGAAGTTCCGACGCGTCAAACAAATTCTCGGGCATTGAAATACCTGGAGAACGGTTTGAACGTTGTCGTGCTCTTTCTTGGGATTTAGGAATGTTTGGATAAATGCTGAATGATTGGCAGAGTTTAACTTGAGTCTTGAAGATTGATTTTGTTAATTATATAGTATTTTTATTTTCTTCCTAAAGCTTAGATCTGAGGATTGAAAAGGTGCGGGGTTGGTGAGCAGAAAGTCGAACTGAAAACAGAGAGAGATAGTGATGCAGAGATCTAATAGTTTGGCGAGGGGGAAGAGAGCTTTGGATACTTCCTCAACTGATGCTGATGGCCAGCCACCGTCCAAACGGCCTGCTCTTGCCAGGTTTGTCTCTTCATCCATTTATCTATTATCTATGGTTTTGCTTGTCCAGTATACCCGTTTGTTCCTTTTGTACTCTGTTATTTTTTTTAGATTCGAAAATTGTCCTAGAAATTAAGATTTGCTATCTGTTAGGTTACCAAAAGAAGTCTATTCGCCTTTTTAGGCAAAACAATGTCAAAAAGACCTTCAGGTTCTTCCCTGTTTAGTGCGCCAATTAGGAAAACTATGATACTGCTTTATCCTACAGATTCCTCTTCGGTTTCTTTTTTGATTTTGGGATCGTATTTGATGGCGATGGAAGAATTTGATTTTTATCTTCCCAATTGAAGCTCTGTTCCTCTCTGCTTACCAGAAATCGCCAAGTCAGAAGGAAATCTTATTTGTCTTCGTTGACTTGGTTTGATCGACTCTTTCAGTACCAAATAAAAAACGCAGTGGCTAGGGGGCGGTTCTTACTCCCGAGATTGATTCTCTAAATATCACAATTTCCGATGAATAAGTGCATTAAATGGTACCGACACATTTCGGGGCCTAGATACCTCAGAACGTAGTAGTGGCATCCTCTGCATTTCAATATAAGTGATTCTCCGTGTCTGAGATGTAGAGGGATGTAAGATTGATCGTTTTTCTTTTTGTTTCTAATAATGTGTGCAGCGTAATTGTTGAAGCCCTGAAGGTGGATAGTTTGCAGAAGCTTTGCTCGTCGCTGGAGCCACTTCTTCGAAAAGTTGTAAGAATACTATGTAACCCATATGAGTGGCTTTTTATATCAATAGTTAGCAAACCCTAAACAAGGTTTTTTCCCATCTTCAAATCGTGTACTGCTGTACTTGGATTCTGTTACCTAGTTTTTGACTCCATATTAGTGAAATCGATTTGTGTTACGGTGCTTCATATTTTCCCTGACGATTTCTGTTATTCGGGACAATGAACAGGTTAGTGAAGAAGTTGAGCGTGCTTTGGCAAAGTTGGGCACTCCCAGACTCGCCACAAGGTACATTATTTCCGAATACTTCACACAATGCATGCAGAATAGCAACTTTTATCTCTTTGTACTTGCTATCACTCTGGTGGTTCGAGTACTACTTCATCCCGGAATTATGAAAATGTTCATCTCTGGGTAAGTGCAGGGTTTCACCTAGGCGTATAGAAGGGCCTGATGGAAGAAACTTGCAGCTCCAGTTTAGGACTCGCTTATCACTACCACTTTTTACAGGGGGTAAAGTGGAAGGAGAACATGGGACTGCTATCCACATTGTTCTAATTGATGCAAATACTGGCAGAGCTGTCACTTCAGGGCCTGAATCATCTGTCAAACTAGATATCATGGTTCTTGAAGGTGATTTCAATAATGAAGATGATGAGAATTGGTCCGAAGAGGATTTTGAGAGGTATGTGGTGAAAGAGCGGGAGGGAAAAAGGCCACTTCTTAACGGTGAGTTGCAAATATCTCTGAAGGAAGGGGTGGGAACACTCGGTGAGCTGACATTTACTGATAATTCGAGCTGGATTAGGAGTAGGAAGTTCAGATTGGGTTTGAAGGTCGCAACTGGATATTGTGAGGGAATCCGTATCCGTGAGGCAAAGACAGAGGCTTTTGGTGTGAAGGATCACAGAGGAGAACGTCTGTTTTCTGACCTTGAATATATACTTATTTGATTCAGCGTTATTTTGCGAGGGTACTTTTATATTAGGATTGCTGAGGCTTCCTTAATGTTTTGATCATGCATAATCCGTTGTATTGGGATGTCCTTGCAGTGTACAAGAAACACTACCCTCCTGCACTTACTGATGAGGTCTGGAGATTGGAGAAGATTGGGAAAGATGGATCCTTCCACAAGAGATTGAATGCTGCTGGAATAAATTCAGTTGAAGATTTTCTACGATATGTTGTCAGAGATCCACCGAGACTACGGAATGTAAGAGAGTCAGTCTATCATGATATATTACCACAATGTGGTTGCTGTCCTTATTTCAGCACTGATGCTCATAAGATGCTGTCTGTAGATTCTTGGGAGTGGTATGTCGAATAAGATGTGGGATGCCTTGTTAGAACATGCCAAGACCTGTGTGCTGGGAGGGAAGCTCTATGTTTATTACAACAATGATCCTCAAGCTCAAGGTGTTGGAGTCATTTTCAACGATATCTATGAGTTTAGTGGCTTGATCGCTAGCGGCCAATTCTTCTCTTCCGACTCTCTTTCTGACAGCCAAAAGGTCAGTGAGTTTGTTGCATTTTTCTATTAGCAGGCATGTTCCCTTTTTTTTTGCAACTTATCATTATAGCAGTCTTAGGCGTGGGAAAGTATTAGGAACCTATAAACTGAGAAAATTGTTGGAAAACTTCTTTTTTTGTTGGTCAGTTATGTAGTACTGATAAGAATCAAATAGTTACAAAAAGCATTACAGCCTAAGAAATCATTTACAATGTTTTTCTAATTACATAGTTGACACATGATTGTGTCGCACAAAAAAGGTCCTGAATGATGTTATTGTTTCTCTCTCTCCACACTGGGTCTCTATACCCCCAAAGCCAGTCTCCACAGTCTACACCACTCCTCCATTTTAACAAAAACATTCCCTTCTCTACAGTTTCTTTCTGACTATTACAATGAACACAATAATTATGAGTTTTCAACCCCATTAAAATTTAAAATTTCTAGTTGCAACGCCTTTATTAACAGTGAGCCAATAGATGAAGGCACATCTTGGGATGTCCCGTGCTCCAGATGACGTAGTGCCAATGCAACTTACACTCTTCTTCGGTGAAACTCACAATCACACACTGCCAGCGATTCAGAATGCTCATATTCTCTGCCTTGGTCTTGTTATAACAATGATAATTAAAGAATTTCACTTTCTCCTGTCCACGTTCTTATTGTGAAAGTGCGCTGCCCGCTCTATTCTTGTGGGAAATGCAGCCTCTTGCCAGATTATGCATGTATTCATAGTTTGTTACTACGTTGAATGTAACTGCAGGGTTTGAGGGAGCTAGTTCTCAGTTTAGACGAGAATGTATACAAGACTAAAAAGTGAATGATTCGATTACAGGTGTACGCAGATACTCTGGTGAAGAAAGCATATGAGAATTGGATGCATGTCGTGGAATATGATAGTAAGTCATTTTTCAACTTAAAGCGGCAGAAGGGCAGCGGTGGTTCAGTCTCTCAGTCTGAAGCTCTGAGCCAACACAATCCAAATGCCTTTGGTCATCATTTGGCTTTGCCAAGTTTTCCTGCTGAACAACAACAGCCTTCTATCCAATCGACTGTGAAACCTGCAGGTATTTGTCGCTTCTCACACTGATGGTGGTGTCACTTGGTGTCTATCTAAGAAACCAACCTTAAACTGAATTGTTGAGCTCTTGTGTTGAATGCTTAACAGGAGGATTTAACAATACCAACATGACAACGAGATACTCCCTAGAGCCACAAAATACAAACCTGAATGGATTTAGTCAGTCTACTACTGTTTCACTCCCCCAGGATCAGCTGAACATTTATGCCCACCAAGTTGTTGATCTTCCTACAGCTACAGCTAGAGATAATCACAACACGCTATCGCTTGGCCCATCTTTAGCAGCAGGATATCATCAGCCAATAGAGTCGTCATATCAAGGGATTGATGCATTGGTAACAGAAGAGCTCCGAATGAGAAGTCATGAGATGCTAGAACACGATGACATGCAGCATCTGCTTCGTGTATTCAGTATGGGAGGTCACGGGTATGCAGCAACACCCAATGTGAATGATGGGTACCACATCCCGTACGCAGCATCATCAACCTATTTACCATCGCCTTCCTTTAATTATAGCTTGGATGAGGATAGAAGTAAATCATCATCAGGGAAAGCTGTCGTTGGTTGGTTAAAATTGAAAGCAGCACTCAGATGGGGAATATTTATCAGAAAGAGAGCAGCTGAGAGAAGGGCTCAATTGACTGAGTTAGACGATACATAAGAATCAAATCATATCCTGAAATGAAACCAAAGGAAAAACTTGGAATTATATGCGCCCTTGTAAAATTCCAGCATGAATGAGGAGCTTGCTATGGGTGGGTGGATGGTCGCTCCAAAGCGTTATCTGAAGAGTGGCAGCCACTAACAATAGATGATGAATCTGTTCTACTCAGCCATTTGAATGTAAATGTTTTCTTACTCGTAGAAACTTGAGTGCTGCAGAGAACGAGTGAGAGGCTGGAATATCTTGATTTGTATTTCATGCTTGTGCTTCTGGGTATCCATCTATTTGTTTGTTGTTTGTAGTCTTATAATACCAATTCTAATAAGAGATAGAACACAGACTAAAATGTCTTGTCTTTTACTCCAATACCTTCGTTTGGTTAATATGAGGGATTTGATATGTATGCAGGCAAGTAATAGGGGATCAAAGTATTACTATTTCTGCCATAATTTGGAGCTGGAATAAAATCTGGGAAGAGTATCAGCAGCACAATGGCAACAACTATATAAATTAATTATCTTTACTAGACAGGACCAAAACAGGTAATAACAACCGAGGACAGTTCAACTGACAGCCAAACTTTTTTGCCGAGCTAAGCTATACTTCAAGAAACATATTATTGCTAAGTTTTAATACGATTCGATCCTGATAGGTTCGTTCCGCAGTATCTATGGCAGCTGGGTTCAAATTGACAGTGTTGAACAAGCTTCAAGTCCAGAAATTTTTTAAAAACGCCGTTGCCGGGGATCAAACCCAGGTCACCCGCGTGACAGGCGGGAATACTCACCACTATACTACAACGACTTTGTTGTCGAACTTTCCTCTCATTTCGTTTATATAACAAGAACGTCCTCTTTTCTATTTAAACCAATTTCGCATTTTGTGAATGTCCGTCGGTGATCTTGTGCTAAGTTATGTTCTTTTACCGTTCATCAGTATGCTGCTATTGGTTTACTGTAGGCACCTCACATTAATGTGGCCACGGTTCCGGTTCCACCGGTTCCAGGAAATGTGTATTCGGATTTAGAACTGGTCCTGGGCAGTTTTGGGGCGGTTTCGGTTCTAAAAACTGTATTCGCTTCGGATTTGTTGACAAAAGTGGTTCCGACCGGTTCCGGAGCGGTTCCGATTCCGGTTCCATTTATGGAACGATTCCGACCGGATCTGGAGCAGTTCTGACCGGTTCCGGGGAGGTTCCGACCGGTTCTCATAAGAGTGCATGCCTTTGAGTCAAAACGACGTATTCTCATAAGAGTGCATGCCTTTGAGTCAAAACGACGTCGTTTTGACTTTTGACCAACGACTAGTTTGACCGGTTCCGGGGCGGTTCCATCGGTTCCGGTTCCGGGCTCAGTTCAGTACCAAATCCCAAATTGTGTATTCGTATTTGCTTCGTCGGCCGCAGTTCCGGTTCCTGTTCCGAACTGGTTCCGGGCTGGTTCTGGTTCCGATCGGTTCCAGTTCTACCCGGCAGTTCCGAATAGATTCGGAACCGATGGCCACCATTACCTCACATGGTAACTTTTCATGAAAAAAAACCGCACATCCATAAGATATTAATAATTCATATCGGGAACAAACAGGAAGAATTTGGCCTCACTCCGACCAGAGTTTAACTGTCCCTTGGTTTCCCTCCAGCTGGAGTTAGCTTCTCTTGCCTTCAGTCCTGTCTTTTTTGCTGGCAGAAGCGGATTCAAAGGGGCGGGACACCACCCCCGAAAGTTTTAAAAATTTATTAAATGATCTTATATTTTTTTTCAAAAATTACAAAATGACATAATGTTTTAAAGAATGATAGTTTCAAATTTTTTTTACCCCCCCCCCCCCAAAACAGAACTCATGGGTCCACCTTTGCCTGCTGACCCTTTGTGGCCTCACCTGTTACCTGTTCTACTTCGCTCTGTGCTCTTTTGTCTCTGCCTTTCGCCTCTCTTTGCCCATCTTTATATTAATTACCTCCCTAATATCGTCTAACTGCCTTTGATTTCCATGTTATGCCTTGCATGTACCCCACATTCTTCAATTTGGTAGTTTTTCCCTCTCGATGAGCATCATCTTCATTACTTGTCGAGGCCTGGGCGATCCTAGCTCTATTCCTTGGGTGCTGCAAGTCATTTGAAATGAAAACCCAGATTTCATCTTCCTCTTTGAAACGAAGCTTATTAAGAGAGAAATGGGATGATTCTCCTGCTGACTATGCAATTACTCTGGGTTTGCGGTTAATAGTGACGGTAGTAGGGAGGGAGGGAGTTTCCCTATTCTGGAAAAGTCCTTCCCCGTTATCCTCTAATGCTCAGCCCACCATGTAGATTTTCGTATGGATGGTGGTGTAGACACCAAAATTCTCACCCCCTAAAGCGAAATTTGAGGAAATAAGCCAAATGAAAAGGTCGTCGCCTTTCTATCTTCCAATGCATAACTGTGAGTGCCAAAATACAGCCATCATTTTATCCCAAGATTTTCAAACCTATTTTCAAATAATTGAGGGAAAAACACTTCTTTTCCTAAAGTGAATTTCAAATAATAATCTGATTTCAAACCCACATTTTTTTATTTATTATTTACCTATGTTACTACTTTATTTTTATTTCATTATAACCTTTATTTTTATTATTTATTCATCTATCAGTTTTTACCCATGTTCACTTTTTCTTTTTGCTATTTCTATTCACTTGCTTATTTTATGTTACTTATCTTCATCGTTTTTATTGTGAGGCACATTTATTTTCACTCATAAATAGTCCTATGTCATCTTGCACTTTTATATAAACCGTTAGAGTTTTTAAGGAATCTTCTCAATTCCAACAACGTCTTGTATACTATTTCTAATGCTTCATCAACAAGATTGATAAATGGCATATCGGTTGAATGTCTTGAGTTCAAGTTGTAATGGGCAGCACTAGAACCCATTTTACTCTTATCTCCTTTCCTCAGTCAAACAGATTAGCAGTCCCGGTCAAACCCACCAGCCCAACTCATGCAACCTAGCTACGAGATGGGTCCTTCGTAGCTAAGGATAAAGCCCACAAGATGGCACGACTGTAGCGTCTCCCCCTTGAAAAAAACTCAGGAACCTTTCAAATATCTTTTCGAGTCAAAGCCGGCATATAGTAAGCTATGAACCATCAGTGTCCAACTGCCTAATCCACACTAGTACAAAATAGGCCTACCGCGGCGCCCTATTGCAGCGGTTGTAAGAGGAACCACTGCAATAGGACGTTTTAAAATTTTCGGAATACCTACCGCAACGGTTGTTAGCTAGGAACTGCTGCGGTAGGTAGGTCTATTTTTTCAAGAAAAAAAATTAGCAATCTATCGCAGCGGTTCCTATAACAACCACTGCAATAGACTAATTTTTCCTGGTTATTTTGTTCAAAAATTTCACTTTCCCAGTTTTTTTAGCCTATTGCAGCGGTTGTTACTAGGAACCGCTGCAACAGACTTTTTGTTTTAATATAAAAGTTTCTCCTCTGTTAACTGACGTTAATTATGCTCTGCGCTCTCCTTCTTCTGGCCGCAGCGAACAAGGAACAACTCGGCACTCTCTTCTTCTCTTCACTCACGGTCGATGGCGAACAAGGTACACATGCTCTGCGCTCTCTTCTTCTTTCACTCATTTATTCTTCTTCTCTCCCCTCATGGTAATATGCTCGAACTTATCTTTACTTCGGTAATTTTGCAACCCTAACTGAGAACAAGATGCTCTGCGCCTCCATTAATATTCTCACGCGGTAATTTTGCAACCCTAACTGGCGAACAAGAACATATATGCTATGTGCCTCTTTCTCTTCTCATATCTACACCTCTTTTACTGTAATTTTGCAAATCTGGTTGGTGGACGAGGAACAAGGGTTGAGCCTCTGTATTCTCATCTCACGGTAATTTTGTAACAGGTTTGGAGAACAAAGAACATGTTATGCGCCTCACGGTAATTTTGCAACTTGATCTGGTGAAAAAAGGAACATATTTTGCGTCGATTCTGAACTGGTGAATGGCTGCGCGAGGAAGAAGAAGCAGATTTTTTTTTAAAAAAATACCTATGGCAGCGGTTCCTAGCTAAGAACCGCTGCAATAGGCTTATTTTTTTTCCAGAAGCCCACCTATGGTAGCGGTTGTTAGCTAAGAACCGCTGCCATAGGTAACCTACTACAGCAGTTCAAAAACAGCTGAGATAGGTCGAGACCCTATCGCAGCGCACCTCATCGCAGCGGTTCTAGGATGGGTATAATGGGTAGTCACCCCCTTGTATGATGACTGTCTGACCACCCTTTGCCTTACCTTGAAGATTGCATGGGGTCAGTTCTCTATATTCCTCTGCACCACGGGTGTCTTTAGAGCCCAGTGTCACGGTACAAATTCATAGAGGATCCCGTATTTACAGGATACCCATACATGACATAGCGTAGTCAGTGAGTTAATTTGAACTTTAGACACACCTTATCGTGCAGACGATGGGAGGCCCGATTCCATGCAGTACTTTCCCAAGTTTCCCAAAAGTGAGTATGTCGTGATAATCATCGGTCGTGGCTCGTGTGACTTTATGATGGATTCTCTTGATTAGCCTGGAAGGTGAATATCCCAATCATTCGCACTCAACTCCATATAAAATCAGCCACGATTTTCATTTTGCGCTTGTATCTATGTGTGATCACGTTTTAAAAAATAACCAAAAATCAGAAAATGAATCATGTCGAACACTCTAATGAAATATCTTCAAATCCGTCCATCTTGAATGATTTCGAAATTGTTATTTCCAAAGCAGTTTTCAAAGCCGATTTCAATCAAAGTTCTCCAAAAAAACAACTTTGTCAAACGGTTTGCAAAGAACAGATTTCATAAATCTACTACTTACAAATAATTTTCAATCAATTTTTCTCACAAACATTATTTCTAAAACTATTTTCAAAAACAAATTTCAAAAACCTACTTTTTGCAAACGAATTTCAAACAACTTTTTTCACAGATATTATCTCACACTTGTTTTTGAAAACAATTTTCAAGTTGATTTCCACAAATGAATTTTAAAATAAATGATTTAGTCCCCATGTTGTGACCCGCTATTTTTGAAGTTTGACCCACCTTAAAGAGCAGCGGTCATTACCGTGGAACGTACTAGTCATTTTGTGTTTTTATAAAAGTGGTGGATTTTCAAAAAATGCCCCTAATTTCCCTCGTCAGAGCAGGTGGAACACATGGAGATTAACAACAGTAGTTTGAACCGAAAATCAGAGGTGCACCAACCCGAGTCGAGCGACTAGAAGACTAGCAACGGTTGTTCGAGTTCAAAATTTCTGAGAGTCAGAAGAACACCAACCGGTTTTGTTTGATCACAATACCACTTCGCTGCAAGAGCCCGAAGACGAGCGAGCAGCCGGTCAAGATCCCGAAGACGAGCGAGCAGCCGGTCAAGAGCCCAAGCGTGAGCAGTCAGTCAGAAGCCCGAAAACGGACCAGAAGAGTTCAGAAGAAGTTTAACTCAAAATTCCCCCGTTAATGACTTTTAGGGTCGATGTATAGGTTCCCCTATCATTCTTTTCTCTCTTGTCATTTTTGAATAGATTACATGTATAGGCTTATACATCCCCTCTGAATTTATTTAGATCTATGTGTATAGGGTTCCCCACTCCCAATTTTATTTGTGAATGACCGAGCATCAAAATTCTTACTGAGAAAATCCATCACTTTGAAAACACGTGTTTTCAAAAGTATTTTTCTAAAAACTTGATTTCTTTTAGCATATACGACTTGCTTCTTCCCATTTTCAATCAGTTCACATTCATTAATCATGCAAGAATCACACCCATCTCAGAAAAATTGCATAATCGCATGTTACATTCCGAACACATCTTACACAAGCATTCATCCCATTTTCCAAGCATGCTAACATTCACATTTGTCAAAGTAATCTTTCTATTGTGATAGTTATATTTGCAGGTGATCAACTGTCTTTACCCACGAGTGAAAGCATGCTCTTCAGCGGGATGACAACAAATATCAGGGATCCAAACCTTTTCCCATTCGGCATACCATGTACATAGAGACCAACAACCACAAAAAAAGCAAAAACCCAAAAAAAATCATACATCCAAAAATCCAAAAAATACATACATCCGAAAATAAAAAAAAAAGAACACATACATCAAAAAATCCAAGAAAATCATACATCCAAAAATCCAAAAAAAATCATACCTTCAAAAATCCCAAAACATGCAGTCACTGTCATATCGTGGGGTCACCATGCGAGAGTTGTCACTCCCTAAAAGTCCGAAACTCCAGGAACCAATTATCAGCGAATACTATTCTGAAACAGTTTCTCTCAGATCGCACCTGAAATACCCCAAACCTTGGTATGTTGTGTAAATGTTAAGCTATGGTATTTAAAGGCTAAAAAGTGCCTTAGAAACATAAATGGAACATTTAAACCATGGTAAAACACAATAAAACACTAAGACACGGTTTGAGCAAAAACATGCTCTAAGGTTGGAGTGAACTTGGTTAGGACCCAAAGAGCCTACCAAGACTTGATAATGTTTAATTATGACTTTATAAGGCTAATTAAGTCCTTAGGAAACTTTGGTAGACAATGAAACCAAACAAAACACAAATAAATACCTTAAGGTCAATAAGAGCAAAAATGTGCTCTAAGCTTGGGATAAATGTGTATAAGACCTAATGGTCATACCTATGCCTCATTTATATGTTAATGAACATATCAAATCAATTACTAAAGAAAACCAAGCTTGAAAACAAGTTAAAACACAAAATGTGCTTTAAGAAGTCTTAAAGCACGTTTTTGAAAAATTGTCTTGTAAATGAGTTTTGAATGGCTAAATGTCCATCATTACTCTTTAATTAACATGTGTACTATATAGTATCACATTTGGGTGGCTATATTAATGGGAAATCAAAAATTTCACTTCTAAGTGCCTTGTTTAGGTGAATAGTGATTTTTATAAGCTAGTTTGTAACATATAATGTTATAAGTAATTAAATTGGTCAACAAAGACTATTATACCCTTCTACTAATAAGGGGGCCGGTTTTTGGTAGTAATGAGTCACCAAACATGTTAACTTGTTAAGTAAATAAAGGTGACTCATAGGTTACTATTTGCTTTAAGTTATAAATATCCTTAAAAGCAAAACCAATCTCATTCTCCCTTCCTTCTTCATTTCCCACGGTTGCAAGGCTTCTTCAACCTCTCTTCTTCTTCCATTTACGATTTGGAATAGTGCTCACCAAAGCTCCACCTTCCATTGGCAATAATTCCAAGCTCACTTAACCAAATCAAAAACAAACACCACCATTCTCTTAGTTAAGCCAAGCTCTACAATCTTGTCTCTTCAAAACTTCAAAACCTCCATTTCGGTGCCAAGAGAAACCACCATGGGAGGAGCTTGAGCTCACCTTTTCACATGTTCATGTCCTCTTTTGCTTCAAGGTAAGGAAACTCAAAGAAAAATGACATTTCCTTCATGTTTTGTCATGTCCGAAAATCACTCTTAATGGAGTCATTATATTACCTTTTCCTAGCTTCATTCCAATCTCTTATGGACTAGGTGGAGTCCTCTCTTCATAGACATTCAAACTCCCTTCAAAGATCAAGGTAAAACAACTACATTAATGTTTTTGAAATAATGTAAACCTAGGGTTTACAATGAGATGAAGCATAAAGCTTATATACTCATTTCAATGTTGGTACATTGTTTAGTAGTTGACAAGGAAAGAAATGCCTCATCGGTTTTAAGAGGAAACAAGAAAGAAGTTTGGATGGAAAGGAGGTAATATGCTATCTCAATGTGGTTTAAATGCCTTAGGAAAATGAGCTTGATTTACTTAATAAAATACCTAAGGAGCCAATGGCAAATGAACTAGTAAAATGTTCTCAAGGAGACTAGTAAAAGAACATATGTATTGTTGGGTGTATTTGCAGGTCAAAGGCATTGTTTATGTGGGAAATTCAGTGTTTATGGTTTATGTCATTTAAGGGCCTAAGAGCCATGTCATTTAAGGGCCTAAGTGCCAAGCAATTTAAGTTATGCACTATATTGTGATGTAGTGCTTAATGTGTGAAGTTTGTGTATAAAAATGTGTTTGATGGATTTTAGGTGTTTTGAATGAAATAAGGTAAAAACCTAAGTGTTTGGATATGAGTATATACGAGAGAAGCTATGGCCAAATTTGGGAAATGTGTGAGAAGTTCTAAGTGTTTTAAATGGTCTTGGTGAACTAGGAAGTGTTAAAAGTGGATAAATGTTTACTTGAGAAGAAAACATGTGTTAAGGTGATTTAGAGTGATGCAAGGATTTAGGTGTTGTCTTGGAAGTTCTAGGAATCCAATGTGTGTTTTGTGAATGTATTAAAGTCTTGGAGGAGTTGTTTAAGGTTTAGGTAAGGTTGGTGTTCAAGGAACAAGTGATGTCTAGGTATGATGTAAAAGGAGATTTAGTTAGTAAGAAAATAATGCTTAAGAGATGATGTTAAGATGAGAAGAAAGTGTTTTGGGATAGTAGTTATAATAGGTGAGAAACACCATTTAGGAACCTAGTACAAATGTTGAAAGTGTTAAGGGATTTTTACAAGGAAATAAGTAAAGGTTTAAGGAGTTAGAAGATGAGTTTAGTGGATGTTGTATGTGGATATAAGGTTACCAAATGTTGTTAGGAAACATTAAGAGGCCTTAGGAGAAGTTTGGTGAAGAATTGGTAAAGTTTGGGTAAGTTTAGAAGGCGACCGACCCAGGGGTCCGACCCAGTTTCGGGTCGGTCGAGCCTCTGTTAGATGTTAGGAATGTGTTCGGTAATGGTCCGACCCAAAAGGGTGGGTCGGACATGGGTCGGTCGGTCAAGTCTCAAAGGAGAAAATGTTCGCACATGGTCCGACCCAGTCGAGTGAGTCGGACGTGGGTCGGACGGGCATGATTATAAGGAAGTAAAAGGGTTCTGTAATGGACCGACCCAGCTGTGGGTCGGACGGTGGGTCGGTCGGACCAAAAACATGGTTTAAGGTTATGAAATCATATGTGATGATGGGGATTGGTAGGTAATGATGTTATAAGGATGTTAAGGACATGTTAGGTGAGTTTTAATGACAATAAAGTGGGCTAAAGGTTGTATTAAGATGCGAGAGTAAAACGTGTTAAAAGTGTAAAGTTATTTAACCAAGTTAACGGGAAAGTTATAAGCATTAGACCTTAAAACAAACATGTTACCCCAATGTTAATAAAAGAACATGTCATGTCAACAGTTGTTCGAGAATTGCTCGAGGAACATAAGTAGACGTGGTAAAGTGGACTCCGGTGACAGGTATGGTTTTCTTGCAACCTGTGTCCTACCGGATTACACCGGCTTGTATGCCAATATGTTTCCTGAGTGTTTGCCACCTTGTAAGATTAAAACATGTAATGAGTTTATAGTAATTCATTTATGTGGCGAATTTGGCCTCCGATACCATTTAACCTCAAATATGTGTTAAACCTTAGCTAACCAAATCTAGGAACACATGAGTGACCGGTATTCGGAGTTAACGACCCAAACCTTGGGAACGTGCTAACCACGGCTATGTGTGAGTTAGTTGGACATGGTTGTTGTATGCAAGTGTGTGAACCTCCCTTGTGTGCTTAACTCGGTTATGATACCGTTATGGTGTGTGGACGTGGTAGGTTCCATAATGGATCTCTAACTACTTATTGATAAGTATATATGTACTAATGGGGGGTGAGGAGTCCGGTTGTTCCGGCCACGCGTGTGATGGACGGGAGTCGTTATCTTATCCGGTTCGGCTCTCTTGGTGTATGTATAGGTGGTATTCCAATTTGGTTTCTACCTTCCCTTAGCTTATCCAAAGCTAGTTACTGACTCACGTCGGGCCACAGGGGCATACGTATGTTATTTCGGTGTGCTTGGGATTACTATATCCGACACACCTTGGGTATAAGTTAACCGTTCTATATAACCGGACGGTAACGAGGATGGTAACGAGCTTAACATGGGATTGGCAAAAATCCCTAGGCTCACCTGGTATACTAACTATGGTGGAAGGTTCTTTGTGAGAACCGATTTTATGGTGTATGTAATGTTATAATGCTATGCAAATTCCCTTGCTATGCTTTGGTATATATATATATATTGGATGTTTTAAATGAATGCAATGTTGTCATGTGTACATCGAAGCAAGAAAGGTTTGTTATGTTTTGTTATGTGTGGAATGAGTTATGTTGTAGGATATGGAATGTGAGGATCATGGAAATGAATCCCAGTTTGCGACAAGAGGCATTTGAGGATAACCCGATTAATGGGTACATGCCGTTCGTTAAGGAAGTAGCTCCACTTTAGAGGAGAGCCACTCTAGGGTTTAAGGAATCATTGGATGGTTGGTTAAGCGTGGATGTGTTGGTTATAGGTTGAGCCCATTGAGGCGAAATATTATGTGTTGTATGGTTATGGCTTGTATGCATGATTTAAATATAATCAACTGCATGCTAAGACGACAATTAGTTGTGCGTGGCCCGGTAGCATGTGGGCTGCGGGATTACCATACCAGCAAAGGTGCTGAGCCCCTTGGGGGCCACCCTTTCTCTCCTTTTCTATTTCAGGTACAAGGAGCTGGAAGCCGTTCGAGAGTAGGACGGGGCAGATGTTTATACATGGGTAGCCATTTAAATGGCGTGAGTATGATAGGCGTAGTAAGACCGAAATTGTTATCGGCAGTAGTTTGTAAATACTCGGTACAGTGGGAATGTATGTATATAATAAATGTTGAAATGGAATGAGGAATGTATTGTGTAGTTGCTCGGGAATCTAGTCCATCAGACCGATACAAATGTGTATGTATTAGCCTTGTTAGCCACGTGGGTGGTTAACGGCGTGTAACACCATTGGAATAAGTAATGCGATGAGTTAAGTTTCCGCTGGAGATTGTTTTTACGTGTTTGTTGTTGGATGGGGTGTTACATAACAACTAGACCATCTTCAGGGCTTACAATGATGGGATGAGCTTCAAGGACCATCAGCTGGAACCGACTCAAGCGAGACTAGGTGTAGCCTTACCACTCATGCATTGCATAAAAAAAACAAAAAACAAAAACATTCAATCAAAATTCAAAATGAGTCATTTTCGTTGTCAATACTTCACGCATCCTACATGTAGTAATTCCATATTACCACAACATATTGCATAGTAGATAGTTGCATTTGCATACTCTCGTATCGAAATGACATCTTTAAAATAAAGATCTTGAGAGATTGATTGAACAGAGTGCGTGAACCACTAAACTCTCGACCCGTCAATGAACACAAGGGTCTAATCAAAATCAGCACCACAAACCAAGTGAGTAGTGTGCGAAGAGCAGTATTTTCTCTTGAATTCCAAATGTGGGTATTGGACATTTCACTGAGTAATGAGGGAAGATAGAGGGAGTCCATAGAGGTAAAACCACAAGCGACATGTGCATTCCTTCAGCACATGAAGAGGCACAATACATAGTGAGATCTGTGTCGATAAACGAGATACGAACTGAGATTCATGCAAAGATCCGAGAAGTAGCAAGAAAACAATCATTGACTAATGAGGATGACGAGGCACATAGGAACAAAAATCTTCACAAAACCAAAAAAGCTTTGGCTGCCCTACACATAATCCCCTAGTAAGCCTCGCTGAGCCTTTCATGATAAACCTTATTCTGCGAACTCCACAACATGCCAACCCACGTACATATACTTACTTGCCCTTATAATAGAGGATCTCAAAGGAGCCAGAGCCATGGTCCTTCCCCACCATCTTTCACAAAAACAACAAATGAAATGTTCGAAGAAATCAGTGAGTCAAAGCAACTCCAAAGCCAAACACCAAAAAATAACACCAAAAATGTTCAAGAAGATCGATGAGTCAATGAAACTCCAAAGCTGAAAGCCAAAATACAAAATAAAGAACGCTTGAGAAAGTCGATGAGCCAAATGCAATTAAAAAAAAACAAAAATGAGAAGAAAGTTCAAACCGTACACCAGAAGAGGCAAGAAGGAGAAATCCGAATCCAAAGGACCAACGATGTCCCGTAGAAACCGAATAAAAGGTTATTATAGCCCGTCTAATCATTCCACCCATGGCAAAGGTGAAGCATATCCTCTATTACACAAAAGCACTACAATCCTCTAACAAATCCTCTAGTCCCATGTGACATACATCATACCCCCCAACCCCATTGTAGCCCAATAAAGACCTTTGACTCATAATGTTGAGCCCCAATTTTTTTTTCTTTTGTTTCTGATTTACAAAGCGAATTTATGACAATTCTAATTGTTATTATATTAGCTTCGGGAAGAAGGGTCTTTTGTTTGGATTTTATTTATGCTAGTAAAAGAATTACTAACTTCTTTTCTTTTCTTCCCTTCCATATTTTAATTAATTATTCTTACTTCTTTATTTTATCTTATCTATTTAAAGTTAAGGAAGGAGTACCTAGTTTTTATTATAATTTCCTCCCTTTCCTCTTTGACGCAGTGGCGACAGTTTACACACTCAATCTCCTCCTTCTCTTTGTTTCTTCTCTCCAAGTAAAGTTCCTCCCTTTGCATCCTTCTCATCCAATCTCTCTCAAGTCTAAATTGTTGGAATTATTTACTCGTGGATCCGTTCGTCAGTCAATGGTCTTCGAGGTTTGTAGATGTGTATTTCCGTTCTGTTTCTTGTTGAGTTCTTCTATCTCCTTTTCTAATTTTGATTTTGGGAATTATGGGATTATTCAGTCGAGAGTTCGTTGTTTGAGAAGGGATTCAAAGAGGGCGATGGGTGGAGTCTGTAGAAGAGAATTGCTTTGCGTCGGATGTGAGGTAGGTGGTAGATGGATTCGGTATGAGTGTGTTCACCCATGATGATTCTAGGTCTTGTTTTGTTTCAGAATTTGTTTGCTTTGATCTTTGATTTCGATGTGAATCTGGATTGATTTTGATTTACGTTTTTCGCTCCACTTAAACCCCATGGTATTATGTTTGATTCTCTATTTTGATATCAAAAGTGTTATGTTAATTATAATTTTGACAAACTAATACTCTTAATTCGGTGATTATGCTTTTTGATATAATCTGGATGTGTTCGCCCCGTAGATTTTTACTTCTATATTCGTTGTCTTCACTGCTATTTGGTTTAAATTCGTTTTCAGAAACGTGTAATTCTTAGCCAATCTCTATATTTAATATATTTTTGTCTGTCTGTAGCTTATGAAAGTAAGTGATAAACGGCAAATTTTCTTTGGAGACGCCAACCTGAAATAAATATTTTTTTTTGTATAAAGTTTGGTCGAGTATAGATTCTGTGATATTTTACTATTGATTTGTTACAGATTAAAATAATACACATATAAAAACTCTTCCGTGAACGAAAGTTTCCGATTTTCTTCTTTTTGAATGCTAAAGTGATGATTTTGGCTGTATGCAACCTATAAATTTATAACAATAAGTTTGTATTTGTCGTTGGATTGAACATCCAGTATATGTACTTGTTATTATGATTAAATAGGTGTAGTTTACAAAGCTTCTTCCTTCGAGATGTATGTTCGTTCGTTTTCCTCGAATTATACTTTATTATTTATACATATGGTCTAGTTGATCATATCTTTACCACAATTTCCAGCGATATATTATTATGACTATTATATATTATTTTAACCAGAGAATTGGTGTTTCAACATGGTACCTAGTACATGGCTTTCGTTACTGATCATAACATATAATCTTTAATTGTTTTACTAACGACGATAAGTTTATAATACGGATTTGTATTTCGTAATCGTCATGTACAAAGATATTTATGATACTTTTGTATCCGTGTTATCTCTGTATTTGTATGTCAAAGTGTTTATGATTTACGACGGTTCTGATTCCTATATATGACTTTGTAAAATATGAGCTTACACAAATTACAAGGGATTTGATTTCAGCCTTTTATTACTTTGTATAAATATATATTGACAAGCACCTGTATACTCTGCCACGATTTTGATTTTGTTTTTCTCTATCAATTTGCTTACCTCATAATTACCTATTCCCAACCTAATTTACGATATTGCTGCCGCCATTAAGACTTCTATATTTTAGTTATCGATTTGATATGAATTACTCTATTTTACGACTGATTTCACTTGTTAGATATTACCGTGATCGATTATTTCAGTACGCCAACCATGTTTTCAATCAAAATTGTTATCTATCAGTATTTCATTTAAGAACATTCGTTTGCTTCTGATATCGAGTAAATAATTATTCTTTTAAAACCTTACTTTGCTAACAGTAATCCGTAGTGATATGGAATATACTATAAATGTTCAAAACTTGGATTTGATGTTGTAATCATTGGAGTTATATAGACAATGATTATTTCGATTTTTATTTTGTTATACGTAGTCAAAACCAATTTTGAACCTTGTACATTTGCGATTAATATTTATGTTGGTTTCAAGCATGTGTTGCGTTCGACATGGCTAAATAGTTTAATTAAATTCTTTCTCTAAATGCGTATATGTATACACTTACATGTATATGAATTATGGTTAGTTTTGGACACGGATTTTGTGTTATGTTTTTGTAAATAATTAGTTTTGGGACCTAGTTGATTGCTTTCTGAGCCGTGGATGACTGGGTCGAGTTATCCCGTAGCGCGCTGCGTAGGACGTCCTTCTGTATCTGTATCACGGGCATCCCCCGTTCTGTTATCTGGAGTCGACGGACTCATTCTGTAACTGGAGTCGACGGACTCATTCTGTATCTGGAGTCGACGGATTCATTCTGTTATCTGGGGTCTTCTGACCCATTCTGTTACCTGTGGTCTTCAGACCTATTATGTATGCTCTAAACTAGGGTCCCTTAAAAACTATGTTTTCGATAACGTTCTGATGTGTATAAGATTCTGATTTGCTTCTGTTCACTTTTGAGCGATGGCAGCTTCTAACATGACACACTGCTTTGTGCTTTGTCTCATTCTGTGTGTGTGTGGCTTCAGCTTCGTTTTGTCTTCTCTGTTTTGTCAGCCTTGGTTTATGGTTTCCGTTTTGTGAAGATTAGATTGTATTGCAAATGAGCTTTGTAAAGAAACTATGCTTGTTTTATTTCCTTCTTCTGATAGTCTATATATGACTTATGATTTCTGAAAAGCTTTATAATTTCTGTAAAAGTCTTCCTTCGTTAAGTCACATTTGCGACCTCTGTTTCACTCTGCTTTGTATTTGACTTTGTATCTTTTGAGGTGCTTCCATCTGATTTTGATTCTGAATCTGATTTGCTAACTTATATCTATATAAGCTATATTCTGTAAAAATGTTTTGAGCATGCATATGCTGATGAAGTTTACCACTTACTGAGCTGTGGTTTGCTCACCCCTATATTCCGTTTGATTTGCAGGTTTTAACTCCTGGTTGGAGATTCAGCTTTTGTGTTTGGGTTTTGGCTTTTTGGTTTTGTACACTGTAATGTCAGTTTTGAGGCTCATTTGTATTTAGCTTCTGTTTGTATTTGGCTTCTGCTTGTAATTTGTAAGACAAGTTGTAATATTATTGTTAATATCGGAGTTTCAGATTTGTTTCGGGTTTCGTTAGTGTGTAGCCTTGCGTGTCTTAGGTAGTAAGCGCGTGGCGTGTGACGAGCTCAGAACCAGGGTGGTTCTGGGGTCGTTACATTTAGTGGTATCAGAGCCAGGTTTGGTTTTCATTGGGTTTGTGGGTGTCTACATGTCTACGCTTCTGTGTCTTTGCCTGCTATATGCTATGTGTTGATTGTTGCGTGATTTGTCTGCTATCTGGTGTCTATTATGTGTGTCTGCTTTGTGGTTGTCCGCCATCAGATTAGCGCAGCGGAAGCATAGTGTTTGTTTGTGTGTATTCTGAGTTTTGAGTGTGAGTTTGAGGGAGTCAGGTCCTTTGGGTAAGGATGTCGTTTGGGAGTTCAGGTGTGATTCAGTTGTGAGCTTTGGTGGTGTGTTTGTGTGGTGTGCTGTGTGTGAGTTCAGATGTGTTTAGGCTGTGTGATGTGAGCGAGAGGTGTGCTTGGTCCTTTGGATGAGAACGTCTTCCAAGAGTTGAGAGTTGTTTGGATTTTAGGCTGAGCCCTTAGAAGTTTCTTCTACGTTCTTCTGTCCGTCAGCAGCGAGTTTGAGTGTTGTTCCTGTTCCTTCAGACTTAGCCTTTAATGATCTTCTACTTCGCTTCTTCTGACAGTTCTGAGAGATAGCTTTTTGTGAGTTCCAAGCTTTTGAGAGGTGTGAGATTCCTTCCGTGTGTATTCGTGTTCGTGGCATTCTGGCACTGGAAGTGCATTTGTTCGTATTCTGAGTTTCATTGAATTTCGAGGACGAAATTTTTTTAAAGAGGGGTATAATGTTGTGCCCCAATTTTTTTCTTTTGTTTCTGATTTACAAAGGGAATTTATGACAATTCTAATTGTTATTATATTAGCTTCGGGAAGAAGGGTCTTCTGTTTGGATTTTATTTATGCTAGTAAAAGAATTACTAACTTCTTTTCTTTTCTTCCCTTCCTTATTTTAATTAATTATTCTTACTTCTTTCTTTTATCTTATCTATTTAAAGTTAAGGAAGGAGTACCTAGTTTTTATTATATTTTCCTCCCTTTCCTCTCTGACGCGCAGTGGCGACAGTTTACACACTCAATCTCCTCCTTCTCTTTGTTTCTTCTCTCCAAGTAAAGTTCCTCCCTTTGCATCCTTCTCATCCAATCTCTCTCAAGTCTAAATTGTTGGAATTATTTACTTGTGGATCCGTTCGTCAGTCAATGGTCTTTGAGGTTTGTAGATGTGTATTTCCATTCTGTTTCTTGTTGAGTTCTTCTATCTCCTTTTCTAATTTTGATTTTGGGAATTATGGGATTATTCAGTCGAGAGTTTGTTGTTTGAGAAGGAATTCGAAGAGGGCGATGGATGGAGTCTGTAGAAGAGAATTGCTTTGTGTCGGATGTGAGGTAGGTGGTAGATGGATTCGGTATGGGTGTGTTCACCCATGGGGATTCTAGGTCTTGTTTTGTTTCTGAATTTGTTTGCTTTGATCTTTGATTTCGATGTGAATCTGGATTGATTTTGATTTACGTTTTTCGCTCTACTTAAACCCCATGGTATTATGTTTGTGAAATACCCCTAAATTAATTTAGGGGATTTCTTTTATTAAGTATTAAATTATTATATGGAATTATGAATATTAAATTATTATATGGAATTGTGAAATTTATTTAGGGGTTTTCTCCTATTTAACCCTAATTATTATTATATATTATTATATAGTATTATGAATTTAATAATAAGATTTATAAGTCCATAAATCTTGGGAAAATTTCTAAATACTCCAACTATATTATAAAGATTTTAGGAAGTGTTGGAACATTGTTTTGAAACATAAAAGTCAATATAAAATTCTAGAAACCTTAAAGCTTATTAAGCCTTGCTAGAGTTGACTTTTTGAGAATGGTCAAACCAGGCCATGAAACCTATACCAATAAATAGGTTATGGAAAACCATGAAGATCGGTAAAAAGAACGTCAAAAACGGATCATCCTAGCCAAAGTTATGATAGATTGAAGTTTAGAGCCAAAATTTTAATGGCTGCCACGTGTCAAGCTCATAGGCGCCAGGACTTAAACAATTCCGGTTTCCCTGAATTTCGGTAACAGAATTATGTGTTTAGCCCTAACTTTGGACGGCTATATCTCACTCATCTCTCAATATTTTTCCATGCCGTCTTCTTCATTCTCTTCTTCAAAACGTCCTCTTTCCAACCATTACTCACTCACACCCTAATTCGTTATACATCAGCTGCAAATCTGACCTAAAGTTGACACCTTGCGAAACGTGTACCCAGAATTCCAGTTTCTCACCGATTTTAGGTAACTTTCATCGATCATAACTCCTTCGTTCCTCAACCAAAATTCGATTTCTTTAGCTCGTTTTAAAGATCTCTAATCCCTCTACAATTTTCATGTTTATGCCCAAGTCTGATTCGTAACCAGTTGGAAGATATAGATGTCTTAAGTTTCGGTCTCGCCAGCACATAAAATCATACCGAAACAGAAAGGTATAAACTCGTGACTTGTGACCTTAATTTCTTTCTTTGTGTTGCGAGTTAGGATTAGTTCTTGTTATCAATATGTAGAGGTAAGTTTGCTCTTTCGATTAAGCCATTATGCATAGCCTAACTCGATCTGTACTACAAGTTATAGATCCTCAAAGTTGGCTTGGTGCACTGCTCGAAAACCCGAATTTTTCCAGATTTCCGAATTCGAAATCACCCAATTCGCACAACTCCGGTAAGTTTCCGGTCAATTGCTCCGTTATTGTCATTCGAAATCAAGTTACCGGTCTAACCCATGTCTCAATTTAATCAATTACGTGTTAGGTTAGGAGAATTTGTTAGAATTGTGTTTGAATTGTATTCTGTATCAAATATAAACCCTAACATTCGAACTGAATTCGAAATTCGATGAACACTGCATTATAATTGGGGAAATTGGCATCAATAGAACCGAAATTCGATTTCGAATCCATAGAAACAAGAATCACTCGATTTCGTTCTGTAGATTAGGAGATAATGGGGATTTAGTACTCGGGATTGAACATGGGCTCGCTGAAGAACACGGCGTTCAGGGGCCATCGATCTCGCTTTAGAGGATTTGGACGGCCGAGATTAGATCTGGTAATTAAAAAACTATTATAGGTTTCTATAAAATTCAGTAAATAGCTCTAACTTGTTGATTTTAGTTAATGGCCTTCCCGAAGGTATTTTGACTTGAAATTTTAACCATAGATTCCTTATTTAATCTAGTTTATTTTGATGTAAATTATTATGGTTTTGGAGTTTTTAAACATAAGTTATGATTTTTACAAGTTACGGGTTTTCTGGAATTATTTGGCTAATTTAAAAAGATATTTTTATGACATAAAAATTTTATAATATGTCTAAAATGTTATAGTTACTATATATTAAATTTGGGAATTTTTGGGCAATGGTAAAAGGTTTTAAAAATTGTGTTTATGAGTTTTTCATAAGAATAACCCATAATATAAGGTTTTTAATGTAACCAAAAATTAAAGTAAGGGTTGTTAATTAACTCTTAAGCTGGGGAAAGTAAGGGAAACTAAATTAGCATTTTATAACAGTAAGTTTATAAATGTTTAGGTATTAGTTTTTAATAGAAGTGAAATTATTTACATATATGTATATATACCTATTTAAGTGGAAACTTATATAAATCAAGGAATATAATTATTTTTACGTTTTATTTATTATTATATATATGGGAGTTAATATCTATTAATATATATAATATATATATTTACACATATATGTAAAAGAAATAAAATAGTAACTTAGGTTAAATCAAGGAGCGAAATTAATCTACACTTATATTAATCATATAATATGGTAGTTAATATACTTAATTGAAACTAAGGAAAATATTTTATTTTATAAACCATATTTCGGATGTAGATATGTGTAAAAGTTAATATGAATAATTAAATGCAATAAAGAATAAATCCTAGTATACATATACGATAAATAAAAAAATAAATACAAGACATAAAATACCTTATAGCAAATAGAATATGAAGGAATTAGTAAGTTAAACTAAACCTATACATAATACTATTAAAAGAATATTATATGAGGTAGTACTAAATTGTGGTTATGAAATTGAGCTTAAGGAGTTATCTTGGATTTCTAAGATTTATATGAACCATATTAAAATACATGTGTAATATTATTTGTCAAAGACCATAATGTAAATCTATAATTTGGTTAGGTAATTAATAAGTTGAGACTTAGGAATATTTGTAATTAGATTTTACACAAATAGAACTTACTATATAATTAATGAATAAATGTAATACTTTTACATCTAAATGTTCTTAATATATAAACCATAATAAAATAAGTAAAATATTTTTACATCAAGATGTGAGGTGGATTAGTAAGTCTAGATTTAATCATTTCTTAACATTTATGGTATTGAAATATAACTTAATGTTTTAAGATAGAATCATTAAAAGGATTATGATATAATCTATATTAAACGATGATTTGGAAATTTATCTAAATAATTATCCTTAAGGTTCTTAGAATTAGATAAGTCATATAAAATACATTTGTTACCAATACTTAGGATGTGAGTTTACAATTAAGTGAGGTATTTAGTGGTTAGAATTTATAGAAGGTTTATAAATAGGAATTTGATACTTAAAACCTTTGAACCTTTTATTAGATGAAACTAAGTTGCATAAGATATTATATTGATATACTTTACGGTAATGGGAAATAATGATATGTTATTTTGAATATAAAATATGAGAATTTTCATAATAGATTATCTTATTAAATAATTAACAATTTCACTTACGAACCAGAATTTAATTCCTTGATAAATTCTACTCTATGTAGATATATAGTCCATCCTAAATACAATAAAGAGAATTAATTTATTAAGTTATTCCTTTGAAACCTTAGGATTTGGAAAACAATTTAAAACGTATTTAAGGCTTAAGTTTAATGAAGTTTAGTACAAAGGATTATACATAGTCTATAGAGAGAATGTGTGTAAAAATAAAACATTTAGGAAATTAAATGTAAGTAAGGATACATAAAAGGTTATACTAAACACCTTATTGTATAGGTAATAATAAAACATATAATATACCTTGTGAATACTAAATGTAAGATTAATTCGTTAAATCTAAGTTAACTATAGTATAGTTATTCAGGATGAGAAACAATTTAACATCTTATGACAAGTTTATTAGATGGTTGTAATTAAAAGTCATTCTGAATTAAAGATGAGATAATTGAGTTTAGCAGTTCAATTGAGTTATAATAAAACGCGTCTACAACACTACGATTTCAATATACAAGATGTAGATCTTAATTAAGTTAAGGGAAAGACTTAATCATAATGGGTTATCTGGTAGATATTGTTTGAGTACATAATCTTTACATTGTGAGATAGTAGTATAGTATTCTGAGATGAGTCCATCGTAGGTCATAATACAATGTTTATTCTAAATTAAGAATAAAGGTATTGAGCTTAAGATTATTATTGAAATTCTTAGATTTAATTATATAATATAAACACATTTATGATATAAAGGTCTCAAAAGTCTTGAATGTGAGGATTGCGGTTAAGTATGAATAAAGTGGATAGGAGTGCACAATTAGCAAATGTTAATAGAATACATTCCTTGATCTTACCACCTTGGGCTATACAACGTTCTCAGATAACTCAAAGACTATACATAACATTTAAGTGAGGGCTTAAAAGACAATTGAGACTTTGGAATAAGAGTAAGGAGTTTATTTAAGCTTAACATAGGCTACAAGTGATTGATGATAGACTACCTTTAATATTCTTCAGAGTACTGTTGATTGTTTGCGCAAGTTGACTAGAACTGCTACAGCGTTACCCAGGTACGATTTCTCATACTCAGATACTTTTGCTAATGGGCTTTATGGAATGTTTTGGAAAATGCTAACTGAGCTTGAATGGATTTCAAAATGAAACTGTGTGTATGACTAACTCAGCTTGTGTGACTAACTGAGCCTTGAATGTGAAACTCACTTGGGTATTGGTTCCTTCTCTTTGGTTGTTCCATTGAACATTGACTGCTTAGGGTTTACGCCTCTGCACTCTGTAGGACTGAGTGTTTTGGTATTGCTCTGGGTAGTTAGTGATCTAGTGGGAATTTGGGAAAAGGTCAATCTTGGAAAATTTTCTTTCGACTTTGGATATCGTTTCATCCATGAGCTGGTTCTTGAGGTTTCGACGTGCGCGCGTCTTCAAAGGTAACAGTGAGGGGCTGTATATCCCCTGTCCCAAAAAGGGACGTGATAGACAGTGAGGGGCTGTATATCCCCTGTCCCAAAAGGGACGTTGTAGACAGTGAGGGGCTGTATATCCCCTGTCCTTAGTGGACGTAGTTAACAGAGAGGGGCTGTATATCCCCTGTCCTTAGTGGACGTGGTAAACAGTGAGGGGTTGTATATCCCCTGTCCTAAAAGGACGTACTTGGCGGTGGGTGAAATACCCCGTAATTAAAAATAGTGATTAATTAGGCTAATAAGTAATTCAGAGGCTTAATTAAGTGTAAATAATTATTAGGGAACAAATCCCGAAGAAAACGGACCCTTAAAATGGATTAAAAACATTACCAAACCTTAAAGCACGTTTGTCGAGGTAACCGGGAAAACGTGTCTTTAAGCGGGTCAAATAGACTCGTAACAGTTTTGGTCAACTAAATAATCATTAATAAACATTAGTGAGGCTTGAGGACCAATAAAATCAATAAAACGAGAGATTAGTAAAAACTGTCAAAAACGGGAACTTGTGGGGTAGAAGTATAATTAGCACAAACTTATGTGTCCAACTTTGTAAATAAAATTTTAAAACCCATGTGGGTTCGGTGGGGTGTCCGATTTTTGCCCCCCTCACACCTCTCTTTACTCTCTTTTACTCACAAACAAACAAAATAATAAAACAACACTCACTTTATTACTTTATTTCCCTCACTCACAATTCTCTCTCCTACCCATTCTCTTTACTCACGTAAGACTCACCCCCTCACTCTCTCTTTTCTTCTTCTTCCCCTACCTCCATCGATTTCCATGGTGAAAGAAGAAAACCAACACAACTCCATCTTCTCTCCTTTGTAACTCTCTCCAAACTCCTCCAAAAATTATAAAAATACCACCATTGTACTCCTCTCCCCAAGAGCTACATTTTCATCTTTCCAAAATCCGAAAACACCCACTTTCGATTTTATGGGTATACCCCATTTGGAGCTTCAACACCACCATTAGAAGGCCCTCCTTCTCCTTGTTCTTCTAAGGTAAAAATATTTCGAAAACTCCATCTCTTTCTAGCCTCAAAGGCAAAACGAAAATATAGACTAAACCCTTGTTTGGTCTCTTGTGTTCTAGCCGATTTTGGCTTGTTGAAGAAGTTGGAAATCTTGTTCTTGAACCACTCCAAGCTTCATTTGCACTCTTGGGAGGTAATATAAATTCTAAACCCTAAAATCTACATTAGAACTTATATAATGGTTGGGGTTAGTTAGTATTAAAATGGTGTATTGAGATATGTATGTTGATGGGCTGTAGCATTGGAGGTTTGGTTTGGAAACCGGTAGAGAGAGAGAGAGAAGGAAGGAGAAAGAAGAAGAAAGAAACTAGAAGAAAAACAAGGTAAGGAATGCTCACCTTTGTGTAGTCTTGTATTTGTATATGTAACAGATTTTTAGAAATGGAAATTGGTATTGAAAAATGGTAATGCATTAGTAGCATAATGTGTAAGAGAATATAAGTATTTTGAAGCTTTAAAAGATATGTAAAACTGTTACAAAACAGATTGGGTATGAGATGTTGAGTGCAGGAATTTTTAGGAGCGTTTTAATATTGAGTTTTGTGTATGGGAGCTTGTATATTGATGTCTATTGAAACAGGTGAAATGAGTGTTGAATTGTGAACTAAAACAATGTGGTGAGAGTGTAAAAATATAGGGGAGGTTATGTCAAAATTTGCCTAGGATTAGAACACTTAGAGAATTAAAACTAGGTGACTAATGTGAGTGTGTAACAGATTTTGATGAAGGAAAATAGAGGGTAAGTTGAGAGAGCTAGATAATGTATTCTAAGGCATTGAGAGTGCTAGAAATGACATTAGAAGAGAGAGCTATTGTTGGGAGAGAGTTAGAATAAAATCTGTAGCAAAGCACAACTAGAAAACAACTAGTGAGAGTGTGAGTTGAAACTTAGAAGATTAGGTGAGTGAATGAGTATAAAATTGTGTAAGGAGTTAGGAAATGAAGTAGGGGGTATTAGGAGGTTTAAATGGTGTTAAAACATGTAGGATTAAGTGTAGGAACAATGGGGAAGTATTGGGTAAAAGAGAGGACTGAAAACAGAAAGTAAAATGCAAATACTGGGCCGGACCGAACTTGCGACCGGACTTGCAAGTTCGGTCGAGCCCAGACTTACAAAGACGGGTGAGCTACTGGAATCGACCGAACTTGCGACCGGACTTGCAAGTTCGGTCGGACCAGAAATTTTCCCCGTCTGTAACCTACTGGAATCGACCGAACTTGCGACCGGACTTGCAAGTTCGGTCGGCCAGAAAATTTTCCGAGGATACCTACTGGAATCGACCGGACTTGCGACCGGACATGCAAGTTCGGTCGGCCCAGAAATTTCCCGAGGATAGCTACTGGAATCGACCGAACTTGCGACCGGACTTGCAAGTTCGGTCGGCCAGAAGGATTTCGGTAATCTGAGCTACTGGAATGGACCGGACTTGCAAGGTCGGTCGCAAGTCCGGTCCGGTCAAAAAAAAAATATTTAATTTAAATAATATATATATATATATATGTATGTACCTACATACATATATATGTACATGTATGAAAACATGCCAAAGCTAAGTAAGAAAGTAAAACTTAGGTAATGAAAAATGAGTAAGTAAAGTGTAAGTGTAAGAAATGTAGGGACATAGTAAGTAGGAGTTAAGTTGATGATAGGTAAATTAATCATTCAATTGTATGTATATAATAGGACTTGATTTGTGACACCGGAGGACGTTTGGAAACACGTGCAACGGTGAACGGTATGGATTCCTCATGCCCCGTATGCTATCTTGGTTACTCTGATTTGTGTGTTGTGTGCTAATTGATCACCAAATAAGATAAATGCACGAATCGGAGTTAATATGCATACTTGTGAATATGTAGTGTTGGGTGATGTGTATATCTTCTTTAATTTTAGTTTGTATAATTCATGAAATGTTTGGATGAATATGAATGTGTGTATGTATGATGTATTATATTGTGACCGATTGTGATGTGTTGGACTTCTAAACTTATTCCTAACAAGCTAACCATCCTAACTTAAAATGGTAATTAAATTGGAATGAGTAGAAGTCCGATATAGTTTCGGCCACGCGTGAGGATGCGGAGTCACGAGAGGTTGGCTCCAATTCCTGACTCTTAAACTGGTCGCGGCCCAAATCCCTTAAGTGGGTAGCATCCCGGATTGGTGAGTCAAGTAAATCCCGGATGTGGGACGGTGTAGTACCCAAGGCCGGAGGTCCCGACGACTTAACTTGAGTATAAGTAAGTAAGTAAGAATGAGTAAGTAAAGTAAAAGAAAGTAAGTAATTGTATGCAAGAAGAAGTAAGTAATGAGTAAAAGAGTAAAGCATTCCGATTAACCCGGATGCATAATTTGGCTAACCTTGTGAAGGTAAGTGCGATGTACGTTATGATATTGTTGCCTTGAATTGTGTAATGGATTGTATAGCATGTATGATGTATGAAAAGCATGTATGTATGAAATGAACGAACTGCATGTTTAGTGGACGTCAAATAGTCGGCGTGCCCTAGCTAGCACGCGGTATATGCGGAGTCCATATGCAGCGTTTGCTGAGCCCCTTGGGGCACCATTTTTACTACACGCAGGTACCCACGAGGGATGAAGATGTGAAGATTGAGTTTCAATTCTCTTATCTTCTTTTTGGAATGTAAACAATGAATTTATGATGGGTGTACTGAGTAGTACATGGCTGTAGTCTTTGAATAGCCGGTGTACCATGGGGTACACCTTTTTGGGTTTTGATAGAATGGAGTTGGTATAGATGAGTAGCCTTAGAAACTCATTCTTTTGGGAAGTGTGGTAAAGGATGTAATGTAATACTTTAAATACTCGGTGATCCAAGAATGTAAGTAGGTTATTTTGTATTCAGTATGCATCATATTAGTAGCTCGGTACGTTATGTTCATCAGACCGTGACTGTAAGTATTAGTAGCCTAGCTAGCCGTATGGGCGGTTAGCGGCATTGTTTCACCCGCCGTAGTAAGTATGTAATAATTCCGCTGCGAACTCGTAGGATTAATAGGACGATTAGACGGTAAGCATAGGATTAGCGGTTTGGGTGTTACAAAAAGTGGTATCAGAGCGTAGTTACGCTCTGATGTCTATAGTACCGAGCATAGGAGATTACCGAGTTAGGACTTCAACCGTATTAAGACGGATACTTAGAAACCTAACTAGGAACTACCGTTGTTAACGACGGATACCCTTAACGTTCTTATGAACGATACCTTGCTTAAATTCCAAGACCTTTGAGTCATATCTTGCAAAGCCTAACGTAACTGTTAAATATTCAGATGTCAGGCAGAGGTCCAGGTCGCCCCAGAGGAGGGGGCAATGACGGACCCGGCGCGCAGACGATAGCTGAGATCGTCGCCGCCACGGTAGCGCAGATGCTACCTCAAGTAATACAAGCTGTACAACAATCCCAACAAACCCAACAAACTCAAGCGGGGCCAATCCCTCCCCCACCACCCAGAGAAGCAAACTGGGTAAAAGCTGTAGCGGAACTCCGCCCTCCCTGCTTTAGGGGCGAGAGCGATCCGGCTAAGCTCGAGGCCTACATCTCCGAGATGGAGACGGCCTTCGAAACACTCGAAGCTCCTGCTGGAGTTCGAGTCAGAGTTGCTGCGTACTACCTAAAGGATGCTGCAATGGATTGGTGGAAGCTGGTCAAGCATGAGCACGTCAGCGACCCCACATTCGATTGGGACTCGTTCGCCTCACTCCTCCGTTCCAAATACTACCCTGAGCACGTGAAAACCAAGAAAAGGCTAGAGCTAGACGCCTTAAAAATGACAGAGAAGATGACTGTCGATGAGTACTACCGCACCTTCACCTCCATTCTCCGTCTTCTTCCCGATCTTGGATACACCGGCCAGGTGTTGGTCGATCGCTTCTATGGCGGTCTGAGCCATCGCCTTCGGTACGGTATGGGCTATACCAGGTTTACCTCCCTTCAGGTAAATAACGGTTAACCCTTAGTATCATTTCAATTCCTTAAATTCCTTGAATTCCTTGAATCTTTTCCCTTATCCTTTCCTTAAATGAGAATCCCGGCTAATACCTGAAATTTCAGGAGTGTTATCACGCGGCTTCTCGCGTTGAGATCACTTGCCAACTAAGGGATGAAGAGACCGCGCTGAAGCGCAAAGCTAATAACAAGAACACCAGCACTGAGGAGCAGAACCAGGGGAAGAGCTGGAAAAAGAAGAAAGGGAATTTCTTTCAGCAATCCCAAAAGAAATCCCAGGGTGAGAGCAGTGCCCATGCTGAGCAGGGCAAACCATCTGAGCTACTTCAGCTTGGTTATTCTGCACCGGTGGCAGCTAAGCCACTGAGATCGCACCCACCTAAGGGTAAATTCCTAATCCAATTTGTATTTGTATAAGTATCATATCTAGTATATCCACGCACACATGTGCTAACCCTCTAACCTCAGGTTCTAGCTCCGGAGCCGCCAAAACCTTCTCCGACGGCCGCACTTATGTGTGCAGAAAGTGCAACCAGGACCATCCTGGTAAAGACTGCTTTGGGAGAGACATCAAATGCTATAACTGTCAGAAGCTGGGACACACAGCTAATAGATGCCCAGAGAGCACCAAGCCGAAGGGAAACTTCCAGAACTACAAGCAGAGAGAGGGCAAGGAGGTGGCATCTGGCGATGCACCGGCCCAGCAGGCACCTCAGGGACAGGGATCCCGGGGCCCTCAGAGAGGCGCACCTCAGAGGCAGCCTGTTCTGCATGTGATTGACCGTGATGGGCCCGGTTTGAAATCCGGCCAAGGTAATCATCTAAACCTTTAATCCTTGAAATAGCATGCCTAGTAGTAGAGTAACTGTATGAGTGAATGCATGAGTAAATGAATGAAGTGTATGCTAAGCATGAAACGAAGTAGTTGAAACTAGTACTCACCGTAGATGAAATTTGTAACCATAGGAAACTTTAGTATCTGTTACCCGATACCGGTAACCTTGAATCAAGAAGAGATCGACATCACCAACCACGACTACACCAACAAACAGTGTCAGGTCATCCGACCAGGTATGATTTTATTAAAGGGATACCTGACACCCGAAGCGCAAATCTCAATCATCCGACGATGCAACGAGCTAGGAACGGGTCAAGGTGGATTTTACACACCCGAATTCCCCGGTGGAGCGAAGATGAAGCTGAAGATGATGTGCTTGGGAAAGGACTGGAATCCTTATACCAAGACATACCAGGAGACACGAACACAAGACGGAGCGACACCACCGACAATACCACCAGAGTTTCAGACCCTCATCACACAAGCAGTAGAACTTGCACAACAATGTGAACCTGAACCAATCCCCGCACTTGAAGCGGATCTCTGTATCGTCAACTTCTACGAGAAAGAAGGACGACTTGGGTTACACCAAGACAAGGACGAGACAGCGGAATCTCTTGAAGAAGGAGTGCCCTTAGTGTCTTGGTCCATTGGTGATGACGCCGTATTCCTGTATAGCGAGCAGAAGCGTGTGGACCTCGCACAGAAACTGGTATTGAGATTAGGAGATGTCCTAATCATGGGTGGAAACTCTAGGATGCTGTATCACGGGATCAACAAGATCAAACTGAATACGGCACCGCCGGCAATAATCAATGCCACACACATGAAACCAGGACGCCTGAACCTTACCTTTAGAAAATATTAAATTCCTAGTATCATGTAATCTATTAGTAACGTGTATTAGAGACACGTCATGTATGATGGTTGGTTTATCAATAAAGAGCAGTGTTGATTTAATTCCACTTGTGTCCACCATCAATACTTATCCAATTGTGAATCCAATAGGTTGTGGACTCGGTACCGAAGGTAACCTGAGCATCCTCACCGAAGCACAAGCCGGCAAGAGCGGCACCATTCTAACGGGAACCTTCCCAGTAAATGGCATTGATGCCAATGTGTTATTCGACTCCGGCGCCTCTCACACTTTCGTATCACCATCCCTGGTGAAGAGGTTGAAGCTAGATGCGGATGAGCTACCGAACTTCATGGTTACTCTCCCATCGAAGGAGCGAGTAAAGTGCACCAAATACTATCAATCAGCCACAATCCAAATCAAAGGCGAATCGTTTCCCATTTCCTTCATCGAATTCAATGGGTTGGGATTCGACGTAATCATTGGGATGAATTGGTTGGAGCGGCACAAGGGTAGAATCCTCTGCGCCGAGCATCGTTTGCTGCTCAAGAGTCCTTCTGGGGTTGCAGTATCTTACCGCCAGAGACCGAAAGAGCCTTCGACCACACTTATATCTGCCATGGCTATGTACCGGGAGCTCAGAAAGGGCCAAGAGGTGTATCTTTGTTATGTACAAGACCTGGAGCGAGATCCAGAGTTCAGTGATGAAGTACCCATTGTATCCGAGTATCCCGATGTATTCCCTAAGGAGCTACCCGGCATGCCACCACCGAGAGCAGTGGAATTCGAAATTGATCTATTGCCAGGTACCGGTCCCATTGCCAGGGCACCGTACCGCATGGCACCAGCGGAGATGACCGAATTGAAAGAACAGTTGAGAGATCTTCTAGACAAAGGGTTTATACGCCCGAGCGTATCACCCTGGGGAGCACCGGTCCTCTTCGTTAAGAAGAAGGACGGTAGTCTCCGACTTTGTATTGACTACCGCGAGCTGAATGCGGTCACAGTCAAAAACAAATACCCACTACCACGTATCGACGACCTATTCGACCAGTTGAAGGGAGCCTCAGTCTTCTCCAAGATCGACCTCCGTTCAGGGTATCATCAGATTGCAATCAAAGAGCAAGACATCGAGAAAACGGCATTCCGTACCAGATATGGCCACTACGAATTTACAGTGATGCCATTCGGTTTGTCAAACGCACCGGCAAAATTCATGGACCTCATGAATCGACTATTCAGTGAGCAGTTGGACACTTCGGTTGTGGTCTTCATCGACGACATCCTTGTATATTCCAAATCAGCAGAGGAACATGAAACTCATTTGAGGAAAGTGCTTGAGACACTGCGCGAGAACCAGCTGTATGCGAAGTTCTCCAAATGCGAGTTTTGGCTTGATCAGGTATCATTCCTTGGACATGTCATCTCGAGCGCAGGTATCTCGGTTGACCCTTCTAAAGTAGAAGCTGTACGATCATGGCCTAGACCCAAGACTGTTACCGACATTAGGAGCTTTCTTGGTCTAGCCGGTTACTACCGGAGATTTGTAAGGGACTTCTCGAAAGTCGCCAAGCCCATGACTACATTGATGAAGAAAGATGCACCGTTTGTATGGACAGACGAGTGCGAGTTATCATTTCAGAAACTGAAAGACTCATTGACCTCAGCGCCCGTCCTTACTCTTCCAGAGGGCACAGAGGGATTTGAGGTATACTGTGATGCATCAGGCAAAGGAATGGGATGCGTACTCATGCAGCATGGCAAGGTTGTTGCTTATGCCTCCCGCCAGCTGAAAAAGCATGAGGAGAATTACCCGACTCACGACTTAGAGCTAGGAGCCATTGTCTTCGCCTTGAAGATATGGCGACACTATCTCTATGGGGTAAGCATCACCATCTACTCCGACCATAAGAGCTTACAGTATGTATTCACTCAGAAAGAACTCAACTTGAGACAGAGAAGGTGGATGGAGTTTCTCTCAGACTACGACATCAACCTGCAGTACAAGGAAGGGAAGGTAAACATTGTAGCCGACGCCCTGAGCCGTCGAGCACACTCGCTCCATTCGCTACTCGCTTCTTCTAGCTTGGTTGACGAGGTGCGAGACGCTCAGTTGAGCGACCCTTACCTAACCGAAATCAGACACAAGATCGAGAATGGTACATTTGAGAAGAAAAAGTATGATTTTAAGCTACATGAAGATGGTTTGATTCGGTTGAATGGCAGGCTATGCGTCCCCCGAAGCAATGCTGAGCTAAGGGATCGCATCCTGCGAGAGTCACATAGTTCTACATTATCAGTCCATCCGGGAGCCTCCAAGATGTACAAAGACATGAAGAGGTACTTCTCGTGGTCTGGAATGAAGTCAGATGTGATGGAATTTGTACTGAGATGCTTGACGTGCCAGAAGGTAAAATTTGAACACCGTAGACCGGGCGGAATGGTACAATCGATGCCAATTCCGGAGTGGAAATTTCATGATATCTCCATGGATTTTGTTGTAGGACTCCCACCTGCTAGGGGAGGACTCAACATGATCTGGGTTGTAGTAGATCGCCTTACCAAGGTTGCCAGATTCATACCAATGAAGGACACCTGGAAGGTAGTAAAGCTAGCTGAGCTTTTTGATAAGGAGATTATCAGACACCACGGAGTCCCTAAGACCATAGTATCTGACCGCGACACCAGATTTCTTTCGAGATACTGGAGAGCTACAAGGGAAGCGTTGGGTACAGAATTGAAGTTGAGTACCGCCTTCCATCCTCAGACCGACGGTCAGACAGAAA
This sequence comes from Limonium bicolor, assembly GCA_023374045.1. Classification (NCBI taxonomy): domain Eukaryota; kingdom Viridiplantae; phylum Streptophyta; class Magnoliopsida; order Caryophyllales; family Plumbaginaceae; genus Limonium; species Limonium bicolor. Next base: position 355,756,333 of record CM041777.1, on the reverse strand, counting down.
GGACCATCCAGACACTGGAGGACATGCTTCGGGCATGTGCCTTGGACTTTCAGGGGAGTTGGTTAGATAAGCTTCATCTTATCGAGTTCTCGTATAATAATAGTTATCACGCCTCGATTAAGATGTCGCCTTTCCAAGCTCTATACGGTAGACCTTGCCGTACACCCTTGTGTTGGGATGAGTCAAGTGAAGCGGTCATAATAGGACCGGAGTATCTTGAGCAAGTACAAGCCGAAGTGCAACAAATCCGAGCTAACATGAAGGCAGCCCAAGATAGACAGAAATCCTATGCGGATGTGAGACGACGCGACCTTGAGTTCGCCGTGGGCGACCAAGTGTTCTTGCGAGTTTCACCTATGAAGGGTGTCTTCAGATTTGGTCAGAAGGGCAAGCTAAGCCCAAAGTTCGTAGGGCCGTACACTATCACCTAAAGAGTTGGATCCGTAGCCTACAGGTTAGCACTACCTGAGGACTTGGGGCGTGTCCATGATGTATTTCATGTGTCACAACTCAAGAAGTATATTGCTGATCCTTCTCATGTGTTAGAGCCCGAGCACTTATCCATTGAGCCAAACATGAGATATGTCGAAACCCCAGTGAGAATCCTTGATAGGAAGACCAGAGACACTCGCCATAAGTCTATACGAATGGTGAAGGTCCTATGGTCAAACCATGATGTCGAAGAAGCGACATGGGAGTTGGAAGATGCCATGAAGGCTAAATACCCACAGTTATTCATAGACTAGAGAGTCTAGTATTTAGTATATGGGTACGGGTCGTACCCCTTTTAAGGGGGGTAGAACCCTTTCGCTTTAGCATTGCTTCGGGGTAAGCATTGCATTTTGTATGGCACATGTAGTGCAAGTGAATTTAGTATGGATGTGTATGTATGTGTAATGTGTAATGAATGATGTGTATGTGCAATGTATGGTGTATTGGTGTAATGTGTATTGTGAATGGTAATGGTGTATTGTGCATTGTGGTATGGTATGAATGGAAATGATGTATTGTGTATGTGAATTGTGTACGATGTTGAAATGTGTATGCTTGCAAGGTGGAATGAAGTAAACACCTCATAGGTGTAGTAAGACACATTATGACTATTGGTGTGCATAATGAGTAGAATTATAAAACTATTAACCTTGAGCAACTTTGAGGGCAAAGTTTCTTAAGGGGGGTAGATTGAAATACCCCGTAATTAAAAATAGTGATTAATTAGGCTAATAAGTAATTAGAGCTTAATTAAGTGTAAATAATATAGGGAACAAATCCCGAAGAAAACGGACCTTAAAATGGATTAAAAACATTACCGAACCTTAAAGCACTTTTCGAGGTAACCGGGAAAACGTGTCTTTAAGCGGGTCAAATAGACTCGTAACAGTTTTGGTCAACTAAATAATCATTAATAAATATTAGTGAGCTTAGGACCAATAAAATCAATAAAACGAGAGATTAGTAAAAACTGTCAAAAACGGGAACTTGTGGGGTAGAAGTAAATTAGCACAAACTTATGTGTCCAACTTTGTAAATAAAATTTTAAAACCCATGTGGGTTGTGGGGTGTCCGATTTTTGCCCCCCTCACACCTTCTTTACTCTCTTTACTCACAAACAAACAAAATAATAAAAAAACACTCACTTTATTACTTTATTTCCCTCACTCACAATTCTCTCTCCTACCCATTCTCTTACTCACGTAAGACTCACCCCTCACTCTCTTTTTTCTTCTTCCCTACCTCCATCGATTTCCATGGTGAAAGAAGAAACCAACACAACTCCATCTTCTCTCCTTTGTAACTCTCTCCAAACTCCTCCAAAAATTATAAAAATACCACCATTGTACTCCTCTCCCAAGAGCTACATTTTCATCTTTCCAAAATCCGAAAACACCCACTTTCGATTTTATGGGTATACCCCATTTGGAGCTTCAACACCACCATTAGAAGGCCCTCCTTCTCCTTGTTCTTCTAAGGTAAAAATATTTCGAAAACTCCATCTTTTCTAGCCTCAAAGGCAAAACGAAAATCTAGACTAAACCCTTGTTTGGTCTCTTGTGTTCTAGCCGATTTTGGCTTGTTGAAGAGTTGGAAATCTTGTTCTTGAACCACTCCAAGCTTCATTTGCACTCTTGAGGTAATATAAATTCTAAACCCTAAAATCTACATTAGAACTTATAATGGTTGGGTTAGTTAGTATTAAAATGGTTTGAATATGTATGTTGATGGGCTGTAGCATTGGAGGTTTGGTTTGGAAACCGGTAGAGAGAGAGAGAGAGAAGGAAGGAGAAAGAAGAAGAAAGAAACTAGAAGAAAAACAAGGTAAGGAATGCTCACCTTTGTGTAGTCTTGTATTGTATATGTAACAGATTTTTAGAAATGAAATTGGTATTGAAAAATGGTAATGCATTAGTAGCATAATGTGTAAGAGAAATAAGTATTTTGAAGCTTTAAAAGATATGTAAAACTGTTACAAAACAGATTGGGATGAGATGTTGAGTGCAGGAATTTTTAGGAGCGTTTTATATTGAGTTTTGTGTATGGGAGCTTGTATATTGATGTGTTGAAACAGGTGAAATGAGTTGAATTGTGAACTAAAACAATGTGGTGAGAGTGTAAAAATATAGGGGAGGTTATGTCAAAATTTGCCTAGGATTAGAACACTTAGAGAATTAAAACTAGGTGACTAATGTGAGTGTGTAACAGATTTGATGATGAGGATAGAGGGTAAGTTGAGAGAGCTAGATAATGTATTCTAAGGCATTGAGAGTGCTAGAAATGACATTAGAAGAGAGAGCTATTGTTGGGAGAGAGTTAGAATAAAATCTGTAGCAAACACAACTAGAAACAACTAGTGAAAGTGTGAGTTGAAACTTAGAAATTAGGTGAGTGAATGAGTATAAAATTGTGTAAGGAGTTAGGAAATGAACTAGGGGTATTAGGAGGTTTAAATGGTGTTAAAACATGTAGGATTAAGTGTAGGAACAATGGGGAAGTATTGGGTAAAAGAGAGGACTGAAAACAGAAAGTAAAATGCAAATACTGGGCCGGACCGAACTTGCGACCGGACTTGCAAGTTCGGTCGAGCCCAGACTTACAAAGACGGGTGAGCTACTGGAATCGACCGAACTTGCGACCGGACTTGCAAGTTCGGTCGGACCAGAAATTTTCCCCGTCTGTAACCTACTGGAATCGACCGAACTTGCGACCGGACTTGCAAGTTCGGTCGGCCAGAAAATTTCCGAGGATACCTACTGGAATCGACCGGACTTGCGACCGGACATGCAAGTTCGGTCGGCCCAGAAAATTTCCCGAGGATAGCTACTGGAATCGACCGAACTTGCGACCGGACTTGCAAGTTCGGTCGGCCAGAAGGATTTCGGTAATCTGAGCTACTGGAATGGACCGGACTTGCAAGGTCGGTCGCAAGTCCGGTCCGGTCAAAAAAAAAAATATTAATTTAAATAATATATATATATATATATGTATGTACCTACATACATATATATGTACATGTATGAAACATGCCAAAGCTAAGTAAGAAAGTAAAACTTAGTAATGAAAAGAGTAAGTAAAGTGTAAGTGTAAGAAATGTAGGACATAGTAAGTAGGAGTTAAGTTGATGATAGGTAAATCATTCAATTGTATGTATATAATAGGACTTGATTTGTGACACCGGAGGACGTTTGGAAACACGTGCAACGGTGAACGGTATGGATTCCTCATGCCCGCCCCGTATGCTATCTTGGTTACTCTGATTTTGTGTTGTGTGCTAATTGATCACCAAATAAGATAAATGCACGAATCGGAGTTAATATGCATACTTGTGAATATGTAGTGTTGGGTGATGTGTATATCTTCTTAATTTTAGTTTGTATAATTCATGAAATTTGGATGAATATGAATGTGTGTATGTATGATGTATTATATTGTGACCGATTGTGATGTGTTGGACTTCTAAACTTATTCCTAACAAGCTAACCATCATAACTTAAAATGGTAATTAAATTGGAATGAGTAGAAGTCCGATATAGTTTCGGCCACGCATGAGGATGCGGAGTCACGAGAGGTTGGCTCCAATTCCTGACTCTTAAACTGGTCCGCGGCCCAAATCCCTTAAGTGGGTAGCATCCCGGATTGGTGAGTCAAGTAAATCCCGGATGTGGGACGGTGTAGTCCCCAAGGCCGGAGGTCCCGACGACTTAACTTGAGTATAAGTAAGTAAGTAAGAATGAGTAAGTAAAGTAAAAGAAAGTAAGTAATTGTATGCAAGAAGAAGTAAGTAATGAGTAAAAGAGTAAAGCATTCCGATTAACCCGGATGCATAATTTGGCTAACCTTGTGAAGGTAAGTGCGATGTATGTTATGATATTGTTGCCTTGAATTGTGTAATGGATTGTATAGCATGTATGATGTATGAAAAGCATGTATGTATGAAATGAACGAACTGCATGTTTAGTGGACGTCAAATAGTCGGCGTGCCCTAGCTAGCACGCGGTATATGCGGAGTCCATATGCAGCGTTTGCTGAGCCCCTTGGGGCACCATTTTTACTACACGCAGGTACCCGCGAGGGATGAAGATGTGAAGATTGAGTTTCATTTCTTATCTTCTTTTTGGAATGTAAACAATGAATTTATGATGGGTGTACTGAGTAGTACATGGCTGTAGTTTTGAATAGCCGGTGTACCATGGGGTACACCTTTTTGGGTTTTGATAGAATGGAGTTGGTATAGATGAGTAGCCTTAGAAACTCATTCTTTTGGAAGTGTGGTAAAGGATGTAATGTAATACTTTAAATACTCGGTGATCCAAGAATGTAAGTTAGGTTATTTGTATTCAGTATGCATCATATTAGTAGCTCGGTACGTTATGTTCATCAGACCGTGACTGTAAGTATTAGTAGCCTAGCTAGCCGTATGGGCGGTTAGCGGCATTGTTTCACCCGCCGTAGTAAGTATGTAATAATTCCGCTGCGAACTCGTAGGATTAATAGGACGATTAGACGGTAAGCATAGGATTAGCGGTTTGGGTGTTACAAAAAGTGGTATCAGAGCGTAGTTACGCTCTGATGTCTATAGTACCGAGCATAGGGATTACCGAGTTAGGACTTCAACCGTATTAAGACGGATACTTAGAAACCTAACTAGGAACTACCGTTGTTAACGACGGATACCCTTAAGTTCTTATGAACACGATGCTTAAATTCCAAGACCTTTGAGTCATATCTTGCAAAGCCTAACGTAACTGTTAAATATTCAGATGTCAGGCAGAGGTCCAGGTCGCCCCAGAGGAGGGGGCAATGACGGACCCGGCGCGCAGACGATAGCTGAGATCGTCGCCGCCACGGTAGCGCAGATGCTACCTCAAGTAATACAAGCTGTACAACAATCCCAACAAACCCAACAAACTCAAGCGGGGCCAATCCCCCCACCACCAGAGAAGCAAACTGGGTAAAGCTGTAGCGGAACTCCGCCCTCCCTGCTTTAGGGGCGAGAGCGATCCGGCTAAGCTCGAGGCCTACATCTCCGAGATGGAGACGGCCTTCGAAACACTCGAAGCTCCTGCTGGAGTTCGAGTCAGAGTTGCTGCGTACTACCTAAAGGATGCTGCAATGGATTGGTGGAAGCTGGTCAAGCATGAGACGTCAGCGACCCCACATTCGATGGGACTCGTTGCCTCACTCCTCGTTCCAAAACTACCCTGAGCACGTGAAAACCAAGAAAAGGCTAGAGCTAGACGCCTTAAAAATGACAGAGAAGATGACTGTCGATGAGTACTACCGCACCTTCACCTCCATTCTCCGTCTTCTTCCCGATCTTGGATACACCGGCCAGGTGTTGGTCGATCGCTTCTATGGCGGTCTGAGCCATCGCCTTCGGTACGGTATGGGCTATACCAGGTTTACCTCCCTTCAGGTAAATAACGGTTAACCCTTAGTATCATTTCAATTCCTTAAATTCCTTGAATTCCTTGAATCTTTTCCCTTATCCTTTCCTTAAATGAGAATCCCGGCTAATACCTGAAATTTCAGGAGTGTTATCACGCGGCTTCTCGCGTTGAGATCACTTGCCAACTAAGGGATGAAGAGACCGCGCTGAAGCGCAAAGCTAATAACAAGAACACCAGCACTGAGGAGCAGAACCAGGGGAAGAGCTGGAAAAAGAAAAGGGAATTTCTTTCAGCAATCCCAAAAGAAATCCCAGGGTGAGAGCAGTGCCCATGCTGAGCAGGGCAAACCATCTGAGCTACTTCAGCTTGGTTATTCTGCACCGGTGGCAGCTAAGCCACTGAGATCGCACCCACCTAAGGGTAAATTCCTAATCCAATTTGTATTTGTATAAGTATCATCTAGTATATCCACGCACACATGTGCTAACCCTCTAACCTCAGGTTCTAGCTCCGGAGCCGCCAAAACCTTCTCCGACGGCCGCACTATGTGTGCAGAAAGTGCAACCAGGACCATCCTGGTAAACTGCTTTGGGAGAGACATCAAATGCTATAACTGTCAGAAGCTGGGACACACAGCTAATAGATGCCCAGAGAGCACCAAGCCGAAGGGAAACTTCCAGAACTACAAGCAGAGAGAGGGCAAGGAGGTGGCATCTGGCGATGCACCGGCCCAGCAGGCACCTCAGGGACAGGGATCCCGGGGCCCTCAGAGAGGCGCACCTCAGAGGCAGCCTGTTCTGCATGTGATTGACCGTGATGGGCCCGGTTCGAAATCCGGCCAAGGTAATCATCTAAACCTTTAATCCTTGAAATAGCATGCCTAGTAGTAGAGTAACTGTATGAGTGAATGCATGAGTAAATGAATGAAGTGTATGCTAAGCATGAAACGAAGTAGTTGAAACTAGTACTCACCGTAGATGAAATTTGTAACCATAGGAAACTTTAGTATCTGTTACCCGATACCGGTAACCTTGAATCAAGAAGAGATCGACATCACCAACCACGACTACACCAACAAACAGTGTCAGGTCATCCGACCAGGTATGATTTTATTAAAGGGATACCTGACACCCGAAGCGCAAATCTCAATCATCCGACGATGCAACGAGCTAGGAACGGGTCAAGGTGGATTTTACACACCCGAATTCCCCGGTGGAGCGAAGATGAAGCTGAAGATGATGTGCTTGGGAAAGGACTGGAATCCTTATACCAAGACATACCAGGAGACACGAACACAAGACGGAGCGACACCACCGACAATACCACCAGAGTTTCAGACCCTCATCACACAAGCAGTAGAACTTGCACAACAATGTGAACCTGAACCAATCCCCGCACTTGAAGCGGATCTCTGTATCGTCAACTTCTACGAGAAAGAAGGACGACTTGGGTTACACCAAGACAAGGACGAGACAGCGGAATCTCTTGAAGAAGGAGTGCCCGTAGTGTCTTGGTCCATTGGTGATGACGCCGTATTCCTGTATAGCGAGCAGAAGCGTGTGGACCTCGCACAGAAACTGGTATTGAGATCAGGAGATGTCCTAATCATGGGTGGAAACTCTAGGATGCTGTATCACGGGATCAACAAGATCAAGTGAATACGGCACCGCCGGCAATAATCAATGCCACACATGAAACCAGGACGCCTGAACCTTACCTTTAGAAATATTAAATTCCTAGTATCATGTAATCTATTAGTAACGTGTATTAGAGACACGGCATGTATGATGGTTGGTTTATCAATAAAGAGCAGTGTTGATTTAATTCCACTTGTGTCCACCATCAATACTTATCCAATTGTGAATCCAATAGGTTGTGGACTCGGTACCGAAGGTAACCTGAGCATCCTCACCGAAGCACAAGCCGGCAAGCGGCACCATTCTAACGGGAACCTTCCCAGTAAATGGCATTGATGCCAATGTGTTATTCGACTCCGGCGCCTCTCACACTTTCGTATCACCATCCCTGGTGAAGAGGTTGAAGCTAGATGCGGATGAGCTACCGAACTTCATGGTTACTCTCCCATCGAAGGAGCGAGTAAAGTGCACCAAATATTATCAATCAGCCACAATCCAAATCAAAGGCGAATCGTTTCCCATTTCCTTCATCGAATTCAATGGTTGGGATTCGACGTAATCATTGGGATGAATTGGTTGGAGCGGCACAAGGGTAGAATCCTCTGCGCCGAGCATCGTTTGCTGCTCAAGAGTCCTTCTGGGGTTGCAGTATCTTACCGCCAGAGACCGAAAGAGCCTTCGACCACACTTATATCTGCCATGGCTATGTACCGGGAGCTCAGAAAGGGCCAAGAGGTGTATCTTTGTTATGTACAAGACCTGGAGCGAGATCCAGAGTTCAGTGATGAAGTACCCATTGTATCCGAGTATCCCGATGTATTCCCTAAGGAGCTACCCGGCATGCCACCACCGAGAGCAGTGGAATTCGAAATTGATCTATTGCCAGGTACCGGTCCCATTGCCAGGGCACCGTACCGCATGGCACCAGCGGAGATGACCGAATTGAAAGAACAGTTGAGAGATCTTCTAGACAAAGGGTTTATACGCCCGAGCGTATCACCCTGGGGAGCACCGGTCCTCTTCGTTAAGAAGAAGGACGGTAGTCTCCGACTTTGTATTGACTACCGCGAGCTGAATGCGGTCACAGTCAAAAACAAATACCCACTACCACGTATCGACGACCTATTCGACCAGTTGAAGGGAGCCTCAGTCTTCTCCAAGATCGACCTCCGTTCAGGGTATCATCAGATTGCAATCAAAGAGCAAGACATCGAGAAAACGGCATTCCGTACCAGATATGGCCACTACGAATTTACAGTGATGCCATTCGGTTTGTCAAACGCACCGGCAAAATTCATGGACCTCATGAATCGACTATTCAGTGAGCAGTTGGACACTTCGGTTGTGGTCTTCATCGACGACATCCTTGTATATTCCAAATCAGCAGAGGAACATGAAACTCATTTGAGGAAAGTGCTTGAGACACTGCGCGAGAACCAGCTGTATGCGAAGTTCTCCAAATGCGAGTTTTGGCTTGATCAGGTATCATTCCTTGGACATGTCATCTCGAGCGCAGGTATCTCGGTTGACCCTTCTAAAGTAGAAGCTGTACGATCATGGCCTAGACCCAAGACTGTTACCGACATTAGGAGCTTTCTTGGTCTAGCCGGTTACTACCGGAGATTTGTAAGGGACTTCTCGAAAGTCGCCAAGCCCATGACTACATTGATGAAGAAAGATGCACCGTTTGTATGGACAGACGAGTGCGAGTTATCATTTCAGAAACTGAAAGACTCATTGACCTCAGCGCCCGTCCTTACTCTTCCAGAGGGCACAGAGGGATTTGAGGTATACTGTGATGCATCAGGCAAAGGAATGGGATGCGTACTCATGCAGCATGGCAAGGTTGTTGCTTATGCCTCCCGCCAGCTGAAAAAGCATGAGGAGAATTACCCGACTCACGACTTAGAGTAGGAGCCATTGTCTTCGCCTTGAAGATATGGCGACACTATCTCTATGGGGTAAGCATCACCATCTACTCCGACCATAAGAGCTTACAGTATGTATTCACTCAGAAAGAACTCAACTTGAGACAGAGAAGGTGGATGGAGTTTCTCTCAGACTACGACATCAACCTGCAGTATAAGGAAGGGAAGGCAAACATTGTAGCCGACGCCCTGAGCCGTCGAGCACACTCGCTCCATTCGCTACTCGCTTCTTCTAGCTTGGTTGACGAGGTGCGAGACGCTCAGTTGAGCGACCCTTACCTAACCGAAATCAGACACAAGATCGAGAATGGTACATTTGAGAAGAAAAAGTATGATTTTAAGCTACATGAAGATGGTTTGATTCGGTTGAATGGCAGGCTATGCGTCCCCCGAAGCAATGCTGAGCTAAGGGATCGCATCCTGCGAGAGTCACATAGTTCTACATTATCAGTCCATCCGGGAGCCTCCAAGATGTACAAAGACATGAAGAGGTACTTCTGGTGGTCTGGAATGAAGTCAGATGTGATGGAATTTGTATTGAGATGCTTGACATGCCAGAAGGTAAAATTTGAACACCGTAGACCGGGCGGAATGGTACAATCGATGCCAATTCCGGAGTGGAAATTTCATGATATCTCCATGGATTTTGTTGTAGGACTCCCACCTGCTAGGGGAGGACTCAACATGATCTGGGTTGTAGTAGATCGCCTTACCAAGGTTGCCAGATTCATACCGATGAAGGACACCTGGAAGGTAGTAAAGCTAGCTGAGCTTTTTGATAAGGAGATTATCAGACACCACGGAGTCCCTAAGACCATAGTATCTGACCGCGACACCAGATTTCTTTCGAGATACTGGAGAGCTACAAGGGAAGCGTTGGGTACAGAATTGAAGTTGAGTACCGCCTTCCATCCTCAGACCGACGGTCAGACAGAAAGGACCATCCAGACACTGGAGGACATGCTTCGGGCATGTGCCTTGGACTTTCAGGGGAGTTGGTTAGATAAGCTTCATCTTATCGAGTTCTCGTATAATAATAGTTATCACGCCTCGATTAAGATGTCGCCTTTCCAAGCTCTATACGGTAGACCTTGCCGTACACCCTTGTGTTGGGATGAGTCAAGTGAAGCGGTCATAATAGGACCGGAGTATCTTGAGCAAGTACAAGCCGAAGTGCAACAAATCCGAGCTAACATGAAGGCAGCCCAAGATAGACAGAAATCCTATGCGGATGTGAGACGACGCGACCTTGAGTTCGCCGTGGGCGACCAAGTGTTCTTGCGAGTTTCACCTATGAAGGGTGTCTTCAGATTTGGTCAGAAGGGCAAGCTAAGCCCAAAGTTCGTAGGGCCGTACACTATCACCGAAAGAGTTGGATCCGTAGCCTACAGGTTAGCACTACCTGAGGACTTGGGGCGTGTCCATGATGTATTTCATGTGTCACAACTCAAGAAGTATATTGCTGATCCTTCTCATGTGTTAGAGCCCGAGCATTTATCCATTGAGCCAAACATGAGATATGTCGAAACCCCAGTGAGAATCCTTGATAGGAAGACCAGAGACACTCGCCATAAGTCTATACGAATGGTGAAGGTCCTATGGTCAAACCATGATGTCGAAGAAGCGACATGGGAGTTGGAAGATGCCATGAAGGCTAAATACCCACAGTTATTCATAGACTAGAGAGTCTAGTATTTAGTATACGGGTACGGGTCGTACCCCTTTTAAGGGGGGTAGAACCCTTTCGCTTTAGCATTGCTTCGGGGTAAGCATTGCATTTTGTATGGCACATGTAGTGCAAGTGAATTTAGTATGGATGTGTATGTATGTGTAATGTGTAATGAATGATGTGTATGTGCAATGTATGGTGTATTGGTGTAATGTGTATTGTGAATGGTAATGGTGTATTGTGTATTGTGGTATGGTATGAATGGAAATGATGTATTGTGTATGTGAATTGTGTAGGATGTTGAAATGTGTATGCTTGCAATGTGGAATGAAGTAAACACCTCATAGGTGTAGACACATTATGACATTGGTTGCATAATGAGTAGAATTATAAAACTATTAACCTTGAGCAACTTTGAGGGCAAAGTTTCTTAAGGGGGGTAGATTGAAATACCCCGTAATTAAAAATAGTGATTAATTAGGCTAATAAGTAATTTAGAGGCTTAATTAAGTGTAAATAATTATTAGGGAACAAATCCCGAAGAAAACGGACCTTAAAATGGATTAAAAACATTACCAACCTTAAAGCACGTTTTCGAGGTAACCGGGAAAACGTGTCTTTAAGCGGGTCAAATAGACTCGTAACAGTTTTGGTCAACTAAATAATCATTAATAAACATTAGTGAGGCTTAAGGACCAATAAAATCAATAAAACGAGAGATTAGTAAAAACTGTCAAAAACGGGAACTTGTGGGGTAGAAGTATAATTAGCACAAACTTATGTGTCCAACTTTGTAAATAAAATTTTAAAACCCATGTGGGTTCGGTGGGGTGTCCGATTTTTGCCCCCCTCACACCTCTCTTTACTCTCTTTTACTCACAAACAAACAAAATAATAAAACAACACTCACTTTATTACTTTATTTCCCTCACTCACAATTCTCTCTCCTACCCATTCTCTTTACTCACGTAAGACTCACCCCCTCACTCTCTCTTTTCTTCTTCTTCCCCTACCTCCATCGATTTCCATGGTGAAAGAAGAAAACCAACACAACTCCATCTTCTCTCCTTTGTAACTCTCTCCAAACTCCTCCAAAAATTATAAAAATACCACCATTGTACTCCTCTCCCCAAGAGCTACATTTTCATCTTTCCAAAATCCGAAAACACCCACTTTCGATTTTATGGGTATACCCCATTTGGAGCTTCAACACCACCATTAGAAGGCCCTCCTTCTCCTTGTTCTTCTAAGGTAAAAATATTTCGAAAACTCCATCTCTTTCTAGCCTCAAAGGCAAAACGAAAATCTAGACTAAACCCTTGTTTGGTCTCTTGTGTTCTAGCCGATTTTGGCTTGTTGAAGAAGTTGGAAATCTTGTTCTTGAACCACTCCAAGCTTCATTTGCACTCTTGGGAGGTAATAAATTCTAAACCCTAAAATCTACATTAGAACTTATATAATGGTTGGGGTTAGTTAGTATTAAATGGTGTATGAGATATGTATGTTGATGGGCTGTAGCATTGGAGGTTTGGTTTGGAAACCGGTAGAGAGAGAGGAAAGGAAGGAGAAAGAAGAAGAAAGAAACTAGAAGAAAAACAAGGTAAGGAATGCTCACCTTTGTGTAGTCTTGTATTTGTATATGTAACAGATTTTTAGAAATGGAAATTGGTATTGAAAAATGGTAATGCATTAGTAGCATAATGTGTAAGAGATATAAGTATTTTGAAGCTTTAAAAGATATGTAAAACTGTTACAAAACAGATTGGGTATGAGATGTTGTGAGTGCAGGAATTTTTAGGAGCGTTTTATATTGAGTTTTGTGTATGGGAGCTTGTATTGATGTCTATTGAAACAGGTGTGAAATGAGTGTTGAATTGTGAACTAAAACAATGTGGTGAGAGTGTAAAAATATAGGGGAGGTTATGTCAAAATTTGCCTAGGATTAGAACACTTAGAGAATTAAAACTAGGTGACTAATGTGAGTGTGTAACAGATTTTGATGAAGGAAATAGAGGGTAAGTTGAGAGAGCTAGATAATGTATTCTAAGGCATTGAGAGTGCTAGAAATGACATTAGAAGAGAGAGCTATTGTTGGGAGAGAGTTAGAATAAAATCTGTAGCAAAACACAACTAGAAACAACTAGTGAGAGTGTGAGTTGAAACTTAGAAGATTAGGTGAGTGAATGAGTATAAAATTGTGTAAGGAGTTAGGAAATGAACTAGGGGGTATTAGGAGGTTTAAATGGTGTTAAAACATGTAGGATTAAGTGTAGGAACAATGGGGAAGTATTGGGTAAAAGAGAGGACTGAAAACAGAAAGTAAAATGCAAATACTGGGCCGGACCGAACTTGCGACCGGACTTGCAAGTTCGGTCGAGCCCAGACTTACAAAGACGGGTGAGCTACTGGAATCGACCGAACTTGCGACCGGACTTGCAAGTTCGGTCGGACCAGAAATTTTCCCCGTCTGTAACCTACTGGAATCGACCGAACTTGCGACCGGACTTGCAAGTTCGGTCGGCCAGAAAATTTTCCGAGGATACCTACTGGAATCGACCGGACTTGCGACCGGACATGCAAGTTCGGTCGGCCCAGAAAATTTCCGAGGATAGCTACTGGAATCGACCGAACTTGCGACCGGACTTGCAAGTTCGGTCGGCCAGAAGGATTTCGGTAATCTGAGCTACTGGAATGGACCGGACTTGCAAGGTCGGTCGCAAGTCCGGTCCGGTCAAAAAAAAATATTAAAAATAATATAATAAATAATATATATATTATATATAGTATGTACCTACATACATATATATGTACATGTATGAAAACATGCCAAAGCTAAGTAAGAAAGTAAAACTTAGGTAATGAAAAATGAGTAAGTAAAGTGTAAGTGTAAGAAATGTAGGGACATAGTAAGTAGGAGTTAAGTTGATGATAGGTAAATTAATCATTCAATTGTATGTATATAATAGGACTTGATTTGTGACACCGGAGGACGTTTGGAAACACGTGCAACGGTGAACGGTTATGGATTCCTCATGCCCCGTATGCATTTGGTTACTCTGATTTTGTGTGTTGTGTGCTAATTGATCACCAAATAAGATAAATGCACGAATCGGAGTTAATATGCATACTTGTGAATATGTAGTTGGGTGATGTGATATCTTCTTTATTTTAGTTTGTATAATTCATGAAATGTTTGGATGATATGAATGTGTGTAGTATGATGTATTTAGATTGTGACCGATTGTATGTGTTGGACTTCTAACTTATTCCTAACAAGCTAACCATCCTAACTTAAAATGGTAATTAAATTGGAATGAGTAGAAGTCCGATATAGTTTCGGCCACGCGTGAGGATGCGGAGTCACGAGAGGTTGGCTCCAATTCCTGACTCTTAAACTGGTCCGCGGCCCAAATCCCTTAAGTGGGTAGCATCCCGGATTGGTGAGTCAAGTAAATCCCGGATGTGGGACGGTGTAGTCCCCAAGGCCGGAGGTCCCGACGACTTAACTTGAGTATAAGTAAGTAAGTAAGAATGAGTAAGTAAAGTAAAGAAAGTAAGTAATTGTAGCAAGAAGAAGTAAGTAATGAGTAAAAGAGTAAAGCATTCCGATTAACCCGGATGCATAATTTGGCTAACCTTGTGAAGGTAAGTGCGATGTATTATGATATTGTTGCCTTGAATTGTGTAATGATTGTATAGCATGTATGATGTATGAAAAGCATGTATGTATGAAAAATGAACTGCATGTTTAGTGGACGTCAAATAGTCGGCGTGCCCTAGCTAGCACGCGGTATATGCGGAGTCCATATGCAGCGTTTGCTGAGCCCCTTGGGGCACCATTTTTACTACACGCAGGTACCCGCGAGGGACGAAGATGTGAAGATTGAGTTTCATTTCTTTATCTTCTTTTTGGAATGTAAACAATGAATTTATGATGGGTGTACTGAGTAGTACATGGCTGTAGTTTTGAATAGCCGGTGTACCATGGGGTACACCTTTTTGGTTTGATAGAATGGAGTTGGTATAGATGAGTAGCCTTAGAAACTCATTCTTTTGGGAAGTGTGGTAAAGGATGTAATGTAATACTTTAAATACTCGGTGATCCAAGAATGTAAGTAGGTTATTTTGTATTCAGTATGCATCATATTAGTAGCTCGGTACGTTATGTTCATCAGACCGTGACTGTAAGTATTAGTAGCCTAGCTAGCCGTATGGGCGGTTAGCGGCATTGTTTCACCCGCCGTAGTAAGTATGTAATAATTCCGCTGCGAACTCGTAGGATTAATAGGACGATTAGACGGTAAGCATAGGATTAGCGGTTGGGGTGTTACAGTGGGGGTCATCTCTCCCAATTGAATTTATTCCACTCTTGAGTATATTTTGTCTATGGGATTCAGCTTTCTGAAATGGTGGGGACATAAACTGTCTACCACGGGTTGTGGGTATTCATATCATTCCTAGTCCTTTGTGACTACCTGAGTCTTTCTATTCTTAACCAAAATTGGTTCTAACTGCAATAATGGATGCTCACTAACTATAAGGAGTGATGTCTTAAGTGGTTGATTTGGTTTTTAAGTTCTTTGTCTCTATCCTTACCTTGTTCTCTCTTCTTTATGATTGATTGTTTTGAAGTGCCTCCTTTCCCTGTTTTAGTTTCAAGAGTTTGATTTCAAGTTACTGTTCATTTTGAAGAGTTATGTTTTATAAGTTTGTTTTTGGAGAATTGTACCAGTTCCATTCCAGGGAACTGACACCCTCCCGGGGTGGGCTGCTTGGTTTCATCTTGCAGGTACAATTGATTTACAGGTGGCCACGAAGAGCACGAGTGATTGGGATGGGACTAGGTTTATGGAGAGTGAATGTATTTATTATTGTTATGTTAATGTTAAGTTTTCTCGAAGTTCAGACCGTACTTAGTTAATTGTAATGGTTGTAGTTGGTGAGGTTGGTACCGGGGTTTGGAGCCCGATGGTCTGTAGCACCTTTAGTTTATTTTTGCTGTTGTTTATTATTATAGGGGTGTTACAGTTTGATTCTCTATTTTGATATCAAAAGTGTTATATTAATTATAATTTTGACAAACTAGTACTCTTAATTCGGGGATTATGCTTTTTGATATAATCTGGATGTGTTCGCCCCATAGATTTTTACTTCTATATTCGTTGTCTTCACTGCTATTTGGTTTAAATTCATTTTTAGAAATGTGTAATTCTTAGCCAATCTCTATATTTAATATATTTTTGTCTGTCTGTAGCTTATGAAAGTAAGTGATAAACGACAAATTTTCTTTGGAGACGTCAACCTAAAATAAATATTTTTTTTTTGTATAAAGTTTGGTTGAGTATAGATTCTGTGATGTTTTACTATTGATTTGTTACAGATTAAAATAATACACATATAAAAACTCTTCCGTGAATGAAAGTTTCCGATTTTCTTCTTTTCGAATGCTAAAATGATGATTTTGGCTGTATGCAACCTATAAATTTATAACAATAAGTTTGTATAACATCCAGTATATGTACTTGTTATTATGATTAAATATGTGTAGTTTACAAAGCTTCTTCCTTCGAGATGTATGTTCGTTCGTTTTCCTTGAATTATACTTTATTATTTATACATATGGTCTAGTTGATCATATCTTTACCACAATTTCCAGTGATATATTATTATGACTATTATATACTATTTTAACCAGAGAATTGGTGTTTTAACATGGTACCTAGTACATGGCTTTCGTTACTGATCATAACATATAATCTTTAATTGTTTTACTAACGACGATAAGTTTATAATACGGATTTGTATTTCGTAATCGTCATGTACAAAGATATTTATGATACTTTCGTACCCGTGTTATCTCAGTAATTGTATGTCAAAGTGTTTATGATTTACGACGGCTCTGATTCCTATATATGACTTTGTAAAATATGAGCTTACACAAATTACAAGGGATTTGATTTCAGACTTTTATTACTTTATATAAATATATATTGACAAGCACCTATATACTCTGCCACGATTTTGATTTTGTTTTTCTCTATCAATTTGCTTACCTCATAATTACCTATTCCCAACCTAATTTACGATATTACAGCCGCCATTAAGACTTCTATATTTTAGTTATCGATTTGATATGAATTACTCTATTTTACGACTGATTTCACTTGTTAGATATTACCGTGATCAATTATTTCAGTACGCCAACCATGTTTTCAATCAAAATTGTTATCTATCAGTATTTCATTTAAGAACATTCGTTTGCTTCTGATATCGAGTAAATAATTATTCTTTTAAAACCTTACTTTGCTAACAGTAATCCGTAGTGATATGGAATATATTATAAATGTTCAAAACTTGGATTTGATGTTGTAATCATTGGAGTTATATAGACAATGATTACTTCGATTTTGTTATACGTAGTCAAAACCAATTTTGAACCTTGTACATTTGCGATTAATATTTATGTTGGTTTCAAGCATGTGTTGCGTTCGACATGGCTAAATAGTTTAATTAAATTCTTTCTCTAAATGCGTATATGTATACACTTACATGTATATGAATTATGGTTAGTTTTGGACACGGATTTTGTGTTATGTTTTTGTAAATAATTAGTTTTGGGACCTAGTTGATTGCTTTCTGAGCCGTGGATGACTGGGTCGAGTTATCCCGTAGCGCGTTGCGTAGGACGTCCTTCTGTATCTGTATCACGGGCATCCCCCGTTCTGTTATCTGGAGTCGACGAACTCATTCTGTATCTGGAGTCGACAGACTCATTCTGTTATCTGGGGTCTTCTGATCCATTCTGTTATCTGTGGTCTTCAGACCTATTATGTATGCTCTAAACTAGGGTCCCTTAAAAACTATGTTTTCGATAACGTTCTGATGTGTATAAGATTCTGATTTGCATCTGTTCACTTTTGAGCGATGGCAGCTTCTGACATGACACACTGCTTTGTGCTTTGTCTCATTCTGTGTGTGTGGCTTCAGCTTCGTTTTGTCTTCTCTGTTTTGTCAGCCTTGGTTTATGGTTTCCGTTTTGTGAAGATTAGATTGTATTGCAAATGAGCTTTGTAAAGAAACTATGCTTGTTTTATTTCCTTCTTCTGATAGTCTATATATGACTTATGATTTCTGAAAAGCTTTATAATTTCTGTAAAAGTCTTCCTTCGTTAAGTCACATTTGCGACCTCTGTTTCACTCTGCTTTGTATTTGACTTCGTATCTTTTGAGGTGCTTCCATCTGATTTTGATTCTGAATCTGATTTGCTAACTTATATCTATATAAGCTATATTATGTAAAAATGTTTTGAGCATGCATATGCTGATGAAGTTTACCACTTACTGAGCTGTGGTTTGCTCACCCCTATATTCCGTTTGATTTGCAGGTTTTAACTCCTGGTTGGAGATTCAGCTTTTGTGTTTGGGTTTTGGCTTTTTGGTTTTGTACACTGTAATGTCAGTTTTGAGGCTCATTTGTATTTAGCTTCTGTTTGTATTTGGCTTCTGCTTGTAATTTGTAAGACAAGTTGTAAGATTATTGTTAATATATGAGTTTCAGATTTGTTTTGGGTTTCGTTAGTGTGTAGCCTTGCGTGTCTTAGGTAGTAAGCGCGTGGCGTGTGACGGCTCAGAACCAGGGTGGTTTTGGGGTCGTTACACATAAGTTGAGAAAGCGTTAATGAAAGTACCGGATCTAAAGCATGAATCATAAGCTTTGTTGAAATACCCCTAACTACTAAAACATTATTAAATGGTATAATAATGGTTTAATAAGATTAAAAATCATATTAGAACCATTGAGGAACAATCTAAAATTTTAAAAGGCAAAAACATGCCATAAAATCACTTAAAGCCAAAAATGTGCTTTAAACACCTTAAGAGATTGTATGACCTAAACTAGGATCCAAAGTGGAAGCCTAAACCTTATAATTAGGGCATGAACATAATAAAACAATTACCAATGCAAACCAAACTCTAGAATGAGTTTTAACACAATATGGAGCACTAAAACTCCTTAAGACACATTTTTTGTCAAAGTGTTCAAAACTTGACTTTGGCTGGTCAAATGACCTTGTATACACCCTAATTAACATTTGGTATACTTAATATCACATTAGTAGCTCCTAATCCCAATATTTACAAAAAATCACAAATATGGCACTCATTTGGGAATAATAACCGAAATAGTGCATTTTAAGTAATGTTGACTAAGTATTGTCAAAGGTCAAATTAAAAGCCATGTTTAACTACAAGAGGGTGGAAAAATTAAAGGAGGATGACAGCACATCAGATCTTGAACCAAAATATCTAACTAGTTTGATGAATCATCATTTACTATTCCATTATTTACTTTTACCCATACTTAAGTCCTTACCTAGCCTTTCTCTTTCCTCTTGTCCCACTCCCAGCCGAGCAATCCTCTTTCCAAACTCTCCCAGCTTGAGTTCTTGAGCAAGAACAAGTCATCCAAGCACTTGGCATAAGGTAATCAATTTAAGCTTATTTTAGCTCATTTTTCTCACCTTTCTTCAACTCATCTTTGAGCTAAACATCCAACACCTTTCATGACTCTCTTCTAGCTATTCCATCTTGTATCAAAGGGAGGAAATCTCGGTTGAAGGAGGTATAAGGATCAAGGCAAGTTAAATCTTCATTTTAATGCAAAAATATATCTTAAGCACATCCCATTGATTTCCGAAAATTAGTGGCTGCTTCCTCTGAGTTTTTATGCTCATTTTGTCTTCAAAATCATGTAAAAGCAGTAGCTACACCATTGGCACAAGGATGGCCGAATTCAAGAGCATTTTCTACTTCTTAAGACATTTTTGTCTAGGTAATTCCTACCACCTTATACCTTGTTATAATCTGAATAATTACCATGGTTTTGTGGTGATTTTGATGCTCTTTCATCTCTGGAAATTTAGGCTGAAAACACCTTGTTAAGCCCTTGAAACTTTGAGGTAAAAATCTAGCTTAAAAATGGTTTAATTTGTTCTAATGGTTGGTTCAGTTTTCAGAACCTAACTATATCATTCCTTGCTGTATAAACATGTTTAGAATCTGTCTAGAATACCCTCCCAACCTGCCGTGGCCAAACAGCCCCTTAAGAGCTCATAAAATCAAGGTATAACATCTTATTACTATGTTTTTAATACCTTGGGTGCTTGTATTAATTTGGGCTATGAGTGGACTGTAATGGGTGGTCAAGTTTGACTTCAAATATTACTAAGAAATGTCATAGAAACTTTGGAATAATTAACTAAATGAATTTATAACATAAATGTCAAATTTAAGACATTATGTGGAAGTTTGGTAAATAATGAAGAACTTGGTGTAAGGGCCGAGAGTTTACATTGTTTTTGAGATATTTAAAGTGTAATTTATTTTACAAGTACAAGGTTGTAATAAGGCCATGTCATTAGGCCATTTTATTTAAGTTTAAAAGCTTATTTAATTTAATTTATGCACTTAGCATAAAGTTTGGGGTTAAACGGTAATTACTGGAAAAATATGGAGCCGTGGGAAACATTAGATGAAATTAAGGGTTTTAAATGAATTTAAATAAAAATTATAACATTTTATAAAGTTTTATGTCAAAATTGTAAATATAGGAAAGTTTGGGGTATATAAGGTAATTACTGAGAGTTTGGGCTCAAAACAGAATTTAGAAGTCAATGTTGACTATATAGGAGACTTTGGCCAAATTTGGGAATTTATTGAATTAAATACTAGCTTATAATAAGCTAGGTATTAAATAATAAAAGTTATATAAATATTGGGGTGGATTGGTAAGTTCTGAAATTTATGGGTACAAAATGGAGTATAGAACAGACCTTGGATTATTAGGAATTTTTAGGAATTTATTTGGTTAAATTTGGAGTTAGGATGAATTATATAAATATAATATATGGTATTAATATTATCGTTACCTTTGAGTAACATATGGGGGCAAAAATGTAATAACCGAAAGTATAAGGATTAGGAATGGTATTTATAACCTTTTGGTATAGTTTGGTGATTTTTAGAATAATATAAGAGGTTTTAATAAGATATGTGTATAATATATAGTTTAATGACATTAGGACTATATACTATAAAGTGGGGTCATTTGGCGAATATAGAAAGTTAAGGGGGTTGAGAATTAATTTATAACAGACCCTAGGGTCTGTTCGGTTATTTTGGAGATTATAACTATATGGTATAATTATATTAATGTTTAAATGTTTTAAAATAAGAGATATGTTATAAGTGTAACAATTTAATAACATTTGGAGTTATTATGTAATTTTTGGAAGTATATGTAATATTGATTAAAACCGACTGCAATAGGTGTTGTTAGGTATATATCATGTTATAATATAGGTATAATGGTTAATGATATAAATATCATAATATATGTATATAACTATAATGTAACATTATATAAATAATGTGGTGGTTTTGCAAATAAAAGAAATAAAAGTGGATGCTCGGTAATATGGGCTGTTTGGGAATAAAATTTATAATATGGTTTATAATGTTATAAGGGTTGTAAACATTATGATATAAGAAATATTCATTAACGGAAGAATAAATATTAAAAACTATCATAAAAAATGGTTCCATAAATCATATATATAAATAAATATATGTTATGGAGTGAGAAAATAATATGGTTCAAAACCAAAATATTATAAGATAAAATGATATGAGATAAGGAGAAAAGGGAATTATAAATGCTTACGTAAATTAATCCCGAAAACCTGAGAAACGCTAGTTATTAAACGACGGGGAATAAACCGGGATGGATTAGTAACGGTACGGGGTGCCGTAGTGTATTGTTAGTATGACATGCTGATGCGTAGTGTGATACATATTACTAGATTGTTAGAGGCGACTCGAGGAACATCGGATCTAGCTGATTCATACTCCACGGTGTTATATTCACGGTGCACGGTATGTTGTTACGTGTCCTTGAATGTCTTTGAGGGCTTCTTCAGTTCAGACCTGTGAATTCTGTGATAAGATTGAATGTCTGAATGTGTGAATAAATATGCATGAACTGTATATTTAAGCTGCTTATTATTTAATGTTTTTGCGATAATAGTATTGGTTCGTATATATGAACCTATATATAAAACGAACTAGCGGCTATGATGCTATCTTATATGAGTAATATAAGGAACATAAGAAAAACGTTATAGCATTAGGATAATAAGATATATATTATCCGAGACTTATATACGGAGCATTGGCCTTTTCTAACACCGCTCTCGTATCTAACACTGGATCCCGAGTTTACATACTTAGGATTGGACTAATAACCTAAGTCTGCTATGTTGGAAAAATTCGTAATGCAATGAGATGGTATAGATGAACAAATCCAGGAGGATGTGGCTCTTGGTGCGCGCTGTGATCACAAAAACGATACTAGGATGTCCGCATACTGGTCCGTAAGTATTAAAAGAAATTCCCGCGAGCTAGATCGGTTCGTTGGTCGGAGACTCTACCGCTGGAGTGGCTACTGCCGTGGGTGACCCGCCATAATATATGGGTAACTTAGAGACACGTCGTTTTAACGAGACGTCGTCATTAGGTGTAACTGAACAATTGTGAACAGCTATATTAGCTCGTATATTTGGCAAACATTATTTGGGCATGTATGCCAAAGACGGGAATTTATACTTGTTTATAATCCTCGTTGTTTCGCCTTGTTGTTAATTGGTTATGCTATGTGGTTTTGTGTTGTATGAAACACATGTGAATGGTTGTGTTTATTGTATGATTATTACTGTTATTTGTGTTACAGTTTAAATGTTAAAACGGTATTGCATGTAAATGAATCTCATGCTCTCGACCAATTAATTGAGGGGTGTGAGGAGGCATGACGCGGCATGTGATAACATACTAAGTAGGGGCTGATTCCATACCACAACCATGTTTATTTCAGGAGACTAGCTATTGGTCGATGTGGGGCACGACACTTTTGATATAGAATTTGATACGAACTGATACGGTTATTATTTTTGGACTCGGGTTTTGTGAACCGAGGTGTACATTCGCTTAGATGCTTACGTGTGCGGACTTATGTATGAGACGAACTTATGTTGTATTTATTTTGGTTATATTTAACACTACTATCTATCTCTTGTGGTCACTACGGGTATACGTTTCGTATGTTGATTATCATGTAACACATTATCACTCGTATGGGCAAGTGGTAATGGTAACACCGTTAGTACGACAGTCTATTATTTACCGTTGTGATTTAAATATTAAGTGCGACGATTATACGACAATTAGGAGCCGAGTTAGCAGGGGTGTTACAAAAGTGGTATTAGAGCGGAGTACCGCCCTGATTATAAGAGATAGAAGTTTAAGTACCGTGAGCTTAGGATCCTTAATTGCGGGAAACCGTTGAGAAAGTGGTGATCAAGAAAGATTAAGAGATTGTCGAGAGCAAGTGTGTTTAACGCCTTTTAGGCCATGTGAACTTATGAATGGTGGAAGTACAGTATTTTACCGAGAGTTGACTTAACCATGAATCTTTCAGATGTCTAGTCGAGATCGCCGAGCTGCTAGTGGTAGAGGCAGGGGCGGTGGGTCTGGAGGACCCTCTCTTGAGGCGCAGACAACGGACGTTGCAGAGACGGTAGCTGCCGTCTTTGCACAGTTGGCTCAGATGGGTGGTATCCAGCTTGGAGCGCCACCACCACCTATAATCCCACCCACACTCGCTCCGAGAGAGCCGAACTGGTAGAAGAGCGCTGCTAATACATGAGTTCTAACATATGACGGAGTGGCTAACCCTACCATCCTGGAGAGGTATATTATTGAGCACGAGAAGGCTTTTGATGCCATTCATGTGCCTGCTGAGCACAAGGTCGGGATAGCGGCCTTTCACCTGAGGGACGCCGCCAGTACTTGATGGAGGTCCGTGAAGGCTCACTACACTGCTATAGAGGGTTTTGGTTGGACGGGATATGTGGAGTTGCTGAGGGAGAAGTATTATCCTTCTCACTTGAAGCAGAGGAAGAGGGAGGAGTTTGAGGCGCTGAGGCAGGGTAGTCTGACAGTGGATCAGTACTACTCCTCATTCATCGGGCTGTTGGACTTCGTCCCTGTGGAGGGTATTTTTTCGGTATGAGGGGGGGTCTATAAAAATATGATCTGACTGAAAAGCCGAGATCCTAGAAAATGCCATTCTGTGGAGGGTGAAAACCCGTTATCTGGCATCCCTCAAATACCTACTAGATCGTCCGTCTTTGTAACACCCCAACCGCTAATCCCATGCTTACCATCTAATCGTCCTGTTAATCCTACGAGTTCGCAGCGGAAATATTACTACTTACTACGGAAATATTACTACTTACTACGGCGGGTGGAAATATTACATCATTTCTAAGTTCCAAAAGAATGAGTTTCTAAGGCTACTCATCTATACCCCAATCCAATACTTCCACTAACCAAAAAGGTGTACCCCATGGTACACCGGCTAACAAAAACTTACAGCCGTGTACTACTCAGTACACCATCATAAATTCATTGTTTACAATCCAAAAAGAAAGACAAGGAAATTAAACTTCAACTCTCCTAGTCTTCATCCTTCGCGAATACCTGCGTGTAGTAAAAATGGTGCCCCAAGGGGCTCAGCAAACGCTGCGTATAAACTCCGCATATACCGCGTGCTAGCTAGGGCACGCCGACTATTTGACGTCCACTAAACATGCTGTTCATTTATTTCATACATACATGCTTGCATACAACATACATTCATTCACAATACATTATTCATTCCAAGGCAACAATACAATAATGCTCACAATACTTACCTTCACAAGGTTAGCCAAATTATGCATCCGGGTTAATCGGAATGCTTTTACTCTTTTACTCATTACTTACTTTTTCTTACTTACACTTACTTACTTCCATTTACTTTACTTACTCATTCTTACTTACTTACTTATACTCAAGTTAAGTCGTCGGGACCTCCGGCCCTAGGGACTACGCCGTCCCACCTCCGGGATACTTGACTCACCAATCCGGGATGCTACCCACTTAAGGGATTTGGGCCGCGGACCAGTTTAAGAGTCAGGAATTGGAGCCAACCTCTCGTGACTCCGCACCCTCACGCGTGGCCGAAACTATATCGGACTTCTACTCATTCCAATTTAATTACCAATTTAAGTTAGAATGGTTAGCTTGTTAGGAATAAGTTAGAAGTCCATTCACACAAATAATCGGTCACAATGCAATACAACGCACATACACACATTCATTATCATCCATACATTTCATGAATTATACAAACTGAGATTTAAAGAACATATACCACAATACACAACACTACATATTCACAAGTAAACATGATAACTCCGATTCGTGCATTTATTTTATTTGGTGATCAATTAGCACACAACACACAAATCAGAGTAACCAAGATAGCATACGGGGCATGAGGAATCCATACCGTTCACCGTCGTACGTGTTTCCAAACGTCCTTCCGGTGTCACAATTCAAATCCTATGATATACATACAACTGAATGATTAATCTAACTATTATTAATCTTAACTCAACTACTTTGGTGCTTACTAATCCATATTCACTAAGTCTTTACATTCCTTACACTTATATTTCATTTTACTTACTTTCCATTACTTGTCCATGGTTTACATACCTATATATATACATATGTATAGGTGGGTATACATATATATACATACTAGTTATAAGCTTACTGTTTTTTTTTATAAGTATTGGGCCGTCCGACCCACCGTCCGACCCAAGCCCTGGGTCGGACCGTTCCAGTAGGTTCTCGTCTCTGAAATTACTCCCGTCTGACCCAGCACTATTCCGTCCAACCCATACACCTCTGGGTCGGACCATTCCAGAAGGTTTTGGTTCTGTCGTCCAAGCTCTGTCCGACCCACGTCCGATCCACCCTCTGGGTCGGACGGAGTCAGAAACTTCGACGATAGAAAATTTTCACCTGTCCGACCCATGTCCGATCCACGGCCCTGGGTCAGACCATTCCAGAAAGGTTTGCGTCTCGTTGATTAAGCCATGTCCGCCCCAGCGTCCGATCCATGCTGTGGGTTGGACAGTAGCAGATTATGCTACAGGCCTTATTTTTCTTTCCGAATTTCACCCATTGCTTCCCCAAACTTCCTAAATACATCCTAACATGTTTTGGTACAATTTAAACACTCTAAGTCATGCTAATTCATTTCCTAATTCATTACACAATTCTACACTTACTTATACACACAATTTTCCTAGTTTCACTCCAACACTTACACAGTTTTCTCCCTTAATGCATTTTGCTACAGATTTTGATACTAACACTCCCCTTCCATAACTCCCTCTTCTAATGTCATTTGTAACACCTCTAATACATTACAACCACATTAATCATCTCTCCTAATATACCCTCTATCTATTTAAATCGAAATCTGTTACAACCTATATCATTCACCTAGTTTTCAATTCATTAAGTGTTCTAACCCTAGGTAAATTTCGCCATAACCTCCCCCATATTTTTACACTCTCACCACATTGTTTCACTCATTTAAATGATCTACACCACCTGTTTATAGCCAATACATATATACTCAATTCTCATACATAAATACCACACTAAAACAACATCAAAATTCCTGCACTCGGCAATCCAATCCCAACTATGTTTTAATAAGTTTTAAAATGTCTTTTAAGGTTTAAAACATTTATATTCTCTCACACACTACACTACTAATACAATACCATTTCCATTACTCATTTCAACCTTCTAAAATCTGTTACATACATATATATACCAAGCTACACAAAAGAGCATTCTTACCTTGTTTCTCCTTCTAGTTTTCTTTCTTCCTCTTGTTCCTTCCTTCTCCCTCTACCGGTTTTAGTTTCTCAGCAATCTAACATTACAACCCATTCATAAATACACCATTCAATACTAAAAATTAACCCTAATATCATTTAAGCTTTTAATGTGGGTTTTAGGGTTTAGAAAATTCATTACCTTCCAAGGGTGCAAGAGCTGTTTGGAATAGTTCAAGAACAAGACTTCTCACTCTCCAAAGAAGCCAAAATCGGCTATAGCACAAAGAACCAAACAAGGTTTTAGCTACATTTTCGTTTTGCTCATAAGGGTTAGAAAAAGATGGAGTTTTGAGAATATTTTTACCTCACAAAAACAAGGAGAAGAAGGTGGTTCTAGTGGTGGTCTTGAAGCTCCAAATGCTCCATACCCATGGAGATGAAAGTTCGCCTTTTTGATTTTTGAAAAGATAGGAATGTTGCTCTTGATGAGAGCAATCCAATGGTGTAGTTTTTATAATTTTTGGAAGAGGTTTGAGGGGGTTACGAGAGGAGAGAAGAGAGAGTTTGTGTGGGTTTGTTTATTTCTCCATGGAAATTGCATGGAAGAAGGAGGAAGAAGAGAGTGAGTGAGGGTGAGTGTGTACGTGAGTGTTGTGAGGAGAATGAGGGAATTGGAGAGAGAGTGTGAGAGGTAAGTTGCTTTATTGTTTTTAATTGCTTTTGTCTTTTGTAAATAGAGGAGATAGGTGAGTGTGAGAGGGGGGGGGGGGGGCAATCGGACACACTAGCACACACACATACAACTTCCACTTTTATTTAAAAAGTGGACACATAAGTTTTGGTTATTTATGTTTCTACCCCACAACTTCCCGTTTTTGACAGTTTTTACTAATTTCTTGTTTTCTTGATTTTATTGGTCCTAAAGCTTCACTAGTATTTATTAATGATTATTTAGTTGACCAAAATTGTTATGAGTCTATTTGACCCGCTTAAAGACACGTTTTCCCGGTTACCTTGAAAAACGCGCTTTAAGATTCGTTAGTGATTTTAATCCATTTTAAGGATCCGTTTTCTTCGGGATTTGTTCCCTCATGATTATTTATACTTAATTAAGCTTCTAAATTATTCATTAGCGTAATTAATCACTATTTTTAATTACGGGGTATTTCAGTCTTTCCCAGAAAGCGTAAGCGGAATGCTGGTGAGCACTACACCCGCTCTCAATGGGCTCCACACGGACTTATGCCGTAAGGACGGAAACTGACTAGAGTCGCCACCTAGTTTGACCTAAGATACTAGGAAGGAAATGAATGAGGGTTCTAAGAACCGTTGGTTGACTCTGAATTTATTGCTTATGGATGGGGCTAATCCGGTCATACTCAAGATTCTGTGTGGGTTCGCACTGGGTTACACCCCTTAGAAGTGGCAACGACCACGACTTTGGATTGGTGCCCGAGGAAATCTTGGTCTCCAATTGCCAGGATTGCCTTCTTTCAAAACCTTATTAGAGAGATCCAAATAAAGCCAAAGGATAGGATTTGAGTGCGAATTGAGGAGTAAATGACTTTGAAGAGTTTGAAGAAATGAGCTGGTCTTAAAGTATTGGTTTGTGGGAACGGTCAAAGTGTTGAGATGCTTTGATTATTCTCGAGGGGTTTGAGTTTGTCTCAACTTTTGTGGGGTTAAGGGCATTTTGGTCATTTGTCGGAGTAGACGAGCTTCCCAGGTTTGAAGGGTTCAAATTTTGAAGCGGTTAGCTTTTAGAGGCATTTTGTGAAGTCAGAAGAAATCAGATTTTTGAGATGTTCGGTTCACAAGTGTTCGAGTTTTGGAAATGTCCTAGGTTTGAGGTGGCTAAGGTTGATCGGGATCATTCGGGAATGGGAGGTCTTGTGTGATTTGGAGTTGGTTCAGGGTAGGATTAAGGAGTGTTTTATGTGTCCTGAAGCTCTAATGGAAGGGTTGGATTGGTTTATTCTGAATTGTCTCTCTTAAAGTTTTTAAAATCGAAAAATCATTTTGTTCTAAAAGGGCGGATGATCCCGAGGGATTACCCTATGTACCCCCTCGAACACGACACTTAATTAATGGTAAGTGCCGAGGCTCGAAAGATGGGGCAATGAATTTATGTCGAAAAATAGGATTCAGAGAGAAACATCATGAATGAGATGTTCTCGGTCGAACCCTAATAACGTCTCTACTCCCAGGTTTTAAAACGTTAAAAACCAAAAACATTGAAATCGAGCGGAAGGGAGCTAGATGATTCTAAAATCCCGGCTGCAACTAGGAAGGTCGTTACTTCCCTAGCACCCCGCCTTGTAAAAATCTAGGCTGCAATTAGGGGAGGTTTGTCACCCTAATGCCCCGCCTAAAGAAATCCAGACTGCGACAAGGGAGGTTATGACCCCAGTGCCCCGCCTCGGATCTTTATTTTGGAAGAGAGACAAGTGGTGCCTAACTAGGAAGAAAACGTTCTTTGAAGGTGTTAGATACCCCATGTCCCCGGAAAATGGCTTAGTTTTGAAAATTGAGTTGAAAAACCTTTAAAGTTGTTCGGAATCCTCGGTGAAGAAACACTGATTTTGAGAAATGTTTTTAGGAGAAAACTTTCTGTATATGTGAGAAGAACTTTCTGCGTTTGAGAAGAGTTTTCTGTGATGTGAGAAGAG
The DNA here is from genome assembly GCA_023374045.1 of Limonium bicolor. Lineage (NCBI taxonomy): Eukaryota > Viridiplantae > Streptophyta > Magnoliopsida > Caryophyllales > Plumbaginaceae > Limonium > Limonium bicolor. The sequence goes on along the minus strand of CM041777.1, from coordinate 355,726,742 downwards.
TTTTCTGTGATGTGAGAAGAGTTTTTCCTTTAAAATTCCACAAAGTGGTTTCCTTGAAAACTTGATGAAACTTGAATAAAATGATGGTTTGAGATTCTTTTTGGTTTTTGGATTTTGAAAGGAATTTACAAGTTGAAAGCGAATTGAAAGGAATCGGGTTTGAAAATTGAGTTGGGTTTAATTTGATTTGGTTGGACTTGTATTGGAAGATGAGCCGGGTCAACGTTCGGGTTGAAGTGGGGTTGGTCAATGATTGGGTCAACATTTTTGGTCAAGGTCAACATTTTCTTGTCAAGGTCAACGTTTTCTGGTCAAGGTCAAGGTTTTGTGGTCAAGGTCAAGGTTTTATGGTCAAGGTCAAGGTTTTGTGGTCAAGGTCAAAGTTTGGTCAAGGTTCTGACTTTTGTGGAGTTGGGTTGATCTTTGTGAATTGGGTCGATCTTTGTGAATTGAATTGGGTTGATCTTTATGAATTGAATTGGGTCGATCTTTGCGGGTCGAATTTTGTGAATTGGGTCGATCTTTGTGACTTGAATTGGGTTGATCTTTGTGAATTGGATCGATCTTTGGATAATGGGCCAGTTTTAAGGTATTGGGCCGAGCTGAGGTTGGGCCGGTTTTGGATATTGGGCCAGGTTCAGTAGTGGGCCGAGCTGAGGTTGGGCAAGGTTTGTTAATAGGTCGGGCTTAGTAGTGGGCCGGGCTGAATAGTGGGCTGGGCTGAATTTGGACCGGGCTTGGATTCGAGCCGAGCTTGGTAAAATCGGACCGGTCTTGTGGGCTTGGGCCGGTTTTTGGACATTGGGCCAGTTTTGGGTAATAGGCCAGTTTTGGGTAATGGGCCAAGTTTGGACTTTGGGCTTCAAGTTTGGTAATAGGCCGATGTGGGTGATGGGCCGAATTTGGGCTTTGGGCCTTGGGCTTCAAGTTTGGTAATGGGCCGATGTGGGTGATGGGCCGAATTTGGGCTTTGGGCCTTGGGTTTCGGTTTTTGGGCCTTGGGCTTCAAGTTCGGTAATGGGCCGATGTGGGTGATGGGCCTAATTTGGGCTTTGGGCCTTGGGTTTCGGTTTTCAAGTTTGGTAATGGGCCGATGTGGGTGATGGGCCGAATTTGGGCTTTGGGCCTTGGGTTTCGGTTTTTGGGCCTTGGGCCAGATTGGGCCGAATTTGGGCTTTGGGCCAGGTTGAGAGTTGGATTTGGGCCGAGGTTGGACTCGGGCCGAGAAGTGGGCATTATGTAGCCAGGCCAAAATGTGATATGGGTGTAGCCTAAGTCAGAATTGGATTGAGAGATTGAGTTGGGTTAGGGGGTGAGTGGTGGTGGGGTTGGAGGGGGCGGTGGTGGTTTGGGCTTCGTGAATGAATTTCCAATAAATGGGCCGATTGAGAGTTTAACTGAAACTAATGGCTAATGGACCCAAGACGTGTCTGGATGAAAATTAATTGTATTTACAAAAAGATTGGATTTTTGTTGATTGTACATTTTATTCTGAAATTAGAGGATGATTTGGAAAGTTTTTAAGGAAAACGGGTATTCCTCAAATGGACCGTGTCTAGGACCCGTATGCATTGAGGATACCCCAAATCTAAAGCTTTTCTAAAATGGGCCTCAAAGGTCCACAAAGAGGGCAACCTAATGGGCTTTCTAGGGTCACCTATCCTAGCCCGATTTGGCTAGTTATAGGCTGGGTCTGAATTAAACTAGATTTGGGCCCGGGTTTAGGCAGGCCCAAACAGAACAAGCCCATGCATGTACAATGATATTAACAAGGGAATGAGCCACCAAAATAAGTCAATATGTAGACATGGATTACAAAACAAATACCGCATATGGACATGAACTTGTACAAGCCAACCAAACAAATCGTAGATAGATAAGGAGGGATTACAGAAACTGAATAATATACAAAGAATGAAAATCTGAGGTTATCTAGGGAGTATGCCAGATTTAATCAACCTAAAAACTCTCAATAAACTCTCAGCAAAGTGGATTTTACTGTGTGGGTTGCTAATTAGTTGTTATTCTCACACTATTTTATCTTTCAATGACCACACAAAGGCTTGCAAGCAAGAGAACTAATCCAAGAGAATAAGTATGCAGAAGCTGAATGGAAGATCCACAGAGATTAGCCAAAATAAAATACCAATTAATTTGTACTGAATAGTGAGAAGCCTTGTTCTAAAGAAACTAGCAAAAGGTGAAACCCTAGAATGGAGTTGCTAGTCTATTTTATTACTTCCTCATCTTTATTTGCTTATTGAATCCTAAGGTATACAGGCAACCACCGTCCTGCTCTTATATCACTCAACAATCCAGTATCACCATGTACAAAAACAGAAACGTAGGAGGAAATCCACACTTTATGAACAAACTATAACAGAAAGCTAAACCCAATTCCATTTCCAGATTTATCTATCCTAGCTCTGTTATCCTAACATCCTTAATGGGCAGATTAACACATTAGTTAAACTATTCCTTCCTTTTAATAGATTCACGATAACCACTAATGACAATGTGATGCTAAACTGTTCAGAATAGGCTACACTTGCAGATGAGCTAAATTGTTCAGACAACACATGTATACACAGCAAAACCGTCATCAGAAGCAAAATGAACTCACAGTACAATCACAGGAGTATTCCACACATGGCTACTGAGATATTTCACAAGCTATTATCAGACTTAAGTTAGGGATGGGTACCGCAAGAAGAACAGAAGGGAGTTTCTTCTGCAAGATAACATCAACAGAGAGATATGAAAAGGGTTAGTTTAGGATGATGAATAAACAAGCATACTAAAAGTAAATGTAGTGAGTCAGTGAACATTGGGTTCAGAGAGAAGAACGCTGGAGACATGGAGTGGCTGCAATGGGTTGTGGCTTCCTTGAACTGGACCCTTAAGTAGGGAGTCAACAAGTCCATGACAAAATATGCACAGAATGTCGAACTAACAGAGACAATGCCAGCTGAAGCCTTCGAACGGATATCATGATTATAGCAGTATACACAGTAATACAAAACCGACTGGACAACTGGTTCCGACAAGCCATTCTTCTCCACCGTGGGAGACTAATATGAACAGAAACAGCCGCATGCAAAGGGTATATATATATATATAGATATACAATACTGAGAGTAGTCCATAACATATGGAAAGAAATTTCACTTTGAACTGGAGATGGACCAATTTCTCAATATAAACACTTGTGACAGTACGAATACAAGGAAAAGCGAAGTGTATTGATTCATCACTATGCGTGAAAGACCAAACGGGACTCGGAACCCAACATGACCGAAGAGGCATGCATGTACCGGTAACGACAGAAACGGTAAATGAGCCAAAGCTTGAATCAAAACTTGCATCTAAGTATACCATGTCCGTGGACTTCTAAGTACATACCAGGTGATACAACGGAAAGAAGAACAAAAGATCCAGAAAAGCCAATTTGCTTGCTCATCGATTCCGAGAGATTTCGAAGACCCCGCAACCCATCATGGGCTAGGGATCGACTAAACCGGAGCCGTGCTTTTAGAAAACGGGAAAAAAAGAAAGGGAATAGAAGAGCACAAGTTGAACAAGGGGATAAACGGGACGGTTACCCCTCCTGAAACCAGAAAACCTTCAAAATGGGGAGTTCGAAGCTATGTTTTGGATTAAACTACAGTTTCTCAACCAAAGAGGAAGAGGGGAAGGAGTATACCGCTTACACTGTTGATCGGATCGGAAAGTACAAAGGATTTCGACGGGGCTCTTTCTTTTTTTGGGTGGTTTTCTTCAGTTGAGGACGACCGGAATGAAGGATAAAAGGTTGCGCGGTGTTCGTGGAAATGGGTAGAGCGGGCGAAGGTGTTGGTGACAGCGTTTTTTGGTGAAAGTGAGGAGGACAACGGTGGTGGATTTCGGATGAGGAAGTGCGTAGTCGACGAAGGAGGAAGTCGAATGGGGTGGGCAATTCTTCTAGGTTTTTTGTTTTTCAAGTTTGAACTCAGGCAGTCATAAAACGGGAAAATAGACAGACAAAGAGAATGAAAAATGTTGGGATTGCTGCTTGCTGGGTAGAAAACGTGTTCTACTGTAGGTTTTTAGGGAGAGTTTTATAATGGGGTAGACAGATGGCATATTAGGGTTTCATTTGAAGCATGTGTGCCTCAGTAAGGAATAAAATTGGACCCAAATCGGGGCCTGGGCCGCAGCTGGGCGAGTCCACCACTGGCAAAGAAAGAAAAAAAATGAGTTTTTAGCACAAAAACACCTCTACCGAGTTTCGTACTCGGTACCCCAGCATCCTCCTCCCGCACACTCTACCAGTTGAGCCAAGACGAAATTCATTGAGTGAAGTGACAACATAAAAGAAGAACCATGTCGCAAGCTAAGGCAAATACGAGAAAAAACCTTCGCCCGTGCCAAGAATCGAACCCGAGACCCATGGGTTATTTCCAAGTGCTCTAACCAGTTGTGCTAGATCAGATTTCAGTGTACACATGAGAAGAAAAATACAAGAGTCCTAATTTCAACTGGATAACTCTTCTAAAAAAAGCAAAGCTACCAATTCCAAAGAAATGCACAATAAAGTGAGAAGATTAATCTAATGACATGAAATCATGGAATACAATTAAAAATAAGATTCAAAAACGTAAAGAGATATAAAATAAAAGACCAGCACATGTACATGAAATAATGAAAATTAATGCTCGTAATGAAGATAAAACACTCAAAATAAATAGAAAATAATGGTAGTAAAAGGACACATGAAATAATAAAAATAGTGGCGATAAAACGGCGAAAGTCAAAAAGAAATAACAAATAATAACAAAAGCAATAAATCGACCGAACACGTAAAATAAAACAGGGTAATAACCAAACCGTGAAATGTTTTAAAACAAAAGCAGCAAAATATGTATACAAAATGAAGCAGGTTAAAACAGATTACGATAAAAGGCTCGTGCTCCTTTTTCATAGGAATGTGAGATTTAAAAGCCGGGAAAAGGAAATCCCTTTGGTTGATACGGGGACGACCGCCTTGTTTCTAGAGGCATGTTTATCTTCATTTTTTTTTCAATATAAAAATGGGTGAAAATTTTTGGTGTCTACAGATGGCTCCCCTTGATTCAATTCTGTAATAGAAGGCTTGCAGAATTAGATCAAGGTTGACGGGGCGCCAAAAATTCTCACTATGGTTTTATGCGTGCAACGAGATGCAGTTGCCAATAGAGCACTGTATGAATGCAACGGGAAAAAATTAGACGATAGTGGGATGCACGAGGACTTATGAAGAGCCTATAATGCAATTGAAAGTACAAGGACTTATGATGAGCCTCAACTAGACCTCTTGACATCTAGTCATAGGACTTATGACGAGCCTATGATACTAACAATTAGATTGATTGGGGTGCACGAGGACTTATGCCGAGCCTCAACTAGACCTCTGGACATCTAGCTATAGGACTTATGACGAGCCTATAATGCAATTGAAAGTACGAGGACTTATGACGAGCCTCAACTTGACCTCTTGACATCTAGTCATAGGACTTATGACGAGCCTATGATACTAACAATTAGATTGATTGGGGTGCACAAGGACTTATGACGAGCCTCAACTAGACCTCTTGACATCTAGCTATAGGACTTATGACGAGCCTATAATGCAATTGAAAGTACGAGGACTTAAGACGAGCCTCAACTAGACCTCTTGACATCTAGTCATAGGACTTATGACGAGCCTATGATACTAACAATTAGGTTGATTGGGGTGCACAAGGACTTATGACGAGCCTCAACTAGACCTCTTGACATCTAGCTATAGGACTAATGACGAGCCTATAATGCAATTGAAAGTACGAGGACTTATGACGAGCCTCAACTAGACCTCTTGACATCTAGTCATAGGACTTATGACGAGCCTATGATACTTTGTTGGAGTTGTACGAAACTCGTTGCTTTGAGTAGTTGATTTGAGGATGACTTTGATTGTGTATTGATTTGGGATTGGATGCTTTTCGGTTGCTCCTGTAAGAGATGTGATAGATGTTGCCCTTGGCCTTGCCAGTGTGGGACTCATGTTTTGATTTTGTTTTGACAGTCTTGCCCGATGTGCACTGTAGTTTCGGGATCCAGTAGGACTCTTGGCTTCAGAGTTCGAGATGGCTCCGGTTTGATATGTGATTCCCTTGTGAGCAACGACTCTGGGATAATTGGTGGGTTTGGCTTTGATATGATCCGAGGGCTCCGGTATGATCGAATGGCTCCGGTTTGATCTGTGACTCCCTTGTGAGCAATGACTCTAGGATGATTGATGAATTCGGGTTCAGATTCGGTATGATCTGAGGGCTCCGGTATGATCGGATGGCTCCATTGTGGTCGGTTGGCTCCGGTATGGCTCTGAGATGGCTCCAGTTTCGCCTCGAGATGATCCTCTCGATTGAGGCGGGTTTCTTCATAGAGTGATGGCAATGGCATTGTAGTTCGAGGGGAAGAGGGTTTTTATTTGGGACGGGGTCGCACCTTGGGAGGGTTGCCTACGTACTCAACTCCCTGTTGAGATCAGACCTTACATAGTTCATGAATTTTGAGAGTGAGGGGTTTGGTGGTAAAGAGGGATGTCTTACGGGGCATTTCTTTGAGCGGCGCCCGAAGACTTTTAATCCTTTGTTTTGATGGTTGCGCGGTCTCCGAGAGTGGCTGTCCTGCCGGTTGGTGAAGGAGACAGACTCTACGATGTGGCTTCCCTTTCTAAAAGAGCATACTCGTCTTTCTCTTTCCGTGGTGTAGGATATTATGTCTGAACCGATGGATGCAAATCTATTCTACATGCATTTTTTTTGGAATTGGATATGATTGAATGCAAAGAGGATGTCGTGTCAAGGTGAGCTCAGCCAATAATTCTAGTTAAGTCAGATTAGTCATTTCTGAGCCACTTCTTTCTTGAAAAATCTTCCCGAAAGAGGTCTCTCGGGATCTCTTATACCTTTCCGTTTCCTTTCTTATGGTCAGTTAGGCTTTCCTTAATCGGGGTGATGAGCACTCGTTTTTTTTCTCTACCTTCCTGATTTCTTTGACACTCGTTTGTGCACGATTGTATTGACAAGATCGGACACGTTATGGCCGTTCATGTTTCGAATTTGGTACTTTTTGAATCAAGCAAATATCATCTCTAAGTCGGAGGTCTTTTGATGGGTTATAACGGGGCTGCAGGGTATGTGACATGGGACTGGAGGGTTCGTTTGAGGATTGTGGAGCTTTGGTGCAACGGAGGACATGCTTCACCTTTGCCATGGATGGAGTTATTTTGGACTCCTTTCGCATTTGCGCGGATCATTATGTGCTCTCATTTTTGATTTGCTACTTTCTTTGAGTAGTCTATTTGCATTTCTTCGTGTTTGACATTTCTGGTCTCATCTATTTATCAAGTGTGGAGGCATCGAGTGGTGTGAGACTTTCATTTCCTCTCTTTGCTATTTTGAGCGTTTTGTGCTCTGCTTCTCTCGTTTTTATCCTCTTTGGGTATCTCTTTCAAGCTTTCCTCCATGCTTTAAATGGTGGGGAAGGAACCATGGCTCCAGCTCTTTTATCCTCTTTTGCAGGGGTGAATGGTTGCGTGATGTGGGGTGGTATATTGTGGAGCTGTTTTCGAAAAGATTCTCAATGAAAGGCTCAGCGGGGTTCACTAAGGGATCGTTTTCAGGGTCAATAAGGCTTTTGGCCTTGTGGAGGTTTTCTTCGATCCTAGGTGCCTCGTCATCCCTATTGACAAATAATTGTTTCCTCTACTATTCCCAAATTTTGACATGAATGGTAACACGCTTTTCTCATCAATATTTAGTTTTGTGAAGGGAGATCCTCACATGGTGCTTTGAAATTTAAATGCATCAAGCACTCTAGGTTTTGCACGTTCAGTGTTTCTCTCATGCACTCAACTCTCACGGGAGGTTAGAAATCCTTTCAAGACCTCTTCGGGGAAAATGATACAAGAGTTCGGCGGCCTTTGATGACTTATGTGACTTTCCTAGAATTAAAGATCGAGATGCGCCTCGACACTAGGGATATGCAAATGCAATTAAGCTAAACCTAATGCAGATGATAATGATAACTTTTGTGTGGATGCATTTTTTTAGATATTTTGTATGGATGCATTTTTTTTATGCATTTTTGTGGATGCATTTTTTGGATTTTTTTTGTGAATGCGTGTGTTGTTTTTTTTTTGGATTTTTATGACGGTTCAGACATAATATCGTTTCAGCCGATCAAGATTGACAAGGCTTTGAAATTCTTCTCCGTCCAAATCTGTCAGTAATACAACACCATGAGGGGTTACCTCTTTGACCAGATAAGGGCCCACCCAGTTCATCGGTCTGAACTTCCCTCGTGGGTCTGGTAAATCTTTTCTCAGCTCTTTCAGGACAAGATCACCCACTTGGATGTTTCGTTCTTTGACCCTTTTGTTGAACGCTCTAGCCATTCTCTTTTGATAACCCTGGATGTGATATAATGCCTGTAGGCACTTTGCATCAAGAAGAGCAAGACTGTCATAGCATTGTTGTAACCAGTCACTTTCAGCAATTTTCAGTTCGTTAGTGACCCGAAGAGTGGGAATTTCAAGCTCGATTGGCAAGACACATTCTGACCCATACACCAAAGAATACGGGGTGGCTCCAGTTGCAGTTCTGACAGTAGTGCGGTAACCCCAGAGAGCGTAGTGTAGCTTTTCCGGCCAATCTCTGTACGTTTCAACCATTTTTGCCAGTGCACTCTTTACGGCTTTGTTGGCGGCTTCGACTGCTCCGTTAGTGATAAGTGTCCAAATGAGCATGTTTTATGGGTGTATTTCATATATTATATTAACACTTTTCTTGCTCATTTCTCCACTTTGGTTAGTTTTCCTCTAGTTTATGTTTTATTGGTTATCTTACAGATTTATTGATTAAACATGAGAAAAACCAAGCTAGGAGCAAAGTAGACAAAGAGACGAACGCGTAGGCGCAAACGGGTCGAAAAACGGAGTCCAAACAAAGAATCTAGAGCCGGTCAAAGTTCGCAAAAGAAAACGAGTCAAATACACACGTCCGGGGATAAAAGGCCGGATGTGACACGGATCGATGTGTTAGAGACGTCCGTGTCACGTCCGCTCAAATTTGGCCGGACAAGAGAAAAGGGAGTCCATGGAATTATGGCCGGACAGAGGGCGGACAAGGACAACATGTACGTGGTGTGTCCGCGGAAGAAAGACCGGACACCAAACAAGGTCCGTGGCACGTCCGATGATATTTGGCCAGACAAGAGAAGGAGAGATGTCCGTGTGCTGTCCGAGGTGAAAAGGGCGGACAAGACTGGGTCACGTCCGTGGCCTGTCCGTGGATATAAGGCCAGACAGGAAACAGGGCTGCATGTGAGACGTCCGAGGAAATAAGCAAGGACACAAACAAGGACGCCTCTAAGTGCAACCCAGATCCAGAAATTGACGCGACTGATTTCCTTCGGCGCTGTCTTCCCCAATTGCTTCTTCCTTTGCAGCGCCTACAGACACATCCATCTACTCCATCAGCGATATCAGGCGCCGTCCCACTCCACTCCGTAAATCCCTCACGCGTTGTTCCAGCCTGTCTTCTTCCTCCTCCTTTCTTCTATAAAACCCACGCTCCTTCTGCTCAAATAAATCATCCCTTCCTCTGAATCCAAAGTTCAAACCACGACCATCGACCACAACACAAACCACACCTACGATCCATTCCATCCTCTTATCCCCCACTTCTCCATTTTATTTTTATTCATCATTCCACCACTCAGCAGAAGCACGATAAGAAGAAGAGAAGGGAAGCAGCTGGAGCAGAAGCGAGTCGCACTCCCGTCTCCTCCAGCAGTCTCCAAAACAATGGCTACTTCTATCTTTATTTTATTTTCATTCGTGTTAATGTCTGAGTAATTTTATATTTGTGTTCAGGATGGGTGTTTAACCCCAAATAATTCAGACGTATTTATAATACCGAGTTTGCTTATAAATATTTGTTTTGTCTCTCTCTATTATTAAATGCTTAAGAACTGATCATTTTTACGCATTTACGGTTTCTCTTATTTCAATGATTTTGTAAATCTGAGAATAGACCACAAAGAGAGACAAACGTTAGATATTATCTCCTTGATTAGTAGATAAAATCCATCGCTATTATTAAAAAGAATTCTTGCTTAATGCTAATTAATGATTTTAGACTTCTTCTGATTGTAAAAAGTCTATTGAATTAATTAAGAGTTGTCCTTATCTATGATTTAGGAAGGCCACAAGATAATAAATTCTTAAACAGACAAATAGAGCAAATTAGGATTATAATTAATGTCTGAAGTATATTTGGGCGATTCCACCTTCCTTAGCACATTTTCCATCCATTCAATACACTACAGTTTTATTTAAGCTTTTAATTATTTTTATTTTCCCAACACCAAGATTGCCACTGGCTAAACCCTCAATTTACATTTTATGCACTTTTATTTATCTTCTTGTACATTTACTAACTTGATAATTAATTATACAGTTGTGAAGTCTCTGTGGATACGACCTTGTTGTACTACAATTATTGGGTTCACTGCTCATAAGTAGCAAGATAGTTTAACTACTATTTTGCCCAACAGTTAGTCTGAAGTATGTATGGAGATGATCTGTGGTAACGGATGTTGTATTTTTCCATGACCCGTATAGTGTCTCCGTCAAATTGGGGACCGTTGTCTGATACAAACTCAAAGGGAACCCCGTATCGGCATATGATATCTCGCTCGATGAACTGGGCAACTTGCTTTGATCCGATGTTCGCGAATGACCGTGCCTCTACCCATTTATTGAAATAGTCTATCGCTACGAGGATGTAGCGGTGTCCATTTGAAGCTTCAGGGTGAATTTCTCTGATGATATCGATTCCCCATATAGAGAATGGCCAAGGAGCTGCCATGGCTGTTAGGGGTAGGGGAGACAGGTGTTGCAAATTAGCATGTGTCTGGCACTTGGCGCACTTTTTCACAAACGCGTGACAGTCGGTTTCCATTGTTGTCCAGTAGTACCCTAGTCTGAGGATTTTCCGGGATAGGGAATGTCCTCCAGCATGGGTCCCGCATACTCCCTCGGGGACATCCTCGATGATCTTATCGGCCTCTTTTCGGGTCACACACAAGTGTTGGACTCCATTCGGCATTCTCTTGTAGACCCTAGTTCCGCATATCACATGCTAATTTGACATTCTTCTTAGCGCGATGCGGTCCTGCTTAGTGGCTTCTGGCGGATACTTTCCTTTCCTAAGGAAATTCTCGATGTCCACAAACCACTCATCCTCGACTTCCCCTGTCTCGATGGCTGCAATCTCAAACGAGGGTGCATTAGTCATGGTTATCCACAAGGGGAAGTATAGTGAACCGGTTGGTACTTGGACCACTGAAGCCAAGGAGGCTAAAGAGTCGGCAAAGATGTTCTGGCTCCGGTTCACATGCTTGAAAGTCACATTTCGAAAACATGTGATTAAGTATGAAAGGTAGTCATGGTAGGGGATCAATCGTTCTTCTCAGATCTCCCAAGTCTGGTTGACTTGCGAAATAGCGAGATTAGAATCGCCAAAGACCTCTAACTCCTCCACTTGCAATTCTAACGCCATTTCAAGTCCCAGGATGCAGGCTTCGTATTCTGCCATGTTGTTAGTGACCGGATAATTGATTTTTACTGCAGCTGGAAGCAGATTTCCTTCAAGGTGGATCAACAAAATCCCTGCCCCTTTACCTTTATGGTTGACGGCACCATCAAAGTATAACCTCCAGCAAGTTTTTCGTAATGTCATGATTTGCTCGTCTGGGAAGTCATCATTGCCAAAGAACTTGGATGCTACAGGGCATTCTGCTAGATGCTCGGATATGGCACTCCCTTTGATTGACTTCTGAATTTTGAAAGTGATATCGAACTCAGACAACAGTAGGGACCATCTGGATAAGCGACCGTCGAGAATTGGCTTTTCCAGTAGGTACTTTATAGGGTTCATGCACACAATTAGATGGACCTCTTGCCCTAACAAGTAGTGCCTTAGCTTCTTCGTGGCCCAGACCAAAGCAGCACATAATTTGTGAATGTCAGAGTATCGTGTTTCTGCATCGACCCATTTCTTGCTGATATGGTAGATCGACTTTTCACACGGTGGGGATCCTTGTTCCTGGGCCAGCATGGCGCCCATTGACGTTTCTCGGGCAGTGAGGTAAGGGGTCATTGGTTTGCCCTCCTGGGGCGGTACCAAGACGGGCTGGTTCTACAAATAGGTTTTGATCTTCTTAAAGGCTTCCTGACACTGTTCATTCCAGACTTTAGATGCGTCTTTCTTCAACAGACGGAAGATAGGCTCATAGGTTGGTTAATGATGATGAATCTCTGATGTACTGATTCTGCCTAAGAAACCTCTGATTTCTTTTGCGGTCTTCGGAGGAGGCATCTTGAGGGCCTTTATCTTATCTAGGTGTACCTCGATTCCTCGGGTAGTGATCATGAGCCCAAAAGCTTTCCTCCGTCACTCCGAATGTACATTTCTCGGGGTTTATTTGCTTCATTTGGTAACTTCCGCATCCGATCGAAGAATTTTCCTCAGGTTTATCAAGTGGTCCTCCCGTTTGGACAAGCTTTGACGATCATGTCATCTACGTATACTTCCACTTCCTGTGAATCATATCATGCAATAAGGTAGTGGCAGCCCTGTAGTGTCCGGCATTTTTCAAGCCAAAGGGCAGTTCACGTAACAAAAGGTTCCCCACTGTGTAATAAAAGACGTCTTTTCCTGGTCTTCTACAGCCATTCAGATTTGATTGTAACCCGAAAATCCATCCATGAATGAAAGTAGTGCATGTTGGGCAGTATTGTTAACAAGGATATCAATGTGGGGTAAGGGAAAGCTGTCCTTGGGGCTAGCCTCGTTTAAGACCCGAAAGTCAATACACACCCGCACCTTCCCATTTTTCTTTGGGACGGCTACGATATTGGCTAGCCAATCGGGGTAATTGATGACCCGAATGAAGCCAACACGTAACAACTTCTCAACTTCCTCTTTCACCTTCAATTGGTGCTCGAGTTTCATTCTTCTCAAACGTTGTTTCTTAGGTTTGGCATTTGGGTACAACGGTATTCGGTGTTGGACAATGTCGGGGTCAATCCCTGGCATGTCTGCGTAGCTCCAAGCAAAAACATCGACATATTCAGTTAGCAGAGAAGTCAGGTCCCGTTTTTCTGTTTCACTCAGACCCAAACCAACTTGTAAAGTTTTGGGGTTATCAGGTGTTCCGATATTTATTGCTACAATGTCCTCTACAATCTGAGTGTGGGTAGAATATTGTTCTTGGGAGGCATATTCTCCTCATCATATTCTTCTTCTTCAGCCTCATAGTTTTGCATTGAATCAAGTGACAAAAGAGATGAATTTTCTGAATAAACTGAACTTTCATTAATATTCGAAGAGCTGGGTAACTCAATGATTGTTAGAAAATTGCCACCATTTTTACAGCGGAACATAAATGGTGGCTCCCCCACTCTTTCTTCTTCGTCGAAATTAAGACAGATACCACTCTCATCATCAGCGCTACGAGAACTACTGCTATCACTACTGCTACTACTATCACTATCGACTAGACTGATTGAGTATGGCTCCTGGGAAATCAGCTCCTCTCTCTTATGATAGACGACAAGACACGCTCCATGGCCATCTACCGAGGGTGCAGGGTCCTTAATGACTGGTTTGGTCGTGACACTGCTCTCCGCTGCATCCTCGGGCATTCCTTGGTTGCATCCCTTGTCGTCATGGTCTTCAAGGCATGAGTTGAGGGAGAATAAAGTGGTCCACCAGTTCTCCCACTCCATTGTCTCCTGATTTCCTTGAGCTTGAGCTGCTTTCTGCTTATCACAACTCACAGATACATATGGTTCAAGATTAACTGATAAGAAAGAATCTGTGGGAATTCTTACATGCGAATCTATCAACATAATACCTGGAAATTCCGTAAATCCTAACCCGGCTCCTCGACCTCCGATATATGCGGTTAGTGGCTCCGCCGTGCCCTGCAGCTCCTTGCCTAGCCCACTCCCCTGTTTGTAGCCCATCCGAGACATCATGTGCTGCGACGCGGGGCTATAGACACTAGGGTCGAAGTAGAGAGGAGTGATGGAAGAAGTTTGACTTACCTGTGAATGTGGCCTTCCACTGTGAAGCCCCCGAGCGTCAACTCTCAACCCCCGGTGCATTAATCTCAAATAGTGGGGACTCAGCCCTGGCCTCTCCCAAAACCTCCACGATTCGTCCCCCGTGTTTGAACTTTAGCTTCTGATGGACGACTGAGGGGACTCCTTTAATCTGATTGATGAACTCCCACCCCAGTAAAAGGTTGAAGGTGGAGGATATGTCTATGACCATTGCTTCGATGGTCAGGGAGACGTCCTCAATCAAGATCGGCAGTGAGAGGGTTCCCAAAACCTTTCTGTGGCTGTTGTCATAGGCACTCAACGTCATGTCCACCGGCTTGAAGTCGTTGAGTCCCATTTGACGGGCTACTCAGAGCGGGCAGACATTCACCTCAGCCCCATCATCAATCAAAGTCTTAGGGACCTGGAATCCCCCAGCCTTCACAGTTATGTAGAGGGCCTTTCCGGCCTGACGAGGGATCTCGTCGTCGGTGAATGTTATGGAGAGGTCTGGAGTCCGGGACAGGTGGGCTATGATGTTTTCAACCGACGTCGGCCGCTTCTTATCCATTCTCAAGTGCCGAGCTACTGCATCTTTGTGCTCTTCTGAAATTCTCAGCAGGGACCAGATTGTGATAGGTATGCTGGTTGTCTTCAGTTTTCTCAACAGCTCTTCTTCTCCCACCAACTTTTCTTCCGGTTCATTCAAAGTAAGGTCATGGACCTTCTGTTGCAGTGTTTCTGGCTCCTCTGTGAGCTCAGTAGGTTTGAAATGCTTCCCTGAGCGGGTTAAGTGATTGATTCTTTCCCAGTCATCATCGTGTTTTTCCTCATCTGCTATCCGAAATGGTATTTTAACAGGGGTTATAACCGGTGGATTCTCATCTTCGTCAGTGATCATGATGACATTGCACTCAAAGATTCTCCTTCTTCGCCTTTCGGCAACCTTCTGTCGGCACCAAGCTTCTACCACCTCCAATGCTTTCATAGTGTTGTAGAGCTCTCGTGCCTCAAAATTCAGTCCCACGAGTAACTCAAGGTTCTTTTCCATTTGCCGTCCTACTATCAGCAGAGTGATGATAGACACCCTTCCTTGTCCTACCAGACGCTCGACTGTAGCACGTATCTCATGTGTCATAGCTAGATATTCATGCATTTGCGGTTGAATATCATGCTGGATTTCTGGACGACGAACTCGGAAGGCATCTAGCTCCAGAGATAGCACAATCGGAGGGGGTGTGCTCTGGTTGCCTGGCTCAGAGGAATTCTCGATGGCATGGATCCTTATGATTCTGCTAACATCTGACTCTTCTTCTCCTTCTCCCACCAGACTCAACATATTCACATGTCTGGGGATAGAGTTGTTTTGAGTGTTCAGATTAGTTTTCGGGAATTCCACCTCTCCAACATCGATCAAGTCCTGGATGGCATGCCACAAGGCCCGGCAATTATCAGTACTATGTCCCTTGATCATATGGAATTCACATAGGCTGTTGAGGTCAAGCCCCATCTGAGTGACTTCGGGTTTCAGATTCGGGTGCCTCAGTAGGAATCCGCTCTTCTTCAACTTCTCATAGGCTTTGCCCATCGGCATTCCTAGACTTGTGTAATTTCTCTTTGGCTAGGACTGGTAACTGCTCAGTGGTGGAGTTACAGAATAGTTTGAAGTCGACCCACTAACTTGGGCTTGAAACACTGGTGGTTGGGATTGATTGGTTGATGGAGTAGGAACAAACTTACTGCCCGTGTCTGTCTTAGACCACTTGTTTTGATAGTTTGACTGTCGGGGAAACGATCCCTAGAAGCCGAGACCTTTCAACTTTCCGGCCAAAGCTAGCTCTTCTACGGCCGTGGCAGCTGCTTTCAGATGTTTGAAATCACAAATCCCCAAGGATTTGAGGTGATCTGAGCAAGGATTTTCTAGACAATCGATGATGATTCTGATTTGCTCATCTTCACTGGGGCGGTCTAACATCTGGCCCGCCTTCTCTCTCCACCTAGTGATGAATTCCATCACTGTCTCGTGATTTCTTGGTCTCTAGGTCTCTCCGGGTGACCCCTAGGTGAGTGTTATAACTGTACTGCTCCACGAAAGCTTGGTAGACCTCTTCCAACTTTTTCCCTGAGAAGTCCATTCTTAACACCCAAGTTTGGGCAGACCCTTCGAGATAACTGGGGAAGCAGATTATCTTCATTTCATCATCTAGCCCATACATAGTCATGACGTGGTCAAACTGGGCGAGATGGTGCCTAGGGTCCCCTTTCTCGGAGTATTTAGAGATTTCTGGCAGTTTTAGATTCTCGGGCAACTTGGAGTTTGGCTTCAGTTGGAAATGACGAAAACCCAACATCTTGGCTCTCTCCCCCAGCTGCATCTCTGCTAGTAGCTCTTCTTTCAAGGATTTCTTCATTTGACTGAGGTCAAGTGGCAGGTGCTCAGTAGGTGGGGCTTAGTTGTAACCATGAATCAAATGGTTAGACGGTTGTGGTAACAGTTGGGTCTGGGGAATTGCTTCCTCAAAACGGACAGCATGTCCGGGGGTGGTGTACCGGTATGGATTGAGTTAGATGGGGTCAGGATGTGGTTAGTTGGGATGAATGAATTCAGGTTGTTTGGCTTGATATAGATGGGCTGTTTGGGCAGTGGCTCCAGCGGGTGGGAACGGTGGTAGTCTGGGGAAGGTGGTTGGTAATGTAGGAACCGTGGTTAGGATTGGAGGTGGCATGGGTGCTCCTGAAAGTAGGTCAGCTGTTTGAAACGTTGTGGTCACTGGGTGGATGATGGTATGTTCTTTCTCTGTGGCCGGTTGTGGTATGGTGGTGTTGAACATAGGGTTTTGTTTGCTCCAGCATCGGTTGGGGTGTGGGGAGTCCTCAATATAATCCTCATCAGGGTCAGTAAGGTATGGGTCTTTTCCCTTGGCTGACCACTCTTGGCCCAATTGCTCTTCTAGCCTTTCAACGGTCTGTTTCAGCATATTCTCATTCCTTGTTGACTGTTCTAGCATACGGTAGAGAACACTTGGACCAGAAAGACGTGAGCTACTACCGCTAGCTCCTACAACTGCACTCGCACTCGCATCAATAGCTGTGGTTGCCAGGGCACCTTCTGGGGCGGTGGGATTGATCAGGTTTAGGTCCATAGTCTCCGACGAAGTCTCGGTCACGGTATCGCTGGCCAGCCTCCCTCTAGAATCTCTCTTCCAAAGTCGAGTAATGTTGATAAAGCTGGAAGAAAACTCCTTACACTTTGCTGTTCTGGTTGGTTTCTGCGATACCGGGGAATATGGAATACGTGGAAGATGTCAGTATGAATGTAACTTGAAAAGGTGAGAGAGGGAGAGAGGTGAAAAGGAGGTCATCCCCGATGTTGGTGAAACGAGGTATTTCAATAATTAAATCCTTTTGTAAAATGATAAAGCGGAAAAGGCGCACAAGCCGATTTCCATTTCCAAGAGTAAACGCCGTACTATTTCATTGCTCAGTCGCGATTGCATATATCGGGGAAAATGGGGTTACATCCAAGTTCATAGGGGAAAACATAATGTTAGATAATACTACATAGCCGAACTCCACCATAAGGGGGAAGGGGAGTTACATCCAAATTCAAAAGAGGGGAAAACTACATCCGAATAGTCAAATTTTGATTACATAGCCGAACTCCATAATAAGGGGGAAGGGGCGTTACATCCAAATTCAAAACAGGAGAGGGGGATTACATCCATTTTCGTTATATTGCCAACATCATATAGACGGGAAAAGGGGGTTACATCCAAATTCAAAAGGGTGAACTTCTACTAGTAACGAGTGATAGCCTAGGAGATCAACCGATAGTCTTCTGCCGCTTGCACTCTTCTTTCTCCCTCTTCCTTTCCTGACGGGTAGTAGGAATAGGTTGCAGGTCCTCCACAATTGGCAGTCGTGGATCTTGGGTGATTGCTGAGCGGTGCGGGTCATAAGCACTTTTTATCATCCGATCGACGCGCATAGTCAACCATGCTTGATACTCTCTGCTCAAACCAAAGTACTTAGTCTTGAAGATGACCCACTTCATTCCGGAGTTATAAATCACAGCAATGTAGTTGATGCTACTGTCTGTGTACCGGCGATCTACCAAGACATTGCTTCTGGCTCCGGGTACGGTCTGCTCTCGGCCGAATTGGCGCATCGCTCTGAAGGGAAAGATAGTAATAAACCTTTCTAGGCCTAGCAATGTAAACCCATCCTCCTGATGAGCTGATTGAACAGTCCCCCCTTGAACATCCCAGTCAGGCAAAATCCAATTAATCTGCCAATCATAACAACGGTCCATAAAGTAAGCTTTCCATCCCGCCTCAGGCTTTTGTGCTCGCTTCCAGGAAGTCGGGAAAGTGTTTATATTCACCACTTTATACACCTCCACCTTCTTCATTAGCCCAAGGTGATCGAACAACCATATTTGGAGAAGGAGCGGACTCCCTAAGAAAAAGGTTTCCAAGGCTCCGGACTCCTTCCAGCGGTCTAAAGCTCTCACCATCTCGGCCACGACCACTGTCCCGATACTTTTACCTTCTTCTAGGGCCTTCATCAGGTAGATTACTCGTGGGTTGATCCTCAGGTCTCTCTGTCGGAACAGATAAAGCCCTATGATGTAGAGGTCAAGCACTCGCCTTTTGGTGCTTTTGGGATAGTATGGTTGGTAGAATTGTTGCAAGAGATCTCGCAGGCGTATGCTCATGCTATCGAAACTTTCAACCTCCTCAATCCTTACCCCCAAGAAATCGGCTACAAACTTCGGTGTGTGCGATCGCTCGACGGGGATGGTGGGCATCTTTTGATGGGGTTTGATTTTAAGCAGCGCGTCCATCTCAGTAGGCAGGATAACCAACTCCTGAAGGTTGAAGTGATACAGGTGGTCTGTCGAATCCCAATAAGTGACTGACTCGAACAAAGCTTCATAGTCGATGGCCACTCTACACATTCTGGCAAGCCACTAGTAGAAAAAACATTTTAAATGACGACACTTAAACCACGGTTAAATGAAAAACCGTGGTTTAAAGTTTATAAACCACGGTTTCTTGGGAAACCGTCATTTATAGTACACGCCGGAGAGAATAAACCACGGTTTTTGGAGAACCGTGGTATATAGTTTACTTATAAACCACGGTTTATAGGGTAACCGCCATTTATAGTACATGCCGGAGAGAATAAACCACGGTTTTTGGAGAACCGTGGTATATAACCGTCACGTCGGAGAGAATAAACCACGGTTTTTGGAGAACCGTGGTATATAGTCTGAGCGGGAATTTTAATTTTCGGCCCAAATTAACGCGGCTCTTCTCTCCGGCATGTACTATAAATGACGGTTGCCCTACAAACCGTGGTTTATAAGTAAACAAAGAGAGCCGCGTTAATTTGGGCCGAAAATTAAAATTCCCGCTCAGACTATATACCACGGTTTTTATAGAACCGTGGTATATAACCGTCACGCCAGAGAGAATAAACCACGGTTTTTAAAGAACCGTGGTATATAACCGTCACGCCGAAGAGAATAAACCACGGTTTTTGGAGAACCGTGGTATATAGTCTGAGCGGGAATTTTAATTTTCGGCCCAAATTAACGCGGCTCTCTTTGTTCTCTTATATATTTCTCTCACTGTAATTGCAACCCACACTGGCGAACAAGGATTGAACGCCCCTCTTCCTCATTCTCTTCACCTCCCGGTAATTTTTACAACCCACGCCGGTGAACATGGAACATGCTTTACGCCATCTCTTCAACCTCTCGGTAATTTCTCAACCCAACTAGTGAATAAGGAACATGCTCTATGCCATATCAACCGCACTGTAAATTTGCTACCCATACTTGCGAACAAGGAACATGCTCTTACCTCTCTCATTATCTTGTTTTCATGGTAATTTTTGCAACCCACACAGGCGAACAAGGAACGTGCTCTGCGTCTCATCCTCATGTTCACTCATTGTAATTTTTGCAACCCCAGCCGGCGAACAACGAACATGCTCTACGCCGCATCCATTCTCTTTAACCTCACGGTAATTTTAGAACCCACCGGCGAACAAGGAGCATACTGCGCCTCCATTCTTCACTCACGATTTCACAACTTTAATTCGCAAACAAGGAACATACATAATCTGGCATCTTCATTGTCTTGTATATGCGCTCTGTTGAGATTTCCAGATTGAAGGCGAAGATTTGAAAAATTCATGGACTATAAACCACGGTTTCATGTATAACCGTGGTTTATTCGTTGTTTTTTTCACCTTATATACCACGGTTTTTAGAATAACCATGGTTTATTCTCTCCGGCGTGACGGTTATATACCACGGTTCCCAAAAACCGTGGTTTATTCTCTCTAGCATGTACTATAAATGACGGTTGCCCTACAAACCGTGGTTTATAACCGTGTTTTTTTTACATTATATACCACGGTTTTTAGAATAACCGTCATTTATTACTCACTATAAATGACGGTTATTGGCATAAACCGTGGTTTATAGTTAACAAGTTCCGCGCGAGAAATACTTTAAAATGACGGTTTATAGAACCGTGGTTTTTATCTTCATTTAAAACCACGGTTTTGAACCGTGGTATATAATATTTTGGCATTTACGACGGGAGCAAATACCACGGTTTTTAACCGTGGTATATAAGCGAAATAACCGTGGTATATAATGTTTTTTCTACTAGTGAGCCCTGCTAGCAATGGCTCGTTAGGACCTTTCATCTGAGCACAGTAGTCCCTGAGTTCCTTGGCAAAGGTTGATTCCTGATGACACTCCTCTTGGTAGGTGGTCATTGGAGCTTGTCCTTTACTGGGTCCTTCCCCTACTCTGCTTTTGTTCACTTTCCTAGGGCACTTCTTCTCTCCAGGCACCGGCACCAGTCTGTTCATCATTTTGTCCTGCAAAAGAGAGTAGATAAAATGGAAAAAAAGAGAGGGAGAGAATATGGTAAGTAAGAGTTGGGGAAACGGTTAAGCAATTACTAGTACAACCCGGTTATCCTTGGAAATGGAAATTAGTTTTTGAAAACTAGTTTTGAAAGAGAGTTTGAAAATCATTATTTTTTGAAAGTTTGTTTTTCTAAAATCGGTTTTTGAAAAGGGTTTGAATTTTGGTTTTGATTTTGAAGTAAAGGGATTTTGGTTTCAAAACTCTCAAATGGTATCAAGTAAAACAATTTTAGCACAAGTGAGAATTCTGAACGTTTTAAAACAGATTGGTTTGAGAAAAAGGTTTGCACACATGTATTGCATAAAGTAAATCGTGGCTATATTTGATGTGGAGTTGAGTGCGAATGATTGGGATAATCACCTTCCAGACTAGTCACACGAGTCACGGCCGGTGATTATCACAACATACTCACTTTTAGGAAACTTGGAGAAGTACTGCATGGGAACCGGTCTCCTGTCGTCTGCACGATAAGGTGTGTCTAAAGTCTAAATTATTCACTAACTACGCTATGTCATGTATGGGTATCCATAAATACGGGATCCGCTATGAATTTGTAGCGCGACATTGGGCTTTAAACACACCCGTGGTGCAGAGGAACCATTGAGAACTGAGCCCATTCAATCTTCAAGGGGGTGACTACCCATAAGCCCATCTTAGACACCGGATAAGGCAGCTAGACACTGAAGGCTCATGGCTTACTATATGCTGGCTTAGACTCGGGTAATAGAGGATATTTTGGATCATGAGCTTCAAGGCGTTGGTCTTGGACCGTATTACCTCGTGGGTTAACTCCTTCTAGGAAGAACCCAACTCATGGGGAATCAACCGTGGACTGGTTGGGGATCCCGTGACATGTGGATAAGGCGGGTAACATAGAGGAATGCATGTCTTACACTACCCGATGCAGCAATGGGTAGACTCCTTCTAGGAAGGTCCCATTTACAAAAGCAATACATAATCGATAACAATAATATATCATGCATAAAGAGCAGTAAACACAAGATAGTAATCACACAACGACAAACAAAAGTGAAGCATGTAAATATCAAAGCACACATGTGGCACTCAAGGCCAGTCTCTAACTCTCAACTCTCATCCTAACTATCCTCTTATAGCACACTCTAAGTGTGGAGTAGAGTAGTCCTAGTGGCTTATGTTTGAATCTCTTGAAGGTTTTGAAAGAAGTAGGGAAATCTCGACAATTTTGAATGAAGTTCAGTCTTCCTTGACCAAGTTTTATGAGAAAAACTTACTCAAGTTTTCCCTAGCAGAGTCGCCATTCTGTGGAGGGTGATTTTTCGGTATGAGGGGGGGTCTATAAAAATATGATCTGACTGAAAAGCCGAGATCCTAGAAAATACCATTCTGTGGAGGGTGAAAACCCGTTATCTGGCATCCCTTAAATACCTACTAGATCGTCCGTCTTTCCCAGAAAGCGTAAGCGGAATACTGGTGAGCACTACACCCGCTCTCAATGGGCTCCACACGGACTTATGCCCTAAGGATGGAAACTGACTAGAGTCTGTTATACCCAAAATTTCAACCCCCTCGGAGTAGTCTCTAAGGCATACGTGTTACAAAGGGCAAAATGGTCAAAATGCACCGATGCAGGATTTTCCAAGGACATTCTCGGGATTTTCTATTTTCATATGACTTGTTCATCATCTCCAAACACTTCCAAATATCATGGTCATTATGAAAGGTATTTCGTGATTCTCTGATAATATTTATTCTGGAAATTTAGCTTTTAATTCATATTATAAGCTAATTTCTTTAATAATTAACACATGAAATAGCCTCAAAATAGAAATTAAAAGGTTTCCAAA
The DNA here is from genome assembly GCA_023374045.1 of Limonium bicolor. Lineage (NCBI taxonomy): Eukaryota > Viridiplantae > Streptophyta > Magnoliopsida > Caryophyllales > Plumbaginaceae > Limonium > Limonium bicolor. The sequence continues at coordinate 355,703,785 of CM041777.1, read as the reverse complement.
ATTAAAATAAAATTGTCACATGGTTACCATGACTACATACAGTCATAAACCTGAAACTATTTTATTGGGAACCTTATCCCAAAATTTAAAACAGAAATTCAATTATTTTTGCAATTTTCTCTCTCCTCTGGAAAATACCGAAATCAAAACAAAATGTCATTACATTTTAACACAAGGTAGAGGATGATTATTAGAGACTAATGCCGTTGGAATTTCGTAATTTCGACTTTCCAATAATAAGTTATGAATTTTGGGAGATTCCAGATTGTGAGATTTTTATCTAATCGGTTATTTATAAAAATAACCTGATTCCAACTCTCAAAATTCCTAAAAATCATTCTTTACCTTCAGTTAAATTTTCATAATTTTTATCGGCTTGCAACATATTTTAAAAAATCAGATTCTCTTAGAGCACAAAATCAAGGTTTTAGATAAAAATTTTGTTCTATCAACTTGGCCATGCTCTTTCTATAAAAGGCCTTCCAAAAAACGACCTAGGGCAAGGTAGATGATCCCCATAGTCAGAAAACACAGCCGTCTACTTGCCTCCCACGTTTTCAACACTCCCAACACCGAAACTCTACCGAAATCATCTCAAAATCACCAAAAACACATTCTTTCTTCTCTCATTGAACTTCCAAGCATCAAAACACCACAAATACAGAACCAAAACGTTCTTAACAACACAAGGAAGAAGAGGTTAGAAGCTCGGGTCAAAGTCGAACCAGATCGGCCACCAACGAAGCTTTTAGAGATTCCCGACATGAAGGAGCAACAAGTTTTCGAAATCAAAACTGGGTAAAAACCAAATTCTCTAACCCTTCTGGTCAAAATACAATTCTGGTTGAAATTGCTAACCAAATTGATTTTTCCTTGCTTCTGAATTAAGGTTTGTTTGTGTTTCTACCTTCTAACTTGTTCGTTAAGTTTCGCATTAAATTCGATTTCAAATTGAAAACTTTCAATCACTAACGTCTTGTACATCTTTCAGGCTACACACCCATAAAATTTGAGCCAAAAACACCTCTGGAACAGCCTCAACGCCGCCGTCCGAGGGCGGTCCGCACCCACGGACGTCATGTCCGGGGTCCCGGACTCCCTGTCCGTAAGCCCGGACGCCCACGGACGGCGGCGGGATTTTTTTTAAAAATTCAAAATTTAGGTTTTCTAAAATAATGTCCGGGCCCACGGACATCCTGTCCGTGGCCCCGGACCTTGCAAAATTGTGTTTTCTGTGTAATTCGACTTTTATGTTCACATAGGTTAACTAGGGTCCGTGGGTTCGGACATTGGGTCCGTAGCCACGGACGGAAACAAAATTTGACCTAGTTCTGCCTCCGAAACCCTAGTTTAGGAATCTTTAATTTTATTTTAATTTTCTGTCAAAAAATGCTAAAAAACACAAAAAAAACAGAAGCTCGCGCACTTAGGTTTAAAACGACTTGTAATAAGCCGTAAATAAACCAAGTAGAGGAAAAACGACCTAGGAAGGGTAATGAAAGTAATTGAACCCTAATTAAGTCGAATATCAAGCCCCCGAACCCGAACTCTTCTTTCCTAATTTGATCTAGGTTAAAATTAGGTGGCGACTCATAATAGGTTCCAGTGAGCTAGCTTAGGTCTTAATAATTATTGTTATATGACATAGTTATTAATCTTAGGTTATAAGTGGACCTAAAACCCGTTTAGATCCTAATCAACTTTAATCAACATAGGGTAGGGTTTAAAATCGAGGCTCACAGACTGGCGACTACTTCTTAATATTAACTTGATTAATTTTAAGAAAGAGGGCTTAACTCGAAAAATGTTTATTTATGGCTTCATTACTTTGTTTGTTTACTTTGGTGCGCACTTTAATTTTCTGCACCTTTGCATCATATGAGAGCGAGGGTCCACCTAAACCGATTTCATCCCGGGACCCGTTTGAGGGTCCCCTGTCAGGGACTCACACCATTTAGGTGATGTGAATAAGCGGGGGAAAAGAGGAGGAGGTCTAACCACATCCCCTTAATACCTGGGCTTTAGCCCCAAGTGTTTTCCTGGCAGTGCCCTTACCTAGCCCATTGTTTGGTCAGTCAAAGACCCGACCGTAGACGCACACCTTCAGGTGATGTGAAAAAAGTGGGGAAGCCCAAAGAGAATAGCGTGCAAGCCCTATTCCTTTGTGGCGACCTGGGCCCATGCCCCAAGCACCTCTCCGGATCGATCCGTACCTGGTTTAATCTTAACACTAGTGAGGACATGTTGAATTTGTGTGGGCCTTGTTTACCTGCATGATCGGCCCACTACCCAGCCTAGAAATTGATAGGAATTTCTCCTACATCAACTCAGCCCAACCCAATATCGCGGCTTTATTGTTTGCGGCCCAAAGACCCTGCTTGATTTGAATGTGTGAGTTATTTGTTCGGGCTTCGGCCCAAAAGTTTAGATTTAGGTGATTTATCTTTCAGCTCAATTTGAATTACCAATTTAGTTCTAGGCCCACGGAAAACAAATCCACCTGAAGCAATCCATAAAAATCCATCAGGCCTTTCCATTTCAAGGCCCATTCTAGTCCAGGAAGACTTTTCACTCGGGCTTTGACCCACGATCCTAGACACGGGTATCATCTTCAGCCCCAATCATAATTACTCGGCCCAAATTCCAGTTCACATCCAGAACATGGTTTAGAAATTACTTCAGCCCATGCGCTTTACTTTTAACCCAAACACATTCTGGCCCAAGCGCCCAATTCTCAGAACATTTCAGCCTAGGTACCAGTTCACAGCTCATGAATCATTCCGGCCCATGTGCCTCTCTTCCAACTCATTTCGGGCCTCAGTGCCATCCCACAATTTTCAAAACATTCCAGCTCATGTGCTTTTCTTGCAGCCCAAACAAGTCTTGGCCTGAAACTTCTTTGCGGCCCAGAATTTTTAGCTCAGGTCACTTTTCGTTTTCCAACAGATAAGCCCAAATCTCAAAGAATGGCAGAGGGAGGAAATCCAATCAACATGGATGCCCAGTTAGCCGAAGAATTCAACGGGATGCTGGAAAAGATTGAGCGCATGGAGAGGGCCAACAAGCCAGCCGGTTTTGACTACTTTTCCACTGGATTATATCCCAAGGTTGATCTCCCTCCAAGGTTGAAATTGCCAACACTTCCTCTATACAAAGGTTCCTCCGACCCACAACTTCATTTGGCAATGTTCGATAGGGAAATGTCCATCCTTTCGCTAAACGACATGCAGAAGGCCAAGGTATTTGCTCACTATCTTGATGAGACCCCTCAGCATTGGTACATAACTCAAAGGATAAATACCAAGACCTACGAGGAGGTATGTGAAGCTTTTCTGCATCATTTTGAGTACGCTAGAAGTTTTGGAGTCACCAGGGCCGATCTTGTAAGCACACAACAAACAGAAGGTGAATCAATGTCTGATTTTGTTAAGCGTTGGAGGATGAAGGCGCCGCAATGCTCGCACAGATGGACGAACAAGAGCAAATCCGAATGGTAATTAAAAATATGCGGAAGCAATACAGTGACGAGCTGAAATTCACATACTTTCCTAGCTTCAACATGCTGATGGGACAAGTTAATGTCCTAGAAGAAATGATTCACCAAGGGGAGTTAAAACTTGGGAACTCAAAAAACACCGGGAATGGCTCGGGGACAGCAGCCTGTATCCAAAGTGGCACCCGAAAGAGAACTAGGCAGCATGAGGTAAACACCGTTCGACAGGTAAAAGGACCAGACAAATCGTTGGGGCAATGGAATCATCCCGAAAGAGCTCCCGTCGAAAGAGTTCACAAACATCGGTCAACCATTGAGCCAGGCTTTTGAAAGACTCCAGGAACGAAACATGCTGCAACCTCTCACCCCTCGACAAAGGGACCCCCAAAAAGGAAGGAATCTGAACCAGTATTGTCAGTATCACCAGCTTCCCGGTCATGACACCGACAACTGCAAAATTCTGAAGCAGCACATCCAAGATCTTATCAATCAAGGTTTTCAACTCCCCGAGTAGGAATCCCATGTCAAGCACCATCAGAGAGTGCTATCTTCAAGTGTTTTCTCCGATTTCTTCTCTTTACTAGTCATTTTTATGTTTTTCCAATGTTTGTAGTAGTTAGTTTCCTTTATCATTTTCGGTAGTTTCTCTAAGTCTGTAATTTCCAACATTACCTCATGATTCATAAATAAAATCATAGTTCCATTTTCACAATTCCTGTACAAACCATTTTCCATTCATCGAAAAACAAAAAAACAAAAATGCTTTCCAGGGAAAAGGATCACGGAGTAATCATTTCCCGACTATGGAACAGAACGATTTATCTCTTGTTTCTAAAAGTTGAACATGCCACGCTAAGCATCACAACTCACCCCAAAACATCCAAAACAACCCACGAAGCGGTTCCAAATCCACGTCTATCGAATTGTTGTCACAAACCCCAAATCAATACTGGGGGCAATCTGAGTTTAGAATCGTTGTCGTCGAATCTCTTGGTTAAGTTTGTGAACAAGTTTCTGAGTGAAGATCTCGCGAGAGTGTCTTGAGTGGTAAAACCATGAGTGAACGAGCGTATCATTCTTACACGACTCCGGTGAGTCCACATTCAAAGGTGAGGTAAACGGTATAACTCCGACCGAAGGAGATAATTTGTAAATTTACGCTTAGACCTATGAAAAGTAACAAAGAACGGATATACAACTATCAGGAATGACGAAGCACCTAGGTACAGCACCACATAGCCAAAAGCTTGTAAACCCTGTCATTAAACCCTAGGCACCCCCGCTGAGCCTTTCATATATCCCTTTTCGACATTATGAACTCCACAAAATAACCCAGCCAATGATGAATGTCTGACCCGGTGACCAAAGGACGCGAGGAGCCCGACTCTCAGATAACATTCTCATCAGTCCAAAGAAGCAATGCCGCTATCAGCATGACGAAGCGATCCGCAAATGGTCCCAGAGTGACACAGGATCAAAAGAGCTCACATCAAAACAGCTCTCGAAGCCCAAAACCGGGAAACACAAGAACCCCGAAGGCAAAACCAAGAAAGGATAAAACAAAAGGCAAACCCGAAGTGCCTCGAAGAAATCCAAATGACGAAAAGAGAAATAGTGTAAAGGACAACTTCAAGAGTCCAGGTCCAGAAGCTCGAAAACAACGTCAACATGAAGCAGCCAGACGACTTCAAGACAAGGAAGATGAATCCGAGAGAAGACGCAAGTTGCAGCTTTGGTCACCCATTTAAGCTCCACATACCTCAAATATCCCTCCATGATCCCGTCGTCTTTCATCACACCCTATGGCCACGTTATAAGCCTCGAAGACTTCCGACTTGGTAGTTGTGTATCCAATCACGTGAAAGTAACAGATCGAATGCGTAAATTCATCAAATATCAAATTCAATGGTCTAGAAGTTGTGACCGTAAGTGAGAAACGAGTGTAAACACCAAACACGTCGAGTGTAGGTTAGGAAGCACCAAATCAGAACATAAGCCTTGACCCTGTGAGGACGAGACTCGTTCGCACGTTTGATCAAAGAAAATACTGGGGGCAATCGATAAAGTGATCGATTGCCATGAACTCTAGCTCAGATTGTCTTAAAGGAAAAATACTGGGGGCAATTGTTGGTTCCAACAATTGCTATGACAACACCAATTGGAACCCAAAGCTCAAACATCACCACCATCATCCCACCACAGGCACACATAAGCCCTTACCACCACATCAAGCACCTCAGGCCCACACAAGCCCTTACCTCCACACCTCCACTACACAGGCCCACACAAGCCCTTACCTGCACATCAAACACCACAGGCCCACATAAGCCCTTACCTTCACATCATACACCATACCCCACCGGCGGCATGTTCATCTCGTAGGAGATAAATTACAAGTCCGAAGTCTATAGTTAGGAAATGATAATTCACTTTCCTTTTCACTAAACAGAATTTTCTTCAAACACTGCCACGTTTGGCACCTCTTTCAACAATTTCTTGTCTTGAACAACTTTCCTCTAACCACTTCGGTTTCATAAACCTCATCATGGCCACATTTGGCACACTTTCTAGCAATGTCTTGCTTTGGACAATTTTTGATCCTTAACATTGCCATGTTTGGCACATTTTCCAACGATTTCTTTGTTTTGGACAAGTTTCCTACATACACTTTGATTGTATTTTGACATGCACATCATCTTTGCCACGTTTGGCACTTTCATAATCAACTTTCATCATGATCATTTGCATAAAGTTTACCTTGCATCCGTCCGTACGAAACTCCTTATCATAAACCAGAGATACAGATTCTCAGCCGAAGGTACAGATTCTTCAGAGATACAGATTCTCGCCCCAAAGATACAGATTCTTCAGAGATACAGATTCTCACCCGATCAGAGATACAGATTCTCAGCCGAAGATGCAGATTCTTCAGGGATACAGATTCTCAGCCGAAGGTACAGATTCTTCAGAGATGCAGATTCTCAGCCAAAGATTCAGATTCACCAGAATAGATGGACTCAACCTCAGGCTCGTCATGAACCCAATTTCCTACCATTCCACTTAGGCACCCATAGGTCCTACTTTACATTCATCAATTTAGGCACACATCACATCGATCTCATTACATCTATTTTCCAGGTTCCCGACACCTTATAATGCTTGGCGTGTCCCATTCAACTTCAGGTTCCTGACACCTTATAATGCTCGGCGTATTTCATTCGCTTTCAGGTTCCCGACACCTTATAATGCTCGGCGTATTTCATTCGCTTTCAGGTTCCCGACACCTTATAATGCTCGGCGTATCCCATTCAACTTCAGGTTCCCGACACCTTATAATGCTCGGCGTATCCCATTCAACTTCAGGTTCCCGACACCTTATAATGCTCGGCGTATCCCATTCAACTTCAGGTTCCCGACACCTTATAATGCTCGGCGTATTCCATTCAACTTCAGGTTCCCGACACCTTAATGCTCGGCGTATCCCATTTAACTTTCAGGTTCCCGACACCTTATAATGCTCGGTGTGTTCCATTTCAATTTTAGGTTCCCGACACCTTAGATGCTCGGTCTAGATTATTCACTGTTAGTTCAGTCCACTTTTCACATTTTGGTAGTTTGGCGCCTCTTAATAGCCCAACGCATTTAGCTTTTTCTTTTAGGTGGCTGGCACCTCATAATAGCCCAATAATCTCAGACTTTTCTTCTAGGTAGCTAGCGCCTCATAATAGCTCAGCACAATCAACAGACTCGGTAGAAATCTAAGACAAGGAGTTTATTCGGTATCGGACAAAATTTTGGGGTATTACTCAAGCATCAACTAGTCTTTTCATATTCACTAGAAAGTCTAGTTGACGGGGGGCAATCTGTTATACCCAAAATTTCAACCCCCTCGGAGTAGTCTCTAAGGCATACGTGTTACAAAGGGCAAAATGGTCAAAATGCACCGATGCAGGATTTTCCAAGGACATTCTCGGGATTTTCTACTTTCATATGACTTGTTCATCATCTCCAAACACTTCCAAATATCATGGTCATTATGAAAGGTATTTCATGATTCTCTGATAATATTTATTCTGGAAATTTAGCTTTTAATTCATATTATAAGCTAATTTCTTTAATAATTAACACATGAAATAGCCTCAAAATAGAAATTAAAAGGTTTCCAAAATTAAAAAAATTGTCACATGGTTACCATGACTACATACAGTCATAAACCTGAAACTATTTTATTGGGAACCTTATCCCAAAATTTAAAAGAGAAATTCAATTATTTTTGCAATTTTCTCTCTCCTCTGGAAAATACCGAAATCAAAACAAAATGTCATTAAATTTTAACACAGGGTAGAGGATGATTATTAGAGACTAATGCCGTTGGAATTTCGTAATTTCGACTTTCCAATAATAAGTTATGAATTTTGGGAGATTCCAGATTGTGAGATTTTTATCTAATCGGTTATTTATCAAAATAACCCGATTCCAACTCTCAAAATTCCTAAAAATCATTCTTTACCTTCAGTTAAATTTTCATAATTTTTATCGGCTTGCAACATATTTTAAAAAATCAGATTCTCTTAGAGCACAAAATCAAGGTTTTAGATAAAAATTTTGTTCTATCAACTTGGCCATGCTCTTTCTATAAAAGGCCTTCCAAAAAACGACCTAGGGCAAGGTAGATGATCCCCATAGTCAGAAAACACAGCCGTCTACTTGCCTCCCACGTTTTCAACACTCCCAACACCGAAACTCTACCGAAATCATCTCAAAATCACCAAAAACACATTCTTTCTTCTCTCATTGAACTTCCAAGCATCAAAACACCACAAATACAGAACCAAAACGTGCTTAACAACACAAGGAAGAAGAGGTCAGAAGCTCGGGTCAAAGTCGAACCGGATCGGCCACCAACGAAGCTTTCAGAGATTCCCGACGTGAAGGAGCAACAAGTTTTCGAAATCAAAACAGGGTAAAAACCAAATTCTCTAACCCTTCTGGTCAAAATACAATTCTGGTTGAAATTGCTAACCAAATTGATTTTTCCTTGCTTCTGAATTAAGGTTTGTTTGTGTTTCTGCCTTCTAACTTGTTCGTTAAGTTTCGCATTAAATTCGATTTCAAATTGAAAACTTTCAATCACTAACGTCTTGTACATCTTTCAGGCTACACACCCATAAAATTTGAGCCAAAAACACCTTCTGGAACAGCCTCAACGCCGCCGTCCGAGGGCGGTCCGCACCCACGGACGTCATGTCCGGGGTCCCGGACTCCCTGTCCGTAAGCCCGGACGCCCACGGACGGCGGCGGGATTTTTTTAAAAATTCAAAATTTAGGTTTTCTAAAATAATGTCCGGGCCCACGGACATCCTGTCCGTGGCCCCGGACCTTGCAAAATTGTGTTTTTTGTGTAATTCGACTTTTATGTTCACATAGGTTAACTAGGGTCTGTGGGTTCGGACATTGGGTCCGTAGCCACGGACGGAAACAAAATTTGACCTAGTTCTGCCTCCGAAACCCTAGTTTAGGAATCTTTAATTTTATTTTAATTTTCTGTCAAAAAATGCTAAAAAACACAAAAAAACAGAAGCTCGCGCACTTAGGTTAAAACGACTTGTAATAAGCCGTAAATAAACCAAGTAGAGGAAAAACGACCTAGGAAGGGTAATGAAAGTAATTGAACCCTAATTAAGTCGAATATCAAGCCCCCGAACCCGAACTCTTCTTTCCTAATTTGATCTAGGTTAAAATTAGGTGGCGACTCATAATAGGTTCCAGTGAGCTAGCTTAGGTCTTAATAAGTATTGTTATATGACATAGTTATTAATCTTAGGTTATAAGTGGACCTAAAACCCGTTTAGATCCTAATCAACTTTAATCAACATAGGGTAGGGTTTAAAATCGAGGCTCACAGAGTCGCCACCTAGTTTGACCTAAGATACTAGGAAGGAAATGAATGAGGGTTCTAAGAACCGTTGGTTGACTCTGAATTTATTGCTTATGGATGGGGCTTATCTGGTCATACTCAAGATTCTGTGTGGGTTCGCACTGGGTTACACCCCTTAGAAGTGGCAACGACCACGACTTTGGATTGGTGCCCGAGGAAATCTCGGTCTCCAATTGTCGGGATTGCCTTCTTTCAAAACCTTATTAGAGAGATCCAAATAAAGCCAAAGGATAGGATTTGAGTGCGACTTGAGGAGTAAATGACTTTGAAGAGTTTGAAGAAATGAGCTGGTCTTAAAGTATTGGTTCGTGGGAATGGTCAAAGTGTTGAGAGGCTTTGATTATTCTCGAGGGGTTTGAGTTTGTCTTAACTTTTGTGGGGTTAAGGGAATTTTGGTCATTTGTCGAGTAGACGAGCTTCCCGGGTTTGAAGGGTTCAAATTTTGAAGCGGTTAGCTTTTAGAGGCATTTTGTGAAGTCAGAAGAAATTAGATTTTCGAGATGTTCGGTTCACAAGTGTTCGAGTTTTGGAAATGTCCTAGGTTTGAGGTGGCTAAGGTTGTTCGGGATCATTCGGGAATGGGAGGTCTTGTGTGATTTGGAGTTGGTTCAGGAAAGGATTAAGGAGTGTTTTGTGTGTCCTGAAGCTCTAATGGAAGGGTTGGTTTATTCTGAATTGTCTCTCTTAAAGTTTTTAAAATCAAAAAATCATTTTGTTGTAAAAGGACGGATGATCCCGAGGGATTACCCTATGTACCCCCTCGAACACGACACTTAATTAATGGTAAGTGCCGAGGCTCGAAAGATGGGGCAATGAATTTATGTCGAAAAATAGGATTCAGAGAGAAACATCATGAATGAGATGTTCTCGGTCGAACCCTAATAACGTCTCTACTCCCGGGTTTTAAAACGTTAAAAACCGAAAACATTGAAATTGAGCGGAAGGGAGCTAGATGATTCTAAAATCCCTGCTGCAACTAGGAAGGTCGTTACTTCCCTAGCACCCCGCCTTGTAAAAATCTAGGCTGCAATTAGGGGAGGTTTGTCACCCTAATGCCCCGCCTAAAGAAATCCAGACTGCGACAAGGGAGGTTATAACCCCAGTGCCACGCCTCAGATCTTTATTTTGGAAGAGAGACAAGTGGTGCCTAACTAGGAAGAAAACGTTCTTTGAAGGTGTTAGATACCCCATGTCCCCCGAAAATGGCTTAGTTTTGAAAATTGAGTTGAAAAACCTTTAAAGTTGTTCGGAATCCTCGGTGAAGAAACACTGATTTTGAGAAATGTTTTTAGGAGAAAACTTTCTGTATATGTGAGAAGAACTTTCTGCGTTTGAGAAGAGTTTTCTGTGATGTGAGAAGAGTTTTGCCTTTAAAATTCCACAAAGTGGTTTCCTTGAAAACTTGATGAAACTTGAATAAAATGATGGTTTGAGATTCTTTTTGGTTTTTGGATTTTGAAAGGAATTTACAAGTTGAAAGCGAATTGAAAGGAATCGGGTTTGAAAATTGAGTTGGGTTTAATTTGATTTGGTTTGATTTGTATTGGAAGATGAGTCGGGTCAACGTTCGGGTTGAAGTGGGGTTGGTCAATGATTGGGTCAACATTTTTGGTCAAGGTCAACGTTTTCTGGTCAAGGTCAACATTTTCTGGTCAAGGTCAAGGTTTTGTGGTAAAGGTCAAGGTTTTATGGTCAAGGTTAAGGTTTTGTGGTCAAGGTCAAGGTTTTGTGGTCAAGGTCAACCTTTGTGGTCAAGGTCAACGTTTTGTGGTCAAAGTCAATGTTTTGTGGTCAAGGTCAAGGTTTTGTGGTCAAGGTCAAGGTTTTGTGGTCAAGGTCAAGGTTTTGTGGTCAAGGTCAAGATTTTGTGGTCAAGGTCAAAGTTTGGTCAAGGTTTTGACTTTTGTGGAGTTGGGTTGATCTTTGTGAATTGGGTCGATCTTTGTGAATTGAATTGGGTTGATCTTTATGAATTGAATTGGGTCGATCTTTGCGGGTCGATTTTTGTGAATTGGGTCGATCTTTGTGACTTGAATTGGGTTGATCTTTGTGAATTGGGTCGATCTTTGGATAATGGGCCGGTTTTAAGGTATTGGGCCGAGCTGAGGTTGGGCCGGTTTTGGATATTAGGCCAGGTTCAGTAATGGGCCGAGCTGAGGTTGGGCCAGGTTTGGTAGTAGGCCGGGCTTAGTAGTGGGCCGGGCTGAATAGTGGGCAGGGCTGAATTTGGACCGGGCTTGGATTTGGGTCGGGCTTGGTAAAATCGGACCGGTCTTGTGGGCTTGGGCCGGATTTTTGGACATTGGGCCAGTTTTGGGTAATAGGCCAGTTTTGGGTAATGGGCCAAGTTTGGACTATGGGCCGTGGGTTTTGGGCTTCAAGTTTGGTAATGGGCCGATGTGGGTGATGGGCCGAATTTGGGCTTTGGGCCTTGTGCTTCAAGTTTGGTAATGGGCCGATGTGGGTGATGGGCCGAATTTGGGCTTTGGGCCTTGGGTTTCAGTTTTCAAGTTTGGTAATGGGCCGATGTGGGTGATGGGCCGAATGTGGGCTTTGGGCCTTGGGTTTCGGTTTTTGGGCCTTGGGCTTTGGGCTTCAAGTTTGGTAATGGGCCGATGTGGTGATGGCCGAATTTGGGCTTTGGGCCTTGGGTTTCAGTTTTTGGGCCTTGGGCCAAACTGGGCCGAATTTGGGCTTTGGGCCAGGTTGAGAGTTGGATTTGGGCCGAGGTTGGACTCGGGCCGAGAAGTGGGCATTATGTAGCTAGGCCAAAATGTGATATGGGTGTAGCGTAAGTCAGAATTGGATTGAGAGATTGAGTTGGGTTAGGGGGTGATTATGAAATTGAGCCAATTTTCCTTTGGGCTTCGAGAATGAATTTCCAATAAATGGGCCGATTGAGAGTTTAACTGAAACTAATGGCTAATGGACCCAAGACTTGTCTGGATGAAAATTAATTATATTTACAAAAAGATTGGATTTTTGTTGATTGTAAATTTTATTATGAAATTAGAGGATGATTTGGAAAGTTTTTAAGGAAAACGGGTATTCCTCAAATGGACCGTGTCTAGGACCCGTATGCATTGAGGATACCCCAAATCTAAAGCTTTTCTAAAATGGGCCTCAAAGGTCCACAAAGAGGGCAACCTAATGGGCTTTCTAGGGTCACCTATCCTAGCCCGATTTGGCTAGTTATGGGCTGGGTCTGAATTAAACTAGATTTGGTCCCGGGTTTAGGCAGGCCCAAACAGAACAAGCCCATGCATGTACAATGATATTAACAAGGGAATGAGCCACCAAAATAAGTCAATATGTAGACATAGATTACAAAACAAATACCGCATATGGACATGAACTTGTAAAAGCCAACCAAACAAATCGTAGATAGATAAGGAGGGATTACAGAAACTGAATAATATACAAAGAATGAAAATCTGAGGTTATCTAGGGAGTATGCCAGATTTAATCAACCTAAAAACTCTCATGAAACTCTCAGCAAAGTGGATCTTACTGTGTGGGTTGCTAATTAGTTGTTATTCTCACACTATTTTATCTTTCAATGACCACACAAAGGCTTGCAAGCAAGAGAACTCATCCAAGAGAATAAGTATGCAGAAGCTGAATGGAAGATCCGCAGCGATTAGCAAAAATAAAATACCAATTAATCTGTACTGAATAGTGAGGAGCCTTGTTCTAAAGAAACTAGCAAAAGGTGAAACCCTAGAATGGAGTTGCTAGTCTATTTTATTACTTCCTCATCTTTATTTGCTTATTGAATCCTAAGGTATACAAGCAACCACCGTCCTACTCTTATATCACTCAACAATCCAGTATCACCATGTACAAAAACAGAAACATAGGAGGAAATCCACACTTTATGAACAAACTATAACATAAAGCTAAACCCAATTCCATTTCCAGATTTATCTATCCTAGCTCTGTTATCCTAACATCCTTAATGGGCAGATTAACACATTAGTTAAACTAGTCCTTCCTTTTAATAGATTCACGATAACCACTAATGACAATGTGATGCTAAACTGTCCAGAATAGGCTACACTTGCAGATGAGCTAAATTGTTCAGACAACACATATATACATAGCAAAACCGTCATCAGAGGCAAAATGAACTCACAGTACAATCACAGGAGTATTCCACACATGGCTACTGAGATATTTCACAAGCTATTATCAAACTTAAGTTAGGGATGGGTACTGCAAGAAGAACATAAGGGAGTTTCTTCTACAAGATAACATCAACAGAGAGATATGAAAAGGGTTAGTTTAGGATGATGAATAAACAAGCATACTAAAAGTAAATGTAGTGAGTCAGTGAACATTGGGTTCAGAGAGAAGAACGCTGGAGACATGGAGTGGCTGCAATGGGTTGTGGCTTCCTCGAACTGGACCCTTAAGTAGGGAGTCAACAAGTCCATGACAAAATATGCGCAGAATGTCGAACTAACAGAGACAATGCCAGCTGAAGCCTTCGAACGGATATCATGATTATAGCAGTATACACAATAATACAAAACCGACTGGACAACTGGTTCCGGCAAGCCATTCTTCTCCACCGTGGCAGACTAATATGAACAGAAACAACCGCATGCAAAGGGTATATATATATATACAATACTGAGAGTAGTCCGTAACATATGGAAAGAAATTTCACTCTGAACTGGAGATGGACCAGTTTCTCAATATAAACACTTGTGACAGTACGAATACAAGGAAAAGCGAAGTGTACTGATTCATCACTATGCGTGAAAGACTAAACGGGACTCGGAACCCAACATGACCGAAGAGGCATGCATGTACCGGTAACGACAAAAACGGTAAATGAGCCAAAACTTGAATCAAAACTTGCATCTAAGTATACCATGTCCGTGGACTTATAAGGCCATACCAGGTGATACAACAGAAAGAAGAACAAAAGATCCAGAAAAACCAATTTGCTTGCTCATCGATTCCGAGAGATTTCGAAGACCCCGCAACCCATCATGGGCTAGGGATCGACTAAACCGGAGCAGTGCTTTCAGAAAACGGGAAAAAAAGAAAGGGAAGAGAAGAGCACAAGTTGAACAAGAGGATAAACGGGATGGTTACCCCTCCTGAAACTAGAAAACCTTCAAAATGGGGAGTTCGAAGCTCTGTTTTGGATTAAACTACAGTTTCTCAACCAAAGTGGAAGAGGGGAAGGAGTATACCGCTTACACTGTTGATCGGATCGGAAAGTACGAAGGATTTCGACGGGGCTCTTTATTTTTTTGGGTGGTTTTCTTCAGTTGAGGATGACCGGAATGAAGGATGAAAGGTTGCGCGGTGTTCGTGGAATGGGTAGAGGGGTAGGAAGAAGCGGGGTGTTGGTGACGGCGTTTTTTGGTGGAAGTGAGGAGGACGACGGTGGTGGATTTCGGATGAGGAAGTGTGAAGTTGACGAAGGAGGAAGTCGAATGGGGTGGGCAATTCTTCTGGGTTTTTCGTTTTTCAAGTTTGAACTCAGGCAGTCATAAAACGGGAAAATAAACAGACAAAGAGAATGAAAAATGTTGGGATTGCTGCTTGCTGGGTAGAAAACGTGTTCTACTGTAGGTTTTTAGGGAGAGTTTTATAATGGGGTAGATAGATGGCATATTAGGGTTTCATTTGAAGCATGTGGGCCTCAGTAAGGAATAAAATTGGACCCAAATCGGGGCCTGGGCCACTGCTGGGCGAGTCCACCAATGGCAAAGAAAGAAAAAAAAATGAGTTTTTAGCACAAAAACACCTCTACCGAGTTTCAAACTCGATACCCCAGCATCCTCCTCCCGCACACTCTACCAGTTGAGCCAAGATGAAATTCATTGAGTGAAGCGACAACATAAAAGAAGAACCATGTTGCGAGCTAAGGCAAATACGAGAAAAAACCTTCGCCCGTGCCAAGAATCGAACCCGAGACCCATGGGTTATATCCAAGTGCTCTAACCAGTTGTGCTAGATCAGATTTCAGTGTACAGATGAGAAGAAAAATACAAGAGTCCTAATTTCGACTGGATAACTCTTTTAAAAAAAGAAAAGCTACCAATTCCAAAGAAATGCACAATAAAGTGAGAAGATTAATCTAATGACATGAAATCATGGAATACAATTAAAAATAAGATTCAAAAACGTAAAGAGATATAAAATAAAAGACTAGCACATGTACATGAAATAATGAAAATTAATGCTCGTAATGAAGATAAAACACTCAAAATAAATAGAAAATAATGGTAGTAAAAGGACACACGAAATAATAAAAATAGTGGCGATAAAACAGGGAAAGTCAAAAAGAAATAACAAATAATAACAAAAGCAATAAATCGATCGAACACGTAAAATAAAACAGGGTAATAACCAAACCGTGAAATGTTTTAAAACAAAAGCAGCAAAATATGTATACAAAATGAAGCAGGTTAAAACGGATTACGATAAAAGGCTCATGCTCCTTTTCCATAGGAATGTGAGATTTAAAAGCCGGAAAAAGGAAATCCCTTTGGTTGAAAACGGGGACGACCGCCTTGTTTCTAGAGGCATGTTTATCTTCGTTTTTTTTTCAATATAAAAATGGGTGAGAATTTTTATTGTCTACAGTCCCAGGTGTTGTGTATTCTGCCACGATGAAGGTGGAGAAGTTTAGAGGTGGTCTGCGCTATGCTATCAAGGCAGCCATGGGTGCTGCTCTATACCCTACGGTTCAGGTAAATTAATTAATAGTTTGTGCATTGTAACTCAGTATGATTTATTTCAAGTGTCGGGAAACTTATTAATGCATTATAGGAATGCTATGATGCTGCTTCTTGGACCGAGCTGTTCGTGAACAACCGGGATGATAGCCAGGGGCAGAAGCGCAAGGCCCCCGAGAAGGAGGCTGAGGTTGTGACTGGAGGCAGTGGCAGCAATGGCGGGAAGTAAGAACCAGTTTAAAGTTATTAAATTACTTTGCTTGCTTGCCTGCTTTTATATCTACAATTCCTAATTCTTTGGCGATAACAGGAAGAAGAAGTTCTCCTAAAAGGAGAATAAGAAGAAGGAGCAGGCCAGTCAGAAGGGCAAGGAGAAGGTTCCGCAGCTGACCGGACCTACTTATGATGTCCAACCTCTCAAATCGGCACCCTAAAGGTAAGCGATCTAACCTCATGAATGAGTTATGAATTTAATTATCCAATACCATTCTTTTATTAATCCAATTTTTGTGTGATAATAGGTTCTGCACCCCAGCGCCACTTCCATTACAAGCGCTGTGGTAAAGACCACCCGGGTGTTGACTGCTCCGGGCAAGCGGTGGACTACCACCATTGTGGGAAGAAGGGCCATCGGTCGTTCGAGTGCTTTGTGAATCTGGAGAGCCGATTGAAATACCCCAAACTAATAAAACATGGATTAAACATCTAATCACATTAATTAAGGCCTAAACATGCCTTAAAAGTCAATTGAGAACAGCGGTGGTCAACATAAAGCAAGATATTGCACCCTTTGACTGTTTAGGGTAAATACATACCCAAATGAACTTCTTAGGACCTAAAATTTTGTCATAAGCATATTAACACATAACTAAACATACTACAATCATTGGACAATACTCCAACACAAAGAACAAGCATTTACATGCTTCAAGGTCAAGTAGGGCAAAAATGTGCTCTAAGAAACCTTAAAGGTCTTATGACCTCTATTTCATATAAAATTGGATTCCTATGATCAATAATCATGTAAGGAACACAAAAAAAACTGTTATCAAAGAAAACTAAGCTCAGAAACACCTTGTGACACAAAATGTGCGCTAAAACACCTTAAAGCACGTTTTTGTGTATGAGCTCTAAGATAATGACTTTTTGTCACTTTAAAGACTAGATTACATTCTTTATATCATTTATGTGACATGATAGACTATATTATAAAGTCTAAATCAAAGTTTAAAAAAAAATCAAAATGGGTGATTTTGGATGAATAGTACCCAAAATAACATTTAATTACTTAGTTTTAACCATGGTCAAATGTCATCCATTGACTTGACCACCCATTGCCGCCTTATATTAGCTGTCATATCATACCCACCCATTAAGCAACATAAATATCTAGCCAATCTAATGAATCATCATTTACTATTTCATAAAGTAACATTAATTAACTTAAAAGGCAAAACTAGCTTTCTTACCTCATTTGCCTTCTTCCCAGCCGACTTCAATCATCTTCATCCTCTCTTTTGCTTCTCCAAAACCGTAAGAACACACTAAATTCAGAAGAGAACACCAAGTGACATAGGTAAGCTTATTAAGCCATGTTATGTTCATTTTCTTCACATTTTTTTCCTCTTTCCATGGAGCTAAGCATCAACCATTTCCATCCATATTTCTAGATTGTTTTGCAGGTTAAAAGGAGGGCAATTCTCGGCTGTAAAAGGGAAGGAGGTGGAGAATTCTAATCTTGTTCTTAAGGTATAAAAATGTGCTTTAAGCACTTATATCTTGTTTCCTTTCATTACCGGTTGTAAAACCTCTTCTCTTAGGCTTATAATCTTCTTCTTAACATACTTATTCAGTTGGTATATCAAGAGCTTCAAGGAATAGCCAAATCCATGCCAAAAACACCATTTTTGGCATTTTAATCAAGGTGAAATTTAGCCATCTTCTAATCTGAGTTATACCAGTTTTAAAGCTTGGTTTAGTAGCTCTTTTGATACTCTTTATCTTCTGTATAAATAGGCCGAAGACAACCTTTGCTTGCCTTGGTATTCTAAGGTAAAATTTACCTTGAAAATGTACATTAAACACTTATTATGGTTAGCTCTTGTTTGGAGACTAATCATGCCTTAATTGCTGTTTGAAAACATGTAAATAAAGCTGTGGAAAATTTATCTCCAAACAGACGTGGCCAAACAAGGCCTAAACTTGGCAAAAATAAGGTATAAATCACTTAAACCTTCACTTGGTATATTAATATGTACTTATACATATGTGTATAATATATGCCGTGAGTGAACAAGGTATAAAGGTCTTATTTTGACCTTAGGTGATTAAGGAATGGTTTAGTAAAGTTTATAAGTAATTAATTAACATAATTGTCAAATTTAAGACATTATGTGGAAAATTGGTAAATATGGAAAACTATGTGGTAAGGCCGAGAGTTTAAAGCATTTTTGGGCATTTATGTGTAATTTATTTTATAAGATAATGTTTGTAATAAGGCCATGTACTTTAGGCCATTTTATTTATGTATTTATAAGTTTTAATTAGGTTTAAGTAGCAAATATATATTACCGCAAGGAATTGGGGTATAAAGTGTAATTAAATTAAATTTGGGGGCTATATATTAATAAAGCCAAAAATTAGAGGTTTAAATGAGTTTAAATAAAAATTATAAGATTTTATAAAGTTTTGGGGTTAAATGGTAATTTCAGAAAAATAGGGGCACAAACCGTAATATATGGAAATTAATGGTCAAGGCAATATTAAGGAGGTCAACCTTGACCATATGGTAGGTTTTGACCAAATTAGATAAGTTAAATAAATTATTTAAGGTTTTATAATAAGATAAGTATATGGTTAGTAAGGGTAATTATAACCCTTAGGTGAAATTTGGTGATTTTTAGAATAATATAAGAGTATTTAATAAGATATATGTATAATATATAGTTTTAATGATATTATAAAACTATAAGTTATAAATTGGGCCAAATGGCAATTATAGAAAGTGGAAGGGTTGAAAAATAATTAAGAAACAGCATTGGGTTTGTTCGCAATTTTTAATAATATATAACCATAGGTTATATTTATATTAAGGTTCAAAATGTTATAATATATGATATATATTACATAACATTATATATGAGGTCAAATTATAAATTTGGAAAGTTAAAGGGGTTAGAAATTAATTTATAAACAGACATGGTCTGTTTGGAAATATTACAAAAATAAAACCATAGGTTATACCATTTTATAAGTTAAAAATATTATATTATAGGATATATATAACATGGTATAAATAATGGGGTGATTTTGTAAATAAAGAAAACTATGGGATATGGAAAGAAATGAGGTTATAACAATGTTGCCTTCTCGGCAATATAATATAGTTTCTATAAAAACTATAGTTTATAAATTAAAGGAAATAAAAATATCATATTATATGATATTAGTATATGGTATAACATTACATAATGTTATGTGGTCAAAATGAAATTAAAATAAAAGGAAGGGCTGTACCGAATTATGAAGAGATGGAAAATGAATTTTAGACTAAGGTCTACAATGGTATAAATGTTATAACAATTATATGGTGTTAATGGTTTAAATGGAATTAATACAAGTAAGGATATTCACATTAAATAATGTGACAAACTATAAATAAATAGGATTTATAAACTAAGGTGTATATTGAATAAACCTTAGGAGTTGTAATAATACAACATAAATTGTTACATAATATTAGGATAATAATCCTAATATAAGTTGTATAATATAATACTACTAATGGGAATAATCATCTAATATAAGATGATAAAATGTAACATATAATATAAGAGTTTTATAACTCATGGAACTTACCTATATGGTAAATATATACATATACAAGAATAATGTATATAAGGATGGATATATATTATGGTTGGAAACCATATAATATAATGGTGGTGGTTATTATATAAAAATAGTTACAAACTATATGTTATAAGTTTTAGAATGGAAATATAGTTTACTAAAGATAATGGAATATACAATACAATGTATTATAATGGATGGTGGAAAAATAATACAAAATAATAAGTGATGCATGCATACATGCAACTATAGGTTATATACCTAAATTAAATGATGGATAAGATTAAAGAAATGTAACGAATTAAACTTAACAATCGAAACATTTTGACATACGAGTTTTAGTAACAAAGCCGACCGGTTTAGAGAAACCCGTAACAATTAACTATAGAAATCCGGGGATGAACTATCGGGATTACTTGTTATTCGGAAATACTGGATGTAGTTAGTCATGGAGACTGACTTATAGTTTATTACCGTTTAGATCATATTTCAGACGAAGGCGCTTGACGAGCTAGTGGTCTACACTGCGCATCCTTGGTCTAAGGTGTACGGTATGTAAAGGGGTTTGACCCGGGTTGTCCTAAGGAATTCCTTGGGCTCGGATTTGGTTGATATCACTTGTGTGTTAAGTGTTTTGGATACGTGTATGTGA
The DNA here is from genome assembly GCA_023374045.1 of Limonium bicolor. Taxonomy (NCBI): domain Eukaryota; kingdom Viridiplantae; phylum Streptophyta; class Magnoliopsida; order Caryophyllales; family Plumbaginaceae; genus Limonium; species Limonium bicolor. The sequence continues at coordinate 355,683,149 of CM041777.1, read as the reverse complement.
TTATGTGTTACTGCATTATTTATTTATGCACGGGCGTCCTACGGGACTAACACTACGTCGACTATAGATCGACTTATATAAACATACATATACGTTTAATGTGATAACATGACGGTTACTTGATATAATACCATAATATTAAGTATATGGTAACCTAAGTAAAACACTTAGGAACGAGTCACGACATTGTCGGTCTCTAGAGCATGGATCTCGAACATGAATATAACCTAGATTACTTCTAGGCATGCGTGAGACCCATTGGGCAGCTAATTAATGATTTATATTCTCCATAAGACTAAGAGCATATCTTAAACATTATGAGAGAGAGAGATGGTGTGAGTTGAGGTGAGGAATCCAGTGTAGTTTACGAACTACCTGGTTGCGCATTTGTGATCATTAAGGGGTTCCTGATCGGGTTCCGCTCCAGGTTTATACCCAACGAGCCCTATTTGGATCGTGGGTCAGGTGGCTACGGTCTTTATATGGACGCCTTATGAGGCAAAGAGAATATTCAGGGGCCTCCGAACCTTTGGCAAAATGAGCACCTTTGTGTGTACGGGAGGACTACTGTCCATGGTGAGGTTATCGGGTTGTCTCAACATGACGCCCAACTGGTATTTAATTAACATGGTTTGGTTTGGATGGGGCCTTGAAGGCTAAATTAAATTAACAAGGATGGTGTTCGCTATTGCGTTTATTCAGTATTATCATTCGATATGTTCGATATACAAGTGTTGTTTGTGATATTTTATGACGGTTTGAATTGGATGGATGGTTAAGTGTTTATGAATGTTTGGATGGATGATTATGTATATTTTACGCATGTATATTACAGTATTGATTATAACTGTAAAATGGTAAAGCATGAAACCAATCTAATAATAAGATGGTTAAAATGACTAAGTGACCATTAGGGTCCAGGCCCGGCATACTCAGCGTTTATCGCTGAGACTACACTCATTGTGCAGGTTGTTGATTATCGCCAAAGCCGAAGTGAGGGAACAGAGTAGTTAGAGTTTATTTTAATTACCGCACATGGAATTTGTTTGTATAACGATGTCAGACTGGGAATTGTATTATGGTACGGTTATGTATATTCGGGATTGGGTAGACGCTCACTTGTCGACGTTTATGGTTTATGGACTTAGTATGATGTATAGGAGTTATCTCGTTATCACAACGGTTAGCAGTTTGTTTATATTGGTTGTTGGATATAGTTTGGCTTCGTTACTCGCATGGGCGAGTAATGGCCGGTGACACCCGAGTGAGTATTGTTGTTGTTATTATTTCTTTCGCTGTAAGACGTTTTATTTATTGCTACGAGAGAGATTATTACGTGTTTAAGGAGAGGGGTGTTACACCGATCATACCGCCAAGATAAGGGGACTCAGAGCACAACATCTGGTAGAGCTGGAGCTCGAGGTGGCCAGAAGGGGCAGGCGCCCACGGCCTAAAAGGGGCAGCAGCAGACCCAGAAGACGACTCTGCCGGGCAACCGTACGCTGAATGCAGCGGGAGCTTCGGGCGCTGGTACGAGTACTCAGCGCGGTGAAGGTTAACTTTTGAAACCTTAACCATTGTGTGAGAGCATGACTAAGTGTTAAACGCTTTACCTTAGCATGCATGCGTGTTTTAATTACCGCTTAGACAAACTACTTACTTAGGAAACCTTTTACCTCTTAGGAGACTTCGATATCTGATATCCCACACTCTCAAGACTGAGATCACCTAGACCCATGGAGGAAAGACGGGAGTACCCTAGCGAGTTATGTCATGTAATCAGACCGGGCTTGATACTTCTCCTAGAGTTCCTAGCCTTAGATGAACAAATCACCATAGTAGAGGAGTGTAGAGCTTTGGGTAAGGGTTTGGGAGGATTTTATACCCCTGTGTTTAGTAGTGGTTCAAAGATGAGGCTGCACATGATGTGCTTAGGAAAGGATTGGGATCCATAAGCTAGGGTTTACAGAGAGGTGAGGATGGTAGATGGCGTATCAATACCTAAGATACCTGAGAGTTTCCAAACCTTAGTGAGGAAAGCAATGGATATTGCTCAAGACTGTGAGACGTACCCTTTACCCGACATGACACTCAATGTATGCATCATCAACTACTATGAGAAGGGAGGAAGGCTTGGGATGCATCAAGACCGTGATGAGACGACCGAGTCCATCACCAGAGGAATACCGGTTGGGTCATTCTCCATTGGTAATGACGTTGAGTTTATCTATGAAGACCAGAAGAGGATGGATCTAGCAAGCAAGATCGTCCTCAGATCTGGGGATGTGTTGGTGTTTGGTGGGGATTCGAGACTAGTATATCATGGGATTAAGAGCATTAAGCTCAATACTGCCCCACCAGCTCTAGTGAATGACACCCACATCTGACCCGGCCGTTTAAATTTAACTTTCAGACAGTACTGATGTATTTTGATAGCTAAGCGTGTAACCACGTTGTAATACCAATTGGATAAATGAAATAAGAGTTTATGTGCCTACAAGCATATGTTTTCCATCTATTAATACCATTAACTTATAACTCCAGACCACGAAAATGAAAAGGAGGGTACCATAAGCATTCTAGATATGGCGAAAGCCAAGGAGTCCGGTAATGTCATCACAGGTATGACAATTAACAACCGACAATAAATGAGTGATTTAATCCGACTCGATGCTAATACAAGAAATAATCTCAGGTACCTTTCCTGTCGATGGTGTTAGTGCGTCCATATTGTTCGACTCCGGGGCTTCACATTCATTTATCTCCTCGGCATTCGTGAAGAAACTGAGGGCAGCCCCCGAACAACTCTCTAATTTTTTGGTCACTCTTCCTTCTAAGGAGAGAGTTGGATGCACTAGATGGTACACGGGACTAGAGATCAGCATTATGACCGAGACCTTCCCCATCCACTTGATCGAGTTCAAGAACTTGGGCTTCGACGTTAATGTGGGTATGGACTGGCTGCAGAAGTACAAGGGCCGCCTACACTATGCAGAGCATCGACTACTGCTGAAGGGGCTGAGCGGCAAGACAGTGTCATACCACAGTGTTAGAAGAGAGCCGACTGTCAAGATCATGTCAGCACTATCCCTGATGAAGGATGTGAGGAAGGGCAGACAGGCCTTCCTCTGTTATGTTCAGGACACGAGACAAAGCGATGTGATGGACTCGGACATTCTAGTCGTGGTAGACTTCCCTGACTTGTTTCTTGATGAGCTGCCAGGCATGCCACCTGTGCGCAAGGTTGAGTTCGCCATCGACTTGTTGCCAGGTACAGGCCCTATCGCTGAGGCGCCCTACCGTATGGCACCGGCTGAGATGAGGGAGATGAAGCTACAGCTGGAGGACCTCCTCGACAAGGGATTCGTACGACCTAGTGTTTCTCCTTGGGGTGCTCTAGTGCTTTTCGTCAAGAAGAAGGATGGCAATATGCGACTTTGCTCGACTACCGCGAGCTGAATGCGGTCACGATCAAGAACAAGTACCCGTTGCCACGGATTGACGACTTGTTTGACTAGCTGAGAGGAGCCAGTGTATTCTCGAAGATAGATCTCAGATCCGGCTACCATCAGATCAGGATTGCAGAGGGTGATGTGGAGAAGACAACTTTCAGAACTCGGTATGGGCACTACGAGTTTACTGTTATGCCATTCGGGTTGTCGAATGTTCCAGCCATCTTTATGGACTTGATGAACCGTCTCTTCAGATAACAACTTGATAGTTCAGTTGTGGTCTTCATCGACGATATCCTGGTCTATTCTCAGATCTAGGAGGAGCATGAGTTACATATGAGGCAAGTTTTGTGTATCATGAGAGAGAACCAGCTGTATGCCAAACTCTCGAAGTGTGAGTTTTGGTTGGACAGCGTGTCATTCCTTGGACACATTATTTCAGCGAGCGGGATATCTGTAGACCCTGCCAAGATTAAGGCAGTGAAGAGTTGGCCGAGGCCGAAGACGGTAACAAACATCCGTAGCTTTCTAGGTTTGGCCGGTTACTATCGAAGGTTCGTGAAGGACTTCTCCAAAGTGGCCAAACCGATGACGAACCTCATGAAGAAGGAGTCCCAGTTCTTATGGTCTGCCGAGTGCGAGCAGCCCTTTTAGACACTAAAGGATCTCCTGGCATCAGCATCCGTTCTTACTATCCCTGAGGGCACCAATGGGTTCGAGGTATATTATGATACCTCTGGAACCGGTCTAGGCTGTGTGCTTATGCAGCACGGGAAGGTTGTTGCCTACGCATCCCGACAGCTGAAGAAGCACGAGGTGAACTACCCCACACACGACCTTGAGTTGGGCGCAGTAGTCTTCGCTTTGAAGATCTGGCGCCACTATCTTTATGGTGTGACAGTCACCATCTACTCTGATCACAAGAGTTTACAGCATCTCTTCACTCAGAAGGAGCTGACCATGCGACCGAGAAGATGGGTCGAGTTCTTAATGGACTACGCAATAGACCTGAAGTTTAAGGAGGGCAAGGCAAACGTTGTAGCTGACGCCCTGAGCCGCCGAGCACATTCATTGTTTACTCTTTTGGCGGGCAGCAGTCTGATTGATGAGATACGAGCTGCATAGGAGAGCGATCAGTATATGCAGAGTATCAGGCAGAAAATGGCAGAGGGTTGTTTTGAGAGTCAGAAGTATGACTTCGAACTGAGCAACGACGGCATGATTCGATTGAATGGCCGGTTGTGTATTCCAGAGTCTTCTCATGATCTGAAGGAGAATATACTTCAGGAGGCTCATTGCTCGTCCTTATCCATCCACCCTGGTTCTTCGAAGATGTACAAGGACTTGAAGGTCCATTTCTGGTGGAGCGAGATGAAGAAGGATGTAGCCGACTATGTGACTAGATGCTTGACCTGTCAGAAGGTTAAGTTTGAGCACAGGTGTAACACCCCTACTCTAATCGGCTCCTAAACGTCTTACTTAACATTGTAATCGCAACGGTAATCAAAACAATTGAACTACTGGTGTCACCGTTCTCACTCGCCCATACGAGTGATAACGTGCTTACTAATATATATATATTATACGAAACAATTTCCCACAGTGACAACAAGAGATAGATCTAACCTTCCCAAACCAATATAAAATACATTCACAGTGAGCATTCTAAGTATCCCAATCCTATACATGTTTCTAAGTTCGTATCAAAATGCAACAGTGCATATTTAAACAACTGTAACTAAACTACCCAGCGCGTCCCTCTCTTTGTCGACACCGGAAGCTGCATACCTGCAAAATGTTTGTTTGTGGTATGGAATCAGCCCCTACTGAGTATGTTACTACATGATTGTCATGCCCCCTCGGACCCTCAGTTAATTGGTCGAGAGCATGCAATTCATTTTCATGCAAGTAGTTTAATATAAAAACTGTAAAGCAACAACATATATTGCAGTGAACTCAAATAGAAAACAAGCCCCCGGCTTCACACATCGCATTGTAGTAAACCACTGAAAGCGTTAAAACGCTTATATGAGTACAGAGACTCCATTCCAACAAACACTTGATAGTTCATAATTGAGTACGGCGACTCACTCGACCAAACAATCCACAATAATCCACACACGAGCACAGCGACTCGACTCAACAGTTCACAATACAGACAAAAGTACAATTACTCAATCAACCCAATTCACAACACACAATATGAGCACAATGACTCGTTTCAACAAATCCACCAACATACAACACATAACCACAAAGCATAACCACTGAGCAACAAGGCGAAACAACAAGAATTATAAACAAGTATAATTTCCCGTCTTTGGCGTACAAGCCCAAATAATGTTCGCCTAATGTACGAGCTAATATAGCCGTTCATAATTGTTCAGTCATGCCTAATGACAACGTCTCGTTAGAACGACGCGTCTCTAAGTTACCCATCTCCTATGGTGGGTCACCCACGGCTGTAGCCACTCCAGCGGTAGAGCCTCTGACCGACGAACCATCTGTAGTCCGTTGGGAATTTATCCAGATACTTACGGATGCATGCATGACATCCTAGTATCGTTAGTTGGTCTCAATATACAGTAAGAGCCACAACCCCTTGATTAACTTATCTATACCATCGCATCGTCTTACTATTTTTCCTAACACAGCAGACTAAGGTTGTTAGTCCAATCCTGAGTATGTCGACTCGGGATCCAGTGTTAGATACGAGAGCGGCGTTAAAGAGGCCAATGCTCCGTATATAAGTCTCGGGTAATATATATATCTTATTATCCTAATGCTACAACGTTTTACTTACGTTCCTTATATTACACATATAAGATAGCATCATTGCCGCTAGTTCGTTTTATAATATGTTCATATATACGAACAGTACTGTTATCGTTCAACAGTAATAATAATAAAGCAGCATTACTACACAACTCAAGCATATTAATTCACACAAGCAGACATTCAATCTTAACACAGATTTTCACACAATGTTTGAACTGAGGAAAATCCTCAGAGACAATCAAGCAACATAAATAACATACCGTTCACCCTGAATGTATAACCGTGGAGTATGAATCAGCTAGATCCGATGCTCCCCATGTCGTCTCTAACCGTCTAATAATACATAATGCTACTGATTAGAATCCGTATAACGACATAACCCTACGGTACCCCGTACCGTCTTTATCACCTCCCAGTTAATCCCACGTTATTAACTGTCAACGTTTGTCGGGTTTTCGGCTTAACTCGGGATTTGGAAAAACGTTATATTACATGCGTAGTCGCGTCTCGTATATTTAATATACGTAAAGTTTGAACTTGGTTATCGCATGTAATTCAATATACCCTTGTATTATTTAGTTTTGTTTCTATATTTGCATGTATAATCCTTAATCATATATATACATTTTTACCTTAGTATTTATTTTCCTAAGGTTTGTTTTTCCAAGGTTAATGTAGTTAATTCATTGTAAAATACTTTGAATTATATAAATCCTTTATTATTCCATGCATACTCCTAACATTAGAATTTCCATATCTAATGTTTGTAATTCTTTTCTCTTTATCTTATATCATTTTATTTATGATAATATATGGTTATTGAACCATATTATATTTTTCCACACCATAACATATATTTATTTATATACATGTATTATGGGACCATTATTATATGGTAAATCTTTATAATATATTCATTCTCTTTTAATGAATATTTCTTGCATTATAATTGTTATAACCTTTATAACATTGAAAACCATATTATAAATTTTTATTCTAAAATCCCATTGTTTCCGAACAGCACCCTTGTACTCTATTATTTACAAAATCTACCACATAATTTATATAATGTTATATTATAGTTATATAACATATATTATGACATTTATGTCATTAAAACAATTATAACCTATAATTATAAATTGTTATAAAATACCAAATAGCCCTTATTCTTCTCGGTTTTTATCATATTCCACTATACTTCCATAATTTACAAATCAACTCCAAATTATATTCCATTGTCACACTTATAATATATACCTTATATTATAATCCTTAAACCTTAATATAATTATAACCTATGGTTATAAAGTCCCAAAATAACCGAACAGACCCTAGGCCTGTTTCAAATTAATTTCCAACCCTCCAACTTCCATATTCACTATATAACCCCATTTTATAACATATAGTTTCTAATGTCATTAAAACTATATATTATACATATATCTTAATAAAACCTTATATATAACTCCAAAAATTACCAAACTATACCAAAAGGTTATAAATATCATTCCTAACCTTATACTTTCCATATTTACGGTTTCTACCACAAATGTTACCCATATGTAACAATGATATAAAATATCATATATTATACTTATATAATCCATATTAACTCCAAATTTAACCAAACTTAAATTCCTAAAAATTCCTAATGACCCATAGGTGTATAAAATACCATTTTATACCCCAAACTTTTGGCAATCTCAAATATACCCATATGTTATGTAATTTTTACATTTAAATACATAACTTAGTATAATTTGATAATTAAATTAATAAATCATCAAATCTGGTCAAAGTCTTTTGCTTGGTCAATGTTTGACTCCCAAACATCATTTTAACCCCACTTTCTCGGTAATTACTTAGATTACCCCAAACTTTCCAATATTTGCAATTTCACCCCAAAACTTTATAAAATCTTATAATTTTTATTTAAATACATTTTAAATCCTAATTTTCGGCTATATTCACCTACAGCCCTCTAATGTTTGTTTGTTTACGGCTTTGACCCCATACTTAATAGTAAGTACATAAATTAAATTAAATAAGCTTTTGAACTTAAATAAAATGGCCTAATGACATGGCCTTATTACAACTTTGCTTTATAACATAAAATTACACATAAATAGCTCAAAATATAATATAAGCTCTCGGCCTTGCTGTAGCTTAATTTCCACATAATGTCATAATTTGACCATTATGTTAATTAAATCACTTAAATGACTAGCTTAATGTATCTAAGTCATTTTTTTCCATAATTAGGTTAAAATCACCCATATAAATACCTCCACTCTCGACACATAATTTATATAAGCTAAGAAATCATAAAATCATAAGTTTAAGGTGTTTATACCTCGATTTATGTACTTAAAGCCCTTATACCCATTCGGCAGCTTGGAGAAAAAATCACCACAGCACTCACACATGTTTAATACACCAAAATAAGATATGGTTACACTCCAAGCATGAGCTAACCATAAAGAACAATTAAATGTAAGATTTAAGGCAAAAATCACCTTAAAAATGCAAGGTAGTCTCCAAAGGGTTTCGGCCTGAATTAAGCACACCACATGGTGTTAAATTCACCATAAATACATGGGTAATAGCTAGACAACAACAAGCTGCTATGGTAATAGGTTTTACCTTGACAAAATGCCTTAAAGAATGATATTTCTTTTGATTTTCGGCCACCCTTGCTCCAAATGGTTAACCAACTGAATTAACATGTAAATATGAAGATTATGAGTGAATAAACTCATAGAAATCAGAAGAAGAAAACCGTATGGAGAATAGAAATCCTTAAGGTATGTTTTTACCTTATAATGTAAATTTTGACCACCTTGGTCCCAAAGATTGCTTCAGCCGAGAATGATTGTTGTTCAAGGTTTAATACACTGAGAATGAGCCATGGAAAGTGATAGATTATAAGCTCCGTGTGTAGGTGATGAAGAGATGAAGAAAAAGAGCTAAAATATGCCTTAAACCATTACCTTAGGTGGAAAAGTGATTGATTTGCCTTGAATGCTCAAGAACACAGCTTGAGAGGTTCATGAACTGCCTATGGCTCGGCTGGAATGGGACAAGAGGAAAGAGAAAGAAAGAAAATGTGTTTTAATGAATGAAAAGTTGAAAATGGAATAGTAAATGGTGATTCACCAAATTGGCTAGATATTTTGTATTAAAGTTGAATGTGCTGTCCTCCTTGCTCCATGCTGCCAACCTACTAAGGGTAAGGATGAGTCATGTATTGACCATTGACTATACTTAGTCAATTTTGCTTAAAAATGCACTATTTGGATTACTATTCACAAATGAATGCCATATTTCGAATTTTTTTGAAATCTTGGATTTAGACCTTCTAATGTGGTACATTATAGTACATTAGTATATAAAGGTCTAATCCAATGCCTAACACCACTCAAAACCCACTCAGAAAGTCAATTTTCTCAAAAACGTGCTTTAAGGAATTTTAAAGCACATTTTGTGTTAGAACATGTTTTAGAACTTGGTTTCCTTTGCGAATGGTTTTATAATGTTCATTACATCATTATAATACTTAGGAATCCACTTTGGATCCTATTTGAGGTCATACAATCTCTATGGTATCTTAAAGCACATTTTTGGCTTTACTGATCTTAAGGCATGTTTTGCCTTGTTGAGATCTTTATATTGTTCCCCAATGGTATTTAGATGTTTATTAACCATCTTAGATCATTAATAGATCATTTAATTATGTTTTTAAGGTTAGGGGTATTTCAACAGGAGACCTGGCGGATTAGTGCAGTCCATGCCTATTCCTTGCTGGAAGTTCGAGGACATCTCGATGGATTTCGTTGTCGATCTCCCACCGACTAAGGGAGGACTGAACACGATTTGGGTCATTGTAGATTGTCTTATGAAGGTGGCGAAGTTTATGACTATGAAGGATACTTGGAAGGTCCCGAAGTTGGCGAACCTATTCCAGAAGGAGGTGATCCGCCACCATGGTGTGCCGAAGACCATTGTGTCTGATAGAGATCCTCGTCTCCTATCTAGATTCTGGGGTCAGATTCAGGAAGCCTTGGGTACGAAGCTGAGTACAATATTCCATCCTCAGACTGACGGTCAGAGTGAGAGGACCATCGAGACACTAGAGGACATGCTGAGAGCATGTGCCTTAGACTTTCATGGGAGCTGGTTAGAGCGATTACATCTGATAGAGTTCTCCTACAACAACAACTACCACTCCTCTATTCAGATGCCACCGTTCCAGGCAATTTACGGTACACCGTGTAGGACTCCTTTATGCTGGGAGGAGGCCAGTGAGACTAAGCTTCTAGGACCCGAGTACGTAGAGCAGATCAAGGAGGATGTTCTACAGATTCGTAGAAACATGAAGGCAGCCCAGGATCGGCAGAAATCCTATGCCGACATCAGGAGGAGAGACATCGAGTTTACTACTGACGACAGAGTATTTCTTCGAGTGTCACCCATGAAGGGGATCTTCCGGTTTGGGAAGAAGGGCAAACTGAGCCTGAAGTACATTGGGCCATATGCGATTAAGGAGCGAGTGGGCCCGTTAGCCTACATAATGGATTTGCTAGCAGAGCTCGGGAGGGTGCACGACGTCTTTCATGTTTCACACTTAAAGAGGTATGTGCCCCACCCATCGCACGTTTTAGAGCCTGAGACACTTGAGCTGGACCCGCTCTACGATATGAAGAAGTACCACTCTACATCCTCGATACGAAGACGAGGCAGCCTAGGAACAAGACCGTTAGCATGGTCAAGGTACTCTGGTCGAACCATGACGTGGAGGAGGTTACATGGGAGTTAGAAGACTCCATGAGAGCGAAGTATCCAGCACTTTTCGAGTAGTGGCTGAGATACTTGTACGGGTTCATGGTCAAACCCTTTTTATGGGGGGTGGAGCCACTTGGCTTGTGCATATGTTTATGCACTAGGTCTTGTATTTTGTATGTTTTTGGTGGTGTGTTTTGATGGTATGCTGAGTCATACATGTTTTTTTGATGATTTGGCTGTATGTTTGATACATGGTATGTAGTGCCTTAGTGCACCTCTGTTGGTTATATATATATATATAGTACCTATGGGTACTCCGAATTGGTTTCGCACCTTGTTTAGTGTTGTGTGTGAATGAATTATGCCATGCGTGATGGCTAGGTGGAATGAGAAAAGTTGCAAACTAGGTTTGAACCTAGTGGGGTAAGACCCCTAGTAGTGAGACTGTTATATACCTAGTGGAACTAGATTCCTTAGGAAACCGAATGTGAGTAACGACTTCGGGGTGAAGTCTCTTTAAGGGGGGTAGATTGAAATACCCCTAACTAATAAAACATGATTAAATGGTATAATAATGGTTAAATAAGATTAAAAATCATCTTAGAACCATTGAGGAACAATCTAAAATTTTATAAGGCAAAAACATGCCATAAAATCACTTAAAGCCAAAAATGTGCTTTAAACACCTTAAGAGATTGTATGACCTCAACTAGGATCCAAAGTGGATTACTGATAAGTGTGAAACATATAGGCTTTTTTAGGGTTTAATTACCTTATAATTTGCAACAATTTAAGCAATGTTTCCCACTTATTTTGTGTTTTTCCTAAGAATGATGTTTTGATATGAATTAACGCATTTTATGTGTTAAATATAGGAAAACCCCTTGGAAATGAAGATTTTACATCATAAGGATTACCACGCAACAAACGGGGAACAAATCAGGAGGAGAGATGCAAATATTGGTCACGTCCGGGTCAAGATGGCCAGACGCAAATCCGGACGTCACATGTCCGGATCCGGACGCAAGCTGGACGTGACCCAAATTCCAGATCCGAGAGTTCTGTGTCATGTCTGGATCCGGACGGCGGTTTAGCCCATACCACATTATTAATTAACATACTCAATATGTTAAACCGATACTCATGCTCGTACCTAACTTCCACTAACCTGTGTTTATTTCTAAGCCTATTTAAACCCTGCTCCTACTGCCATTTCAATTCGTACCAGACTCCCTGAGTCTAAATATCACACTCTCCTCCTCTCCCTCCATATCATTTGTTCATCCACGATAAACCCTTCATCTTCATTCACAAATCTTCCTCCGTAACTCTTCTCCCTCACTCACAGACAGAAACCTGCTCGCGGTGCTCAATTTAGCCGTGTCCGGATTGACGTCCGGATCCGGACATGACCAGGACGACGCGTCCGGATCGACGTCCGACTCCAGATAGCCGGACGTGACACAGACGAGAGTGGACACTGCAGAATCGGCGACGACTTCTAAAATCAGTTTTTCTGCTAAATCCCTCTATCCTTATGCTGTTTATACTGAGCATTGTTATTATATCTATGGCTGAGTAGTCACTTTTAATTTCGGTTTACTATGTATCTCTAGATTCATTATTTCTGAACCTTTGTGATTTTCTACAGTACTTTAGAATAAAGTTCTTTTCCCTCATGAATTTCTAAACTTTTTAATCAGATCAATTATCGAGTTTATCAGTTTGTTAGCTTATAAGTGAGAACTGCGGCTATCAATTGACTACAGGGAAAGAACCAGTTAGTATAGAGATGGTAATTCCTCTAAACCACTAGCTGACCATTAATCTAGACTATGCTTAAAGCAATTAGTAAATGGTGGATTCATAACGAGAGTTAGGATTCGGTCTTTGCTAAATAGAATTCGTGGAGCGGGAGACCGAATACGAGTTATCCTTATTCTAGGGTTTTATTCAGAATTCTGTAGAAATCACTTAGGAGAAGAAACTGCAAATCTAGAGAGAAATAGTAAAACGGAATTTCCTTTACCGAACAAAAGCAAATCAATTATTTATCTGTTATTTATTGTTTATTGAACTCTTTTACAACATTCACCATCGCACACAAAAACCCCCAATTTCCTGTTATTTTTATTATTCTTGTTTTGTGTGTAAGTAGAAATTAAACTAGACACTGCCTCCTTTGGTTCGATACTCAGGGAATACTCCGAGATTTAAACTTGCTATAATCGACCGGTACACTTGCCGTTAGGTTAAACCCCCAACAACAATTTACCGTTAGGTTTTACCCCCAACAAGTTTTTGGCGCCGTTGCCGGGGAGGCACGGTTGCTTAGTTTAATTTTTATATTGGTATTATCTCATTTAATTTTGTTTTGTTTTTTTTTGCTTATTTTTGTTTTGTTTTGTTTTATTTTTCTATTTTCTTTTGTTCATTTTCTTAGCTTTGTGCGATTTTGTTTCTTATTTTTGGTTCTAGTTTATTTTGGTTTTACCCATTTGAGTTTACTTTTATAACTACATTACTCTCAGTTATCTAATTTTGGTTTATGGTTAAAACTCGTTCTGAAGGAAATCCTGAATTTGAGCTGGAACCTGAGATATAGCGACTTACTAGAAGAAGTCGTCAAGGATTGGTACTGGAGTCTATAGTTGAACCAGAAGTGTTTTTCAAAGACTCACCAGGTGATACCTTTGTTCCAGAAGAAGAGTATCTTATGGACGGTATCAGCCGAGAAAGAAGGATGAACGACTACACTCGTCCGAATGTGGAGGGACTCACATCACCAATAGTAATCCCTGCACTACCGGAAGGGGTAGAGTGGCAATTCAAGACCCATTATGTCACGATGGTCCTGAATGCTCCACAGTTCAGTGGAACAATTACTGAAGACCCAAATGTTCATCTTACATCCTTCATGCGATTGGTTGGAGCATGTTCAACACCAGCTTCTCAAGAGGTAGCCAGATTAACCTTGTTTCCTTTTTCACTCAGAGACAGAGTTGCTGAAACACCCCTAAACAAATAAACACATAAAATCATAAACGAGTGAGGACTATTCGAGAATAACGTGTCACATAATTCGGGACACGTGATAATGCATGAACAATTAAATTAAGTACGGACATATATATGTCCGAGAACATAAGAACGTGACATATTAATACAGTCGCGTACATAGATATATACGTGTATAAAAATACATATACTTAATACTACAACATTACAACGTCGTATATAATAATTAATAATAATAATAACGTCGCACAGTTACACATAACTAAAACGCGACAAACTAAAAGGGGGGCGTATATATAAATAACTAATGGCGTAACAAAATAAGGAAGTCGTGTATAAATTAATAACGCGACGTATTATATAGTCGCTCGTACTTATAAATAAGCTTTTATATAGCTTATACAAAAAAAAGAAGAAAGAGAAAAAACGCTCCCGTTGAGGTTCGAACCCCGTACCTCTCGTATGCCTAGTGGACGTCTTAACTAGATGAGCTGTGCTCAAATTCGGTAACTTATATCACCAAATCAAAACTAGTATTATGCCAACTATGATAATTCCCCTGAGGGGAAATCAAACTCCACTCGGTCTGCCCACGTATCACATAATATACCAAAACATTCATAATTCCCTAAATCTCTCTGCACACTCCATACTTCCCTGTTCCCCTTCTTTCTCGCGTGGTGCACCCGTCCTTCTACTTCACGCCTGGCGCAAGTGCAGAGAGGAACTGGTCCCTTCTTGTTTCTGGTGCTGATAAGCCATTCCCCGTTGCCTTGTTCTTCCCGATTCATTGCATGGAAACTTCATCCTCCTTGCCAGTCTATTTTCCCTTGTCATCTCAATCAGAACTCAGCTCCTCTAATCTCCTGCATTTTCACGCGAGAACGTTGCATGCAACTGCCTGTTCGAACCTCTCAAGGTTCTTGAGCAAGAAGCGGCTCCAGAAACTCTCGTAAGGTAATAACATCAAGCCGAATAATGCCTCGTTCTTTCTGTTTCTTTCCCCTTGTCCGAAACTGCTTACTTGATCCCTCTAATCCTCTTCATTTTCCTTCGTATAAAACTTGCATGCAACCACCGGTAGAATCTCTGGAAAACTGGAAACAAAATCCTCTTCAAGGCTCTTGAAGGTAAGAGTAAACTACCGGTAATGTGGCTGTGTAAACTCTTTCCACTTCTCTATTTTGTTGTTCAAAAATCGTTTCTGATCCCCCTCGTTATTCAACCTTTTGCATGCATGAGTTCACTTGGAAACCACCGCTGTCTCGCACCAAAAATCGCCAGAACCAGATCCAGGGCCATCTTGAAATCGAACCCAACGTGAGGCCCTAAACTGTCGAGTTTCCTGTGCCTTAATTCCTTTCTGTTTTAGAGCTTCCAAAGGCATCGCTGATCTGAAATTCTTATTTCTGTTTAGGTGCGAAAATAGACCAAGGAATCCAGCTGAGAAACCCAAGGTTGTAACCAATTCCATACTTAAAACTATGCTTGTTGTTATGTTAAAGTTTGTGTGAAGTTAGTGGTTAATATGGTAATCGTAAGCTGGGGAAACCACCATGTGTTACAGAATAATTATGATAACAAACTGATAGTTTAACTATGTGTTCAATTGCTCAAACTCCCGCAAGAGAAATACTGATAGCATGTAAACTCAATCCAAGACATACGAGCTAGTAGTAACTTAGAAAAAAATTAGACTGAGAAATGATAGTATGGAAACTGACAGAATGGGTGGAGATTTCTGTTCTGTGTTCCTAGCACCGAAAGAGTATGGCACTAATCAGAGATAGTAGCAAATGGATTCTGAAACATTTAGTAACCCATACGTCAGCTACCTATGGGCTAATAACGAGTCAAGGTGGGCAAGAAAATTCTGTATGAATCAGGTAATAAAACGGTGCAGAAGGAAGTTTGAATTCTACAACTCATGTTTCTGTATAGTCTGTTTTTCAGAAGTAATATGAATATGGTGTTGAACTAATGACGAACTTAAAATCTGCTACCACACTTACCTAAGTAGTAGACAAGCTGGTGGGTCTGCCCTAAGGCTAAAACTGTACTAGATACTTAACTAAACAGCTAGACAACTTAGGGGACACTCAGAAACCAAAAAGTCTGTGAATTGCCTTGGGTTGTTTAAAAATTTAAACTATATTAAGATGTGAAACTAATTGACTCAAAAGCCTAAGGGAAGTTGGGAAGAAGTATATCACATCGTGAATAGGAAACAGAAAATACAATAGAGGGAGACACCAGTTTTAGTGTGTTAGTGTTACAGGTTCTGTTTCTGTATAAGTTATTCAGAGAGGTTAACTAGACTAGTTTGGGTCTGTTGACAAAAAAAAAACGGTAATCAACTTAATGCATTAGAAGAGGAGTGGGAAATTCAGATCAATGTATAAAGAGCAAGATAGAGGTCAGGATACTCAGAGCTGGTGTTACAGTTTCCTACAAACTTTGGCTTCTGTAAACTGAATCTTTAGATGCGTGAACAGCCTTGTCCAGAATTGCTGTTAAGCTCAAAACCATCCTAATACACCTAGACACTTGATTAAAAAACCTTGGGTAGCTTAGAGGGAAGATTATTGAACATAAAGGAAAAACTAAAGAGGGAATGCATTGATTGGTGTTGCAGTTTTTTTTAGTCTTTCGGGCTCTGTATAACAAAGATTTAATTGAGTTAACATCATGGGATTGAATTGTTTTTAAGTTCAAAATCTCTTAATACACTTGGATAGTTGGATAAAAACTTTGGAAGGAAATTGAAGACTGATTTATAACCCAAAACAAAGCTTGAAGAGGGAGTTACAGAGACTAGCGTTTTCAGTTTTTCTCAAATTGGGTTTCTGTTAAATGAATTTTCAGAAGTATTATTGATGCTGTTTTGAGTTGATTTTGGGGTTAAAGCCTTGCTAAAACACTTAGCCATATGGGAAACCTCTTGCGGGAGGTTGGAAGTCAGATTAGTGAACAAAAAAAAAAATAGAAGAGAAGACATCAATTGGGTGTTTTCAGTTTTTGCAGATTTTCTGCCTCAGTATATGAAATACCTCAGTAAGTGTGACAGGGTTACCTATGTAGTTTTGAAACTGTAACATGTCTAGAACACTGAATTAAGTAAGTAAAAGCTTGGAGATAAATTTAATGACAGATACGTGTGTGGACAGAAGGAATCAATGGAAGTTATCAGGTGCTGTTGGGCATTTTCTTCTGTTCTGTATAATGGAATTTCAGTAGTTTTAACAGCATTGCTTTGAGTTGTTTTAGGGTCACAATCTTGCTAAAAGACTTAACTAGGGGGGTAAAGACTTGAGGGGGGGAACTGGTAGCCTGTTCAATAAACTGAAAGAAAGACTGAAGTCATGTAACAGGAAAAGAAAATGCATCAGTTCTGTTTCCATATTTTTCGTGAGAATATCATTTCTGTCTAAATAAGTACTGATCCCCTACGAGCGTTTATTTGGGTTGAGGATGAACTTAAACATATTTAATTCACATAGCTAAACGTGTAAACCCTTTGGGAGAGGTTTGGAAGACAGGAAATAGACAAAGAAGAACAGAAGAAAACAATAGCAGAAAAGTTAACATCAATTCAGTTTCTGCACAGAAGTTAGGTGAGTATCTATTGGACTAGTTTTGAATTTTAAGCATGGCTAGAACACTAGATTAAGCAAGTAATTGGTTAGGGATAAATTGAAAGACAGTTATGAGAGTGATAGAAGAGGATAACAGAAGGAACATCAGATTGGTGTTATTTCGGTTCAAAGCTGTGTATGAAAGTGGAGTTTCAGTATAACTAGATACTGAGGGACTCGGTGGGGTTGTAATGAATTGTTGAGGAGTCTAAACCACCTCTAATGCACCATAATAAGTGTATAGGTACTGAGGGGAAATTAGAGATTTAAAATAACCAATTACAAGCAAGAATCAAACAGAAAATGCACCGATACTGTTCAACCTCTTTTCTGTTATTATTACCTCTGTGTAACCAAGATACAAGCAGTATAAGTGTGTTGTGTTGATTAAGGAATAAATCAAGTGGGGATAATACTTCTATCTAAGTGTTGTACTCACTCTAAGGATTAGGGATCGATTTAATAAGCTGACAGAGGAAAAGAAAAACAAAAGATGCACCAAGTGCTGTTTCTGTCAGGTTTTCACTGGTGAATTGCTTCTGTATAGCCAAGTTACAGCAGAGATTAAGGGTGTTGGTTGGGTCTGAAAATGAGCTTAGAACCCTGCTAATGCAACTATCTAAGAGAGTAGACAGGTTGGGAGAAATTAGAACACAATTAAATACCTCAAACAGCAAGGTTAAATGGAGGTTTAGATTTCGATAATTTGCTGCCTCTTGTGACTGTTATACCCATAGGCTAAGAAGGCTGTAATGATTTGAAAATGAACCCATAACAGTACTAATATATATACAGCTAGAGGGGGAAACATTTTGGGAAGTTTAGACACTATTAGATACATTAAAGGTGTGATAAGATAAGGTTGTACACAATAACGTTATTTCGGTTTTGGAAACTTTGTGTCACGGTATAAGTGAACTCCATAAATACATTAGGAGTTATTGTGTGGATAATGAACTGAAAACATGGCTAATTAGTTAACGAAGGAATACATCTTAGGAAAATTAAAACCCACCTGAGATAAACTTGTTACATGTTAGTGCTTATAATACTCTAAAGCACTAGCTAGAGGAAAGGACTTAGTTAACATGTAAAACAAAGATATGAATATTCTAGGAGTAAGTTAAGCCTAGAATTAATGCATGTGAAGTTCTAAGAGTCAATATAAACCAAGTATGTAACAACATACCTAGGGAATAACATACGATATAAAGTGTCGTCGCATAAAATAATAAACTGACACATTGTTTTAATTAACGCTAGGGCCGTAGCGAGCTCCGACCGGGACTTCGAGTGTAAGACAAGTCGTGCTTTCGATTAAGGTATGGACATGTGTGGTTCGTATGTTGCCGTGTTACACGGCTTGTGTGCTGTGTGCTCTGTGTGAAAAGACCTTAAGATCAAAGCATGAAATTGGATTGCTTGTTTATTATGTGTATGATTTTTATATCATTGTTGTGTATCATTGCGCGCACACAGTAGTTTAGTCCCTTCGCGTTTATGTAATTCGAGATGAACCGCAACGAACTATAAAAACAAAGAAAAACTCTATAAGGGGAACTCCTCTCTAAACCATTGAGGACTACCATGACACCCACTATGATGTCTATTCATTAATGATAATGAAGAGCAAGTCTCCTTTGGTGAGACGTGACGAACCACGTAGACAAAACAAATGAACTATACAAAGAGACAAATCCTCTCTAACTTTAGAGGACCGCTAAGGACACCCACTATGGTGTCGAGATTATAATGATAATGAAACGAAAAGTACCAACTGGGAACATGAGAACAACCCGGGAAGACAACAGCTCGGGCCGCGCGGTATGGATGATCGGGAGTTGGTATCTGCATCAGATCCTTCGACCATCTATGGTGGAATATATTTTGGGGATCCCTGGGTGACCCCACTTTCTCAGCACATCCCGGAGTCCAGAGGTGACTTCCGCTTCCTCGACCCTGGGTGTCGGGAATGGGGGAGTGACAAATTGGTGAAGCTTATCATGGAGTCTAGAGGTGACTCCGCTTTCTCGACCCTAGGTGTCGGGAATGGGGGACTAGCTATGGAGGAGACGTCCTCCAACGTGCGGTAATAAAAGAATTCACAAATAATCCTTAAAGAAACAAGGAACGATTAGCACCTACATAATGAAGTCTCGGGATCTAATCTACATCCCCTGACTCGGTGCCAGAGAATGAAGGAAAACTTGTGTAATGAGACCAAGCAAACAAGAGAAAGTCACAAATGTGATCCTTTAAGAAAACAAGGAATGAATAGCACCTACATAACAAAGTCTCGGGATCTAATCTATATCCCCTGACTCGGTGCAAGAGAAGAAAGGAAAACATATGTAATGAGAACAAGAAAACAATACGCAATCTCTTGAATGATCCCATAGCGAGGATCGACGGTATAATGTACCTACGCACACGTCCTATAATTACCTGACTGTTGTTGCTACACTAGCAGCTTATTGTGCTGGACTGCGTGTTTGACATTGTTATGCTACTTGCAAGTTGCGTTTGGTTGCTTATTGATATTGCTGTGCTACTTGCAAGATGTGCTTGGTTGCTTACTGATATTGCTATGCTACTGATGAGTGTGTATGATATCATGATGTGCTGATGTGTGCTTTACTGCTTTATCATAGCATGTAAAATTGACTTAATAATATTCGACCAAGTAGTCGTGTGGCCCGGTAACATGCGGGCTTCACACGTTCATACTCAGCGTAGTTTGCTGAGTCCTTTACACCCAATTTTTTTTCAGGTCTTGTGCCAGACGATAGCGGAGAGTAGGCAAGGGTGACTACCATAAGGGTAGTCCACATGGCAAGACTTTTAGTAGTATGCTTTTAATGTATGGGTTGTACTTTCGGTTTATGTTGTTGGATTAAGAACTTATGTTGTAGACTCTCGGTACTTGGTTCGTAATTCTTGTTCGTACTTGGATATGGTTAAGGTTTAGATTCCAGTCATTCAGACCGTAACTTGGAGTTGGTAATGAGGACTGTCAACCACGTGGGTGGTTGGCGTCTGTAGCACCCGAATAGAGTAGGAACCGCTGCGTAGACATCTCGTATTACCGTTAGGCGCGTCGTTTGATTGTTGGTCGTTATTCGGGGGTGTTACAGTTGCAGAGTGGCTGAACTCCCTATCTCCAAACAGCATCACTTCTTGGAGTGAGCTAGCAAATGCGTTCCTAGCAAAGTATTTTCCACTGTCCCGAATACTGTCAATGAGAGGTGAGATCACGAACTTCAAACAGTATAGCGGTGAAACTCTCTCTGAAGCTTGGGAGCAATTCAAAGGAATTGTAAGAAGAGTACCACATCATGGTCTGGGAGAAGAAGTTGTATTGCAATCATTTTATAAGGATCTAGACCCCCAGAGCCGTCTATTAGTTGATACCTGTGCAGGAGGAAGTCTTATGGAGCTTCCAATCACCAGGATAAAGGAGTTGTTGGAAACTCTTTCCAATTCAGCTAACCAATGGGGAGGTGCTAGAGCGGCTACTGAGATTTTTCCAAAGAAGAATGCAGGAATTTATGAGGTGGACTCGAATACCCTCTTAGCTGCTAAGATGGATAGCATTTCTAAGCAGTTTGAGAAGTTGTGCACATTCATGAAACCAAAATCAAACGCATCGGCTATCACTGATTCATTCCCTTAATGTGAGTATTGTGGTAGAGGTTCTAACCTGTGCCAGTGTGTTCCACCGCAAGAAGAGGGTGCAAACTATGTTGGTAATAGACCGGGTAATTATTTCGGGAATCAAGGCAACCCAGGTTACCATTCTCAGCAGTAGAATCATTACCAAACTGGCGGTAACAGCAATTACAACCAAAGACCCCAACAACAGTATAATTCCTCTTATCAGAAGCAGCCACTACAGAATCAGCAAGTGCAGAATACGGGTGCTGGTGCGTCCTCTAGTATGGATTAAGTTCTGGCCAGATTGAATGATTTCATCACGGTTAACACCAAGAAATTTAATGAACTGGAAGCTTTCAATCAGGAGCAGAGGACCTTCAACAATGATCAAAGGACATTCAATAGGAACATCGAGACCCAGCTATCTCAGATATCACAACAGTTGGCTCAGCTTCCTTTGGGTTCTTTGCCCAGTTAGTCAGAGCAGAATCCGAGAGAGCATGCCAAGGCAATCACGTTGAGGAGCGGTACACAGCTTGACCCGGTGATCCTTGAAGATGAGGCTCCTCTTCCTAATGTTGAGCGACATGAAGAAACTGCACCAGCAGGTTCTCAGGAGGAACCAGTTGAAGAGGAGCCGACGATTAGCAAGACTCCTAAGATTTCCACACCTCCACGCCGCACAGTTGATGAAGCACCAGTTCCTTTTCCAAACCGGTTGAAGAAGAGAGACCTGGATGAGCAGTTTGGTAAGTTCTTAAGTATCTTTAAGAAACTAACCATTAACATTCCTTTTTCTGAAGCATTGAAGCATATGCCGATATATGCGAAGTTCATGAAGGACATCCTGTCCAATAGACGGTCTTTAGTGGAGAAGGATACTGTGAAGCTTACCGAGAGCGTTTCAGCCGTCCTTTCGAAGAAGCTTCCACCTAAGCTTGATGATCCAGGTACTCTGGTCATACCTTGCGCGATAGGTAATGTGAAGTGTGGTAAGGGTTTATGTGACTTAGGTGCGAGTATTAATTTAATGCCCTTATCAATGTATTTGAAGCTTGGTTTAGGAGAATGTGAACCTACCCGAATTACTCTGCAATTAGCTGATAGGTCAATCATCCTACCTAAAAGGGTGGTAAGGGATTTAATTGTTTCGGTTGGTACTTTTGCTTTCCCTACTGACTTTGTTATTTTAGACATGGAGGAGGACAAGGTAGTACCGCTTATCTTAGGTCGACCATTCATGCGTACAGCAAGGACCCTCATTGATGTTGAAAGAGGGAAGATTATACTGCGGTTACATGATGAGCAGCTTGTATTTGATATGACCAAGGCTACTACCCACCCTTCTGATGTTCATGCTTGTTTCAGTTTAGATTGTATTGATACCTTGATGCAGGACTATTCTTATAGCCCCACGGAGCTGGATGCATTGGAGAAGTGCTTGGTAGAATCTATAGAAACACCTCATGATGATTCTGAGGTTTCTGCTGCAGCATTTCAGCTTGCTGCTGGGAGGCCATATAGGAAGAACCACAGAATCGAAGAGGAACCGCTGGACCGAATTCCAAAGACACTAGCCCCTTCTGTGGACTCACCACCTTCCCTTGAAATTCAACCTCTTCCTATTCATCTTAAATATGCTTTCTTAGTTCCTCCATCTGATTTGCCTATCATTATTTCTAATAGTTTAACCAATGAACAAGAGGAAGCCTTGTTGCAGGTTCTAAAGAGGAACAAAGAGGCACTGGGGTGGTCCATTGCTGATATCAAAGGCATTGCCCCTACGTTCTGCACTCACCGCATTTACCTTGAGGAGAATTACAAACCAACTAGACAGCCTCAGCGAAGAGTGAACCCGCACATGAAAGAGGTGGTTAAGAAGGAGGTTATCAAGCTCTTGGATGCAGGTATCATCTACCCGATTTCTGACAGTGAATGGGTAAGTCCTACACAGGTAGTACCTAAGAAGGGAGGTTTAACTGTGGTGCCTAATGATAAAGGTGAATTAATTCCTTAGCGTACTATTACCGGGCATAGAGTTTGCATTGACTATAGGAAATTAAATGCCGCCACTAGGAAGGACCATTTCCCCCTTCCTTTTATTGACCAGATGCTAGAGAGGCTTGTAGGACAAGAATATTATTGTTTCTTAGATGGTTACTCCGATTATTTTCAGATTCCAATTGCTAAGGAAGACCAAGAGAAAACCACTTTTACATGTCCGTATGGTAATTATGCTTATCGACGCATGCCCTTTGGTTTGTGTAATGCACCAGCTACATTTCAACGATGCATGACTGCTATCTTTGCTTATTTTATTGAAAAGTGCATCGAAATCTTTATGGATGATTTTTCTGTCTTTGGACCAACTTTTGATTCATGTTTGAGACACTTGGATTTAATCTTAGCTAGATGCAAGGAAACTAACTTGGTGCTCAATTGGGAGAAGTGCCACTTTATGGTGCAGGAAGGCATCATGCTCGGACATAAGATTTCTAAGAAAGGGATCGAGGTAGACCAATCAAAGGTTGAAGAAATAGAGCAGCTGCCACCACCCTCATCGGTAAAGGATGTTCGAAGCTTTCTCGGTCACGCAGGTTTTTATAGGCGTTTTGTTAAGGATTTTTCTAAGATCTCTAAGCCTATTTGCGATTTATTACTTAAGGATGCTAAATTTGAGTTTACAAAAGAGTGCTTAGATGCTTTTAATTTGCTTAAAGCTAAGTTGGTTTCTGCACTTATTATTGTTGCTCCTGATTGGTCGTTGCCTTTCGAGATTATGTGTGATGCCAGCAATTACGCATTGGGAGCAGCTTTGGGTCAGAGGCATGACAAGGTATTGAGGATAGTCTACTATGCTAGTAAGACTATGAATGAGGCGCAGAAGAACTACGCCACGACGGAGAAGGAGCTGCTGGCGATTGTCTTTGCTTGTGATAAGTTTCAACCGTACATCATTGGCAGCAAAGTCATCGTGCACACCGACCACTCCGCTCTCAGGTATCTCTTTGGAAAGGTTGACGCTAAACCTCATTAGATTAGATGGATTTTTCTTTTGCAGGAATTTGACATTGAGATTAGAGACAAACCTGGAGCGCAGAACGGAGTAGCGGATCACTTATCCCGTATGGAAGTTCCAGATGATGGCAGGCTGATCAATGAGTATTTCCTTGATGAGTATGTCTACATGATCGGTCATTCCACGGACCCTTGGTATGCTGATATTGCAAACTACCTAGCCAAGGGCATCGTTCCTCCAGAGTTGTCATATCAGTAGAAGAAAAAGTCCTTCTCCACGGTCAAGCATTACCTTTGGGATGACCTGTTTCTGTTTAAGGTCTGTGCAGATGGTATGATTCGTCGTTGTGTATCTGAGAATGAAGCTAGAGAAATCCTGATGCATTGCCATTCTAGATAAGCAGGGGGTCATTTTGGTCCGGCTAGGACAGCCGCGAAAGTTTTGGAGGCTGGCTTCTTCTGGAAGAACTTGAACAAGGACTGTTATCAGTTTGTTTCCACATGCGACCAATGTCAAAGGCAGGGGAATTTATCCAGATGCCACGAGATGCCATTGAATTCGATCTAGGAGGTTGAGCCGTTTGATCTTTGGGGCATTGATTTCATGGGACCGTTCCCACCATCTCAAGGTAACCTCTACATCTTGGTAGCAGTAGATTATGTCACCAAGTGGGCTGAAGCAATAGCAGCACCTACCAATGATGCAAGAGTGGTGCTTAAGTTTTTAAAGAGGAATATCTTTTCCCGTTTTGGTGTTCCACGAGCGATCATTAGTGACGAGGGTACACACTTCTGCAACAAACAGTTTGAAGCTCTTCTGCAGAAGTATGGTGTACGGCATAAGGTTTCTCTACCGTATCACCCACAAATGAACGGACAAGCTGAGATCACCAACAGGGAGCTTAAGTGGATTCTCCAGAAATCTATCACATCCTCAAGGCGAGACTGGTCCCTTAAGTTAGATGACACCTTATGGGTATACCGCACTACCTTTAAAACACCTTTAGGTATGTCCCCATACAAGTTGGTTTATGCCAAGGCGTGTCACTTACCTGTGGAGCTGGAGCACAAATCTTTTTGGGCAATTAAGGCAATGAATTTTGATCTCCAAAAGGCTGGTGAGAAGCGTAAGCTACAGCTGTGTGATCTGGAAGAGTTTAGAGAGGCAGCTTATGAAAACGCCAAGATTTATAAGGAGAAGATGAAGAGGTGGCATGATAAGATGTTGATTAAGCGTGAGTTTCACGTGGGGGATAAGGTTCTTCTATTCAAATCCCGCCTGAAACTATTCCCAAGAAAGTGAAAATCTCGTTGGTCCGGCTCATTCACAGTGACAAGTGTCTCACCTTATGGAGCCATTGATCTAATCAACACAGAAGGTGAGACATTCAAAGTCAACGGATCCCATCTAAAACATTATTTGGGTAGTAACAGTGCCGAAGTTCACTCGGTGATCACTGTTTACAACCCGCCATGCTGAGTACACAATTGAACGGTCTAGCCAAAGACCGAAAAGATGGGCAGCTTGGTGGGAGGCAACCCACCAGTATAAAATCTCTTCTACACCTTCTTTTTACACTTTCCTATTACTTGATATAATTTTCTTTTAATCTATTGAGAATTTTTACAATTTACAGCACGAGCCGCGACTCCCATATTTCAATAAATAACTCTGCTTGGTTCCACTTGAGTTTTTCTGGTTTTGCAGATTTAACCTTTTAGGTACTTCATTCTAATGCTAAACTAAACTCAAGTGTGGGGAAATATCATGGCAATGTTCACCACGGATAAGGGAGTCCTTTAACACTCTTGCTATTTAATTTATGCATTTCTTGTGTTTATTTCATTTTTGCTTGATTTAGTAATAGTTCTTTTTTTATTATTTATAAACCAAGGAGGTGTTTTTAGAGTAGTAATTTTTAATTTAAAATAAAAAAGAAGTCCTAACGTGTCCAGCTAAACATAGCCGGACACAAATCCGGTCACGAAAACCCAGCCACGTCCGGATCCGGATGGAAAACCGGACGTGACTCAATTTCACCCCAGCGCCGCGATTTCCTTCTCTTCTTTCTCTCTTTTCTTTTTCCTTCGTCTTCCTCCCGACAACGACGAACCAGAAAACCTCCACCATTAACGCCCCCCCCAAAAACACCACCACCACAACACCCCTTCGACGCCGGCGACCAACACCGCACCACCGTGCCGCCACCCAGTCGCCGCCCTACCCTATTTCTCCAAATTTCGCATTCGCACACCCAAACTTGAACCAGGTTCAATTTTTGTGTTTTTCATTCAGTTTCTGTCGATTTGAAGTAGATTAGGTAGTTATTAGATGGATTTAGGTGTTAATTTGTTGTTGAAATGCGAACACACGAAGTATTCTGTGAGATTTGCGAGTTTCTGACTGAATTTGTGTGAATTTTGGGAAATTTCAAAACCGTCTGTTCGCGGCGCGATTTTTAGGGTTTATAGGTGCGTCCGGATCTGCGTCCGACTAAGTTGACCCGGACGTGGATCCGGACATGTTCAAATTTACCAATTTTTCTACAATTGCTTTCTAGGTTTATGTTATCTGTTTAATGTTATTATTTGCTATGTTTGGATGTTTTAATGCTCTGGTTCACATAGATTAACTATGTGCAAGAATGTGTTCAAATAGAACATGCTGCTCGATCGGTTTCGGGTTTTGGTGTGTTTGTTGCTTCTCTTTTCTTGCTGTTTAGATTTCTTACTGCTTTTGTTTATCATATAGATGGCTAGAACTAGAGGAGGTGCTACACGCACAGGGTCCTCTTCGAGGAACCCACGCCCTGACGACCAGTTAGAGCCGGCCCCTACCCCACTCCAACCTGACGGCTTCATCTCTGCTACCGCCCGGGCCTGGTATGAGCAGGGTGGGTCCTTTGTCATCGAGTGGCGCATCACCGCCGAAGCATCAGCTACCACCGGTCTTACAGACATCTTTGAGGGTTTGGGGGCCAGAAGCATCTTGCGCATGGGCGAGGCTGTCTTCTCTCCGGAGCTGGTACGAGAATTCTACGCCAATGCTGTGGCATCAGACACGACAAACAGCATTACCTCCTACGTGCGCCAGTTCCAAGTGGAGGTAACCCCTGAGACTTTTGCCATTCTTTTATTCCTTCCGGATAATATGGAGACACATTTAGACTTTACGGAGGATGAGCTTAGACAAACTAAGTCTAGGTGGTTACAAGCGGTCGGGAGTACTACTCGCCGACGGGGTGAGGAAAATAAGACTGTGCTGCCCTATGCTATACTCCCCTCCCTTCCCTAGAGGACCCTTGCAGAGATCCTTAGTCATCAGATCTGGCCTCATGCCGGAAATGATGCTTCTGACGAGGACTGTGTTCTCCTTGATTATCTCCTAGCCACCCCACGTCCAGCTTCTCAGCAGCTCTCACTCCCATTCGTGATGTTCAGACAGCTGCACAAGGAGGTGACCTATCAGAAGACGAAGAAGAAGAAGAAAGAAGAAGAAACCCATCTTTCCCATTTTTATTCAGCATCTTCTTACCTCCACCCTCCCCGAGGAGATCTTCACAGATATTGAGATGAGGGAGGGGTAGACACCCATCTCCGTCGGGACCTTCAGGATATGGGGCTTCGTTTGTCTTGATGATGGCAGCTGGGTGAAGGGTAGCTCAGGTCTCGGGTCCACAGGCACCTCTACGAGTTCCAGCTCTACTCCGGCGGCCACTGCTACCATGGTACCTCCCATACCCCCAGTGATGAGCATCCCGCTAGAGATGCAGACCATGATGGACTCCATTCTCCAGCAGCAGCAGAGGATGGAGCAGCGCTTTGGGGGTATGGAGTAGCAGTTTGTGGTTGTACAGCAGCAGGCCGGGGATGTCCAGCAGCGCCAGGTGCGTATGGAGGGACACAGAGATGACATCCGCCAGACTCAGGGACACCTCCAGGTAGAGCAGGCTTCTTTTCGCGACACCCAGACTATGCTCACAGAGCGCTTGGAGCGTAGTAATGTTTTTCAGAGAGAGACCGCTCAGTTCATGGTAGAGGCATCTGCTCGGTAGAGCGAGGCAGCCCGATTCATGGCCGACTCATTAGCTCATCACGCCCAGACTACCCATCTCTTACAGATGCTCATGGCCCAGATGGGCGCGAGACCTCCCCCACCACCACCGCCTCAGTGACCGCCATCCTATCTTTACTGCTTTCTTTTAAATTCTCAATTGCTAAATTTCATGTTTCTCTGAGCAGTGCAGCGTTCTTAAATGATTAATTACATGTCACCTCTACTGCGAAACAAACGGCTATAAGTATAGGAAATGGAACCACACTACTTGCGAATGTTTGCTAAGCTTGAATTATGGGGAGTATTCTTTCTCTAAATATAACTCATACGATTCAAATATTCTCTGTCGTTCGAGTTAATGCATTTTATTCTGTGGTTGTACATGCCAGTGAAAAATTATCAACTTTTACTCTGCACAACACGCATACTGTCTGTGACTCATGAGGAATATCTCGACCCCTATAAAACTTCAAGTGTGAGGAAGAACATCTTCCTCAATCTATAACACCAGGGGAGTCTCAATTCCTAATTTAACTTATTAATGTTCCACCTTCTTGCGTTGAGGGTTAATTATTGCATATGCATCTATTATGAGTATAGCATGTTTTGTAAGCTCTTTTCACTGCTTTTCTTCTATGACCAATGAGGACATTGCTCCTCTTAAGTGTGAGGAAGGAAAGACCTTTCCCTGAAAACATGCTAGTTGTTCCTTAATGCCACACTTGCTTTTTGCTGCTCTAATGCCTGTGCACACCAAGTGAAATTAAACCAAGTGAAAACCGTAGGAATGTTTTTGCTTGATGAGGTTTGTATAAATAGTTTTAATTAAAAATACTCTATTTTCACTGAAATATGGTAGATTGGCTAGTTGTGGAAACCAGATTATTTTAGCTTGGCCTCGTCTATCCGGTTATTAAGTCTTAAGGGTGCCTTAACACCTATCTACCTAAGGTCTCGGGATCTGGGATAGTTAGCCCAACACCATCTCAAGGATAGAGAGAAAAGTCTGGGTTACGGAATAACTCTGCAAGATCTCAAATATTAGTTTGTTTGATACATAATTCTTGAAGACAAATACTTTCAAAAGAGATAATTGTAGTTAAAATTATGCTTTTGATCATGAGTGTGTGGTGTTGAAAGGTATTGCGGAAGAAGGCATTACTTCACACCCCTTGTCATCCAAAGGTTAGAGGAATGAAAATTGGTGGAAAGTCCCAAGCAAAGCTAACTTGTTTTCTGCAATCTAGTTTCTCTATGCTTTTACAAAATTGTTCCTCTTTCACTGTGTGTGAAAACCTACCTCTAAAGAGCAAGATTATTCTTCCATTTATCACTTTGTTTGATTTCACCCTGCACTTGTTTGATCTTGAGATTATTTGACGGCTTTAGAGATTCTTATTCTTTATTTGCTTGAGGACAAGCAAAAGCTTAAGTGTGAGGAAGTTGATAAGTGTGAAACATATAGGCTTTTTTAGGGTTTAATTACCTTATAATTTG
Organism: Limonium bicolor; assembly: GCA_023374045.1. NCBI lineage: Eukaryota > Viridiplantae > Streptophyta > Magnoliopsida > Caryophyllales > Plumbaginaceae > Limonium > Limonium bicolor. The sequence continues at coordinate 355,653,255 of CM041777.1, read as the reverse complement.
CAACAATTTAAGCAATGTTTCCCACTTATTCTGTGTTTTTCCTAAGAATGATGTTTTGATATGAATTGGCGCATTTTATGTGTTAAATATAGGAAAACCCTTTAGAAATGAAGATTTTACATCATAAGGATTACCACGCAACAAACGGGGAACAAATCAGGAGGAGAGACACAAATATTGGTCACGTCCGGGTCAAGATGGTCGGACGCAAATCCGGACGTCACATGTCCGGATCCGGACGCAAGCCGGATGTGACCCAAATTCCAGATCCGAGAGTTCTGTGTCTTGTCCGGATCCGGACAAAGATCTGGACACAACCCGAGTTTCAGATCCAAAACCGCTGTCTCACGTCCGGATCCGGACACCGATCCGGACGTCACACATAAACGAAAAATAAAAATGCATGCACTGATAATCGAGCTTTCGGCGCAATTATCAGCCGAGCGGCAGTTTAGCCCATACCACATCATTAATTAACATACTCAATATGTTAAACCTATACCCATGCTCATACCTAACTTCCACTAACCTGTGTTTATTTCTAAGCCTATTTAAACCCTGCTCCTGCTGCCAATTCAATTCGTACTAGACTCCCTGAGTCTAAACATCACACTCTTCTCCTCTCCCTCTATATCATCTGTTCATCCATGATAAACCCTTCATCTTCATTCACAAATCTTCCTCCATAACTCTTCTCCCTCACTCACAGACAGAAACCTGCTCACGGTGCTCAATTTAGCCGCGTCCGGATTGATGTCCGGATCCAGACAGGACCAGGACGACGTGTCCGGATCGACGTCCGACCCCAGATAGCCGGACGTGACACAGACGAGACTGGACACTACAGAATCGGCGACGGCTTCTAAAATTAGTTTTTCTGCTAAATCCATCTATCTTTATGCTATTTATACTGAGCATTGTTATTATGTCTATGGCTGAGTAGTCACTTTTAATTTCGGTTTACTATGTATCTCTAGATTCATTATTTCTGAACCTTTGCCATTTTCTGCAGTACTTTAGAATAAAGTTCTTTTCCCTTATGAATTCCTAAACTTTTTAATCTGATCAATTATCGAGTTTATCAGTTTGTTAGCTTATAAGTGAGAACTGCGGCTATCAATTGACTACAGGGAAACAACCAGTTAGTATAGAGATGGTAATTCCTCTAAACCACTAGCTGACCATTAATCTAGACTATGCTTAAAGCAATGTAAATGGTGGATTCATAATGAGTGTTAGTATTCGGTCTTTGCTAATTAGAATTCGTGGAGCGGGAGACCGAATACGAGTTATCCTTATTCTAGGGTTTTATTCAGAATTCTGTAGAAATCACTTAGGAGAAGAAACTACAAATCTAGAGAGAAATAGTAAACCGAAATTTCCTTTACCGAACAAAACCAAATCAATTATTTATTGAACTATTTTACAACATTCACCATCGCACACAAAAACCCCCAATTTCCTGTTATTTTTATTATTCTTGTTTTGTGTGTAAGTAGAAATTAAACTAGACACTGCCTCCTTTGGTTCGATACTCAGAGAATACTCCGAGATTTAAACTTGCTATAATCGACCAGTACACTTGCCGTTAGGTTAAACCCCCAACAACAATTTACCGTTAGGTTTTACCCCAACAATTACTAAACCTTATAATTAGGGTATGAACATAATAAAACAATTACCAAAGCAAACCAAACTCTAGAATTAGTTTTAACACAAAATGGAGCACTAAAACTCCTTAAGATACATTTTTTGTCAAAGTGTTCAAAACTTGACTTTGGTTGGTCAAATGACCTTGTATACACCCTAATTAACATGTGGACTACTTAATATCACATTAGTAGTTCCTAATCCCAAGATTTACAAAAACATCACAAATATGACACTCATTTGTGAATAGTAACCAAAATAGTGCATTTTAAGTAATGTTGACTAAGTATTGTCAAAGGTCAAATTAAAAGCCATGTTTGACTACAAGAGGGCGGCAAAATTAAAGGAGGATGACAGCACATCAGACTTTGAACCAAAATATCTAACTAGTTTGATGAATCATCATTTACTATTCCATTATTTACTTTTACCCATACATAGACCTAGAGTTTCTTTCCTCTTATCCCACTCCCAGCCGAGCACTCCTCTTTCCAAAATCTCACAGCTTGAGTTCTTGAGAAAGAACAAGTCATCCAAGCACTTGGCATAAGGTAATCAATTTAAGCTTGTTTTAGCTCATTTTTCTCACCTTTCTTCAACTCATCTTTGAGCTAAACATCCAACACCTTTCATGACTCTCTTATAGCTATTCCATCTTGTATCAAAGGGAGGAAATGTTGGTTGAAGGAGGTATAAGGACCAAGGCAAGTTAAATCTTCATTTTAAGGTAAAAATATACCTTAAGCACATCCCATTGATTTCCAAAAATTAGTGGCTGCTTCCTCTGACTTTTTATGCTCATTTTGTCTTCAAAATCATGTAGAAGAAGTAGCTACACCATTGGAACAAGGGTGGCCGAATTCAAGAGCATTTTATACTCCTTAAGACATTTTTGTCTAGGTAATTCCTACCACCTTATACCTTGTTATAATCTGAATAATTACCATGGTTTTATGGTGATTTTGATGCTATTTCATCTCTGGAAATTTAGGCTGAAAACACCTTGTTAAGCCCTTGGAACTTTGAGGTAAAAATCTAGCTTAATAATGGTTTAATTTGTTCTTATGGTTGGTTCAGTTTTCAAAACCTAACTATATCATTCCTTGCTGTATAAACATGTTTAGAATTTGTCTAGAATACCCTCCCAACCGGCTGTGGCCAAACAGCCCCTTAAGAGCTCATAAAATCAAGGTATAACATCTTCTTACTACGTTTTTAATACCTTAAGAGTTTGCATTAATTTGAGTCGTGAGTGGACTGTAATGGGTGGTCAAGTTTGACATCAAAAATGAATAAGAAATGTCATAGAAACTTTGGAATAATTAACTAAATGAATTTATAACATAAATGTCAAATTTAAGACATTATGTGGAAGTTTGGTAAATAATGAAGAATTTGGTGTAAGGGTGTAACACCCCATCCAAAGCCAATCGTGGTTATCGCAAAACTGAACACTTAATCGAATTCGTCGCAGCGGGAATAACAAACACCTGGACCTTGCCACGGTCTGATCGTCAGAATATACCGGGCTTATCGATTACAACACTTATCCAAAATAAACAACCGATCCAAACACCACCATTCCAAAATACCACCAACCTACCGAGTTTAAGTATCTGAATCATATTTACAAACTTACATCAGTTTCAATATAAACAAATAGGAGCACCAGCGCAACCCGTACTTAAAATAAACAACCCATCCTAAGTCTAACCGCTCCTATTCTCGTGGTGCGTCCTCATGGGCCTCTTACCTGCAAGTGTAAAAACAGCCCCCAAAGGGGGTCAGCACGAATGCTGGTACTCCCTCTCATGGCCCCCAAGCTAACGGGGCTACGACGACTAATTGTCGATAGTATGGAAATTGATTACATACACAAGCATGATATGAAGTGCAATAAACAACAATCCACAGTTGAACATACTTAGTTCACAAACAATGAACGACACAAGCGTTCCCTTATCAAGTGGGTTAGTAACCCCCTTCTTAGTCCTGATTTCCTTAACCTCAGTTCCTTACCTTACCTTAATCTTAACCTTAACTTATTCTCAGTATACAAACCGTTCCTGGAAGGGAATGGTTGTAGCTTAATTTCAAACCTGGGATTTAGGTGATCCCACCGCACCATCTTAATGCCACCTACCCTGGACGGGAGTCCAGCGTAGCTGAGCCGGCAACCGGCCCTAGGCTACAAGTCCAAAGACAAGTCCTTAAGCGGAGGGCGGATCTGATTCAGATACCGTCCCCCTTTCCTTAGCATGCATGACCGGAGTCAGTCCCGGGTTTCCTTACTCAAGTTCTAGTTAGTAGAAATCTTAAACACCATGGGTTAGTTAAACCTTAACGGGTATTAACCAACAATCACCAATACTTAACTCATATTCTTAACTCAGTAAGTACTAAACTCGGTTAGTAGCATTCTCAAGTCTCGTGGGTTAGTGTAAAGAAAACACTACACAACGAGAACAAATATAACCGGTTGCATGCTTTATCTTGTCTTAGTCATAGCAAGTAAACAGATAGCACACAAGCCGAGGGACACCTCGTTAGCAAGCAGGTCACAAGAAAGATTGTACCGTTCACCGTCGATCGTTGTTCGTTAACCTTCTCCGGGGCCCCAATTCACAAACCTAAAACATTGATTCATTCTTAGGCCATTAGTTATTTGCACCTTACTTAACTCACTTAGTCCCTAAAGATTCCCATTGGATATCCTCTTAAATCCTTGCCACTTAACCTTATAAACTTAACTTAAAACATTAAGGTTCTTACTTAACTTAACTTAATCCCTTAGGTTCTTAGGGTTCTAATCATTACTACCCAACCAATGGCATACCTTATTACCAATTATCATCCTTAGAATTCAAAATTTCTTTTTTTAAAAGTGTTAAGGGTCGTCCGACCCACCGTCCGACCCACCAACTGGGTTGGACCCTTCCAGTAACTTTCGGGTTTGAAAAACTCCACATGTCCGACCCATGTCCGACCCAACCAACTGGGTCGGACCATTCCAGAAATTTTCCGTCTTCTAAACCTCATCTGTCCGACCCATGTCCGACCCAAGTCCTATGGGTCGGACCATCCCAGAAACTTTCTCATCCTTTAAAACACACCCGTCCGACCCATGTCCGACCCAAATCCTCTGGGTCGGACCGTTCCAGAACCATTCACTGGCGTCTAACAGAGGCCGTCCGACCCAAACTTGGGTCGGACCCCTGGGTCGGACGCCACCAGAACATGCCCAAACATTGTCAAATCTTCACTAAACTTTTCCTCAAGCCTTCCAATGTGTTCTAACATCATTTAAACCCTTAAACCCACCTTAAACCATCTTCTAAACTCATTAAAACAACCTCCAAAGATCATTCCAATCCATTACCCAATTCTTACAACAACTACCAACTCTTACACTTATTTCTTTACTACATTTTCAACATACCATTCACCTAGGACTTCTACTAACCAAAGATTCCCTCCTTAAGAACTTGACCACACCATATACACCACTTGCACCCCTATTACATTTTCAAAACCTTCCTTAAATTATAAACTCTAGTTTCTACCTAAATCATCTCAAAGTTTTACACTCATTCCCATCGAACTTACACAAGTTTCCTAGCTTCTTTTATCAACACTTACCTAAGTCCTAAATACTCAAGTACATTCTTTTGATTCCTAAATCCTTCATAGTGATGCCTAAGTCATTATAAGCCATTTAAACACCTTAATCTCACCCTTTTCATCAAGACAACCTCTAGGATTTCCTAGTACTTCCTTAGTCATGAAATCTCCTTAGAACATCTCAAACACTTAGGTTCTCCTCTAAATTTTGTCATGGGTTCTCTATTATATAGTTACATCCAAACACTTGGCTTTTCAACATCAAACAACCAAGATCACTTAAATTCTCATCACAACACCTTAACACACAATTTACACCAAAACTACACCACATCATTACATAGTGTATAAACTTAAATGTTTGGCATTTAGGCCCTTAAATGACAATAATCTTAACCACTGAATTTCCACATAAATTTGCCTTTAACCTGCGAATACACACAACAGGGCTCCCATTGAAATAAAATGCTTCTTGTAATTCATCTCAACATTGTTTGACTATCTCTTTTCTCATTGGCTCCTTAACCACATGTTCACAAGTATAGTCATTGTTCTTTCTCCTAGGTTTTATATAGCCCTTTTCTAATGTAAACTCTACACTAAACTCATCACATATCTAAATCCCATTCCCTTAAACAATAAAACACCTTAACGTAAGTAATTTACCTTATTCTTTCACAAGCTCACAAACTTTCCTCCTTAGGTTTTTCCTTGAGCAATCTCGGTCACCAATATATATCTCCTTGCCAATGTTCTAACCAATATCCAATGACTCCAATGAGTGCTAGATAATACATTAACCCTAAGGAACAAACCCTAGGTCAAAATGTGCTTTAAGGTATTAAGGTGATTGTTTTACCTTGGTTTCTCAAGACAAGCTTGGATATGAAGCAAGAAGGACCTCCTCAATCCTTTGAAGAGTAGAAAACAAGCTATAACAAGGCATTAAAATGAAGCCTCATGAGCATGTATTTTCAGTTATGAAGAAAAATGATGGAAACCTAGATTTTCTTACACTTTCTTTACCTTAAGAGAATGGAGAAGCCAATGGAGTCTCCAAACTTGAATTTCCTCCTCTAATGGTGGTTTGGCTTGGCACCAAATCAAAGCTCTTGAAGTTTTGAAAAGATAGAAAGAGAGAGCTTGAGCTAACTAAGAGGAATATGTAATTTGTTTTGGTTTTGGAGCTAAAATGAGCAAGATGTGTGCAAGGGAAGTTGAAGCTAGCATGGAGCTGCTTGTTTACGTGAGGAATAAGGGAGAGAGCAAAAGAAAACTTGTGGAGAAGATGAAGAATGAAGAGAGGAGGAGAGAGATGGCTTAAAAGGTAAGATTTCTTTTAAAAGTAAATAGTCACCTTACTTACTTTATCTCTTCTTCTCTTTTTGTTATTTGATCAAGTGGTGAATCATCACCCTAAAAATCGGCCACCCCCTTTAATTAAGCTAGTAATGGTCTTGTTTGACCAAATATCTCACTTATATTGACTTATGTTATAAACTAGCTCAATTAAATTACTATTCACAAAACAAGGCACATTGTTGTGAAATTTTTGATTTCCCATTGATTTAGACCTCCTAATGTGATACTAAGTAGTACACATGTTAATTAAGGAGTAACGATGGACATTTAGCCATTCAAAACCCATTTACAAGACAATTTTTCAAAAATGTGCTTTAAGAGTCCTTAAGGCACATTTTGTGTTTTAACTTGTTTTCAAGCTTGGTTTTCTTTGGTAATTGATTTAAAATGACCATTAGGATATTAATAAGGTCTTAGAACAATATTTGGGTACTCACCCAAGTCTCTCCAAGCTTAGAGCACGTTTTTGCTTAAACTGCTCTTTTGGTGTTTCCTTATGTTTTCTTTGATTAGAAATGTTTCTAAGGCATTATTTAGCCTCCTTATAACTTATTTTATCGTTTAAACACCATATCTAAGTTTGGGGTATTTCAATCTACCCCCCTTAAAAGAACTTTGTCCCCAAAGTTCACATATATGCTTAACCATTCACGGTACTCAATTCCCTTAATCTTAACACCACATCTTATATTCACATTCACACATCTCAAGACTCAAAGGTCAGTCTCAAATACAATACATAAGTATTATACATAACTCAAACTTAACACCAAAGTGTAGCAACTTACACAAATTCACATCTTAAACAACCAAACAAACGACAACAAGTTTGTTTCCTAACTCAAAAGTGAGGAAGCTCTACCCCCCTTAAAAAGGGGTACGCCCCGTACCCTATACAGACAATCTAGTCAGTAAACAAAAAAGGGTACTTCGCCCTCATCTTATCCTCTAATTCCCACGTGGCCTCTTCGACATCCTGGTTAGACCAGAGAACCTTCACCAGTTGCACTGACTTATGGCGAGTGTCCCTAGTCTTACGGTCCAAGATTCTCTGAGGAGTCTCCACGGATATCATATTTGGTTCTAAAGTCAACCTCTCAGGTTCTAACACATGGGAGGGGTGGTGCATGTATTTCTTTAGCTGTGAAACGTGAAAAACATCATGCACTTTACCCAGTTCAGCAGGTAAATTCAACCTGTAAGCAACCGGGCCCACCCGCTCCGTAATCTCATAAGGACCAACAAACTTCAGGCTTAATTTGCCCTTCTGCCCAAACCTGAATACACCCTTCATTGGTGAAACTCGCAGAAATACTTGGTCGCCCACTGCGAACTCCAGGTCCCGTCGTCGAACATCAGCATACGACTTCTGCCTATCTTGAGCAGCTTTCATGTTCTCCCTGATTTGCTGAACTTCAGCCTTAACTTGCTCTAAGTACTCTGGTCCTATAATGACCGTCTCACTCGACTCATCCCAGCAGAGCGGTGTACGACATGGTCTACCATACAACGCTTGAAAAGGTGCCATCTTGATCGAAGCATGATAGCTGTTGTTATATGAAAACTCGATCAGATGCAATTTGTCATTCCAACTACCCTGGAAGTCTAAGGCACATGCTCTCAGCATGTCCTCGAGTGTCTGAATGGTACGCTCAGTCTGACCATCTGTCTGAGGATGGAACGCGGTACTCAACTTCAGTTCTGTACCCAACGCTTCTCTAGTAGCTCTCCAGTACCTCGAAAGGAATCTGGTATCTCTGTCTGACACTATGGTCTTTGGTATCCCGTGATGTCTCATTATTTCTTTCTCAAACAACTCAGCTAATTTGGTCACCTTCCAAGTATCCTTCATCGGTATGAATCGGGTTACTTTGGTAAGGCGATCCACCACCACCCATATCATGTTGAGACCTCCCCTAACAGGTGGAAGTCCAACTACATAGTCCATGGAGATATCATGGAACTTCCATTCTGGAACTGGCATCGATTGTACCATTCCGCCCGGTCGTCGGTGCTCGAATTTTACCTTCTGGCATGTGAGACACCTCAAGACGAACTCGGTAACATCTGTCTTCATTCCCGACCACCAGAAGTATCTCTTCATGTCTTTATACATCTTAGAGGCTCCCGGATGGATGGAAACTGAAGAACAGTGTGATTCCCTAAGTATACGGTCTTTCAGATCCGTGTTGCCCCGTGGTATGCATAACCGGCCCTTAAGTCTGATCAGATCATCATCATGAAGTCTGAAGTCGTATTTCTGACTCTCAAAGGTACCATCCGTCAGCTTCTGTCTGACCTCTCTCATGTACTCATCTGACCTCTGAGCCTCTCGCACCTCATCAACCAAGCTGGAGAAAGAAACTAGCGAATGGAGTGAGTGTGCTCGACGGCTCAGAGCGTCTGCTACAACATTGGCCTTTCCCTCTTTGTATTGGAGGTCAATGTCATAGTCTTTCAAGAACTCTAACCATCTCCTCTGTCTGAGATTCAACTCCTTCTGAGTAAATATGTATCTTAAGCTCTTATAATCGGTGTAGATCGTCACACTAACCCCGTATAAGTAGTGGCGCCATATCTTCCAAGCGAAGACTACAGCTCCCAGCTCCAAATCATGTGTGGGGTAGTTCTCCTCATGTTTCTTCAACTGGCGTGAGGCATATGCCACCACCTTGCCATGTTGCATGAGCACGCAACCCAGCCCTTTGCCGGATGCATCACAATAAACCTCAAAGCCTTCTGTACCGTCTGGAATAGTCAGAACTGGTGCAGTGGTCAGTGAGTCCTTCAAGCTCTGAAATGATTTCTCACAGTCAGCCGTCCAGAAGAACGGTGCATCTTTCTTCATCAGACTGGTCATCGGTTTCGCGACCTTGCTGAAATCCCTAACAAACCTCCTGTAGTAACCTGCCAGACCGAGAAAGCTTCGGATGTCGGTAACAGTCTTCGGCCTTGGCCAAGTACGTACGGCATCAATCTTTGCTGGATCCACTGAGATCCCAGCATCCGAGATGACATGACCTAGGAAGGAGACCTGGTCAAGCCAAAACTCACATTTGGAGAACTTAGCATATAGCTGGTTCTCCCTCAATATTTCCAATACCCTCCTCAGATGTTCCTCATGTTCAACCTTAGATTTCGAGTATATCAAAATGTCCTCAATAAACACTACAACCAACTTGTCCAGCTGCTCCCGGAACATGTGGTTCATCAGATCCATAAACTTCGCCGGTGCGTTCGACAAACCGAACGGCATCACTGTAAACTCATAGTGGCCGTATCGTGTCCGGAATGCCGTCTTCTCAATGTCTCCCTCCTTAATGGCTATCTGATGATATCCCGATCTGAGATCAATCTTGGAGAACACAGATGCTCCCTTCAACTGATCGAACAAATTGTCAATGCGGGGTAGTGGGTACTTATTCTTCACTGTTACTGCATTCAGCTCTCTGTAGTCGATGCAGAGGCGGAGACTACCATCCTTCTTCTTCACGAAGAGGACTGGCGCTCCCCATGGTGACACACTTGGTCTTATAAATCCCTTATCTAACAAATCCTTCAGTTGTTCCTTTAACTCAGCCATTTCTGCCGGAGCCATGCGGTATGGAGCCTTGGCTATCGGTCCGGTACCAGGTAGCAGCTCGATGGTGAATTCTACCTCCCGAGTGGGTGGCATGCCGGGCAGTTCCCGTGGAAATAAGTCGGGGAACTCGACACTACCGGTAAGTCGGGGTCGAACTCAGGGTCTCTCTCTATGTACTGTACATAGCAGAGGTACACTTCTTCTTTTCTCCTCAATTCCTTATACATTGCCATGGCGGTGATGATCTTAGTCGAAGGCTCTCTGGGCCTCTGGCGGTATGATATTGTTACCCCAGACGGACTCCTGAGCAGCAATCTATGCTCGGCGCAGAGGATACGACCCTTGTGCCGCTCCAACCAGTTCATCCCGAAGATAACATCAAATCCTAGCTCACTGAACTCAATAAAACTGACTGGAAAGTCTTCCCCCTTAATTCTGGCAGTGGCTCCTCGGTAGTAACGAGTGCAACGAACCTTCTCCTTAGACGGGAGCGTAACCGTGAAGTTGGGTAGCTCATCAGCGTCTAGCCCCAACCTGCTCGCGAAAGATGCCGAGACAAAGGTATGCGAGGCCCCTGAGTCGAAGAGAACTGATGCCTCAATCCCATTAATCGGAAAAGTGCCGGTGAGGATAGTACCGCTAGCGTCGGCCTGTGCCTCTGTAAGTATGCTTAGCGCACCTTCCGTACCGAGTCCATAACCTAATTGTATTCACAAGCTTCATGAGTATTGATGGTATAACAAGAGTCGTAACAATTTATATGAACAACACTGTTATTTTATTCATAACCATCCTGTTTACATCATGTGCTTCAATCTTACTTCACATTCCTCATCTCATTCTAACATTACATGGTTAATATTGTCTAAAGGTTAGGTTTAATCTCCCAGGTCTCATATGCGTCGCATTGATTACAGCTGACGGTGCTGTATTCAACTTGATTCTCTTAATTCCATGGTATAACATCCTTGATTCTCCTCCCATAATTAATACATCTCCTGACTTAAGTACCAACTTATTTGCACGGTCCGCACGCTTCTGCTCGCCGTATAAAAACAATGCATCATCCCCAACGGACCAAGACACTACGGGTATCCCTCTTTCGAGAGACTCTGTTGTCTCGTCCTTATCCTGGTGTAGTCCAAGTCACCCATCTTTCTCGTAGAAGTTCACAATGCAAATGTCTGCTTGAATGTCTGGAATCGGTTCAGCTTCCAATTGTTGAGCGATTTCCACGACTTGTGTAATAACTGGATGGAACTCTTCGGGTATCCCCGGTGGTGGGACTCCATCTTGCATCCTCGTAGTTTGGTAGTTCTTGGCATACAGATTCCAATCCTTGCCTAAGCTCATCATTTTTAATCTCATCTTTGCTCCCCCTGGGTACTCCGGTGTATAAAAACCTCCCGGTCCCATTCCTAGTTGACTGCATTTCCTGATGATGGCTATTTGCGCTTCAGGTGTCAGGTATCCCCTTAATAAGATCATACCTGGGCGGATAACCTGACATTGTTCGGTTGGAAAGTCTATGGTTTCGATGTCGGTGTGCTCCGGGTTAGGTGTAAATGGTATTGGATAGCAGATGTTGAAGCTTCCTAAAGTGGTAGTAGGTTATGTCTTACTTAAGTTCTAATCTCATCTCATTCTTACTTAACTCAATTATTCACCGAACATGCATGATAATGCGGTAAGCAGGCAATTATATTACTAAGTGGTTATAGCGGTACCTGGCCTCGATGAGGGTTCAGGCTCATTGTCCCGGTCCACCAAGTGTAGTGTGGGTCCCGACTTCTGGGTCACCCGTGGGTTTTTGCCTGCAGCCTGCTGCACCTTCCTCTGACCGTCAGATCCAGCTCCCTGATCGGTCTTGCCCTTGCCCCTGGTGTCAGGCCTATAGGCTCTGCTAGCGGGGTTCCGGTGGCACTCATATGCTCGGTGTCCGTATACCCCACAGTAGTTGCACTCCACCTTATTCCCCTTGCAATCGAGCCCGGGGTGGTCCCTGTGACACCACCTACAGATGTAGCGTCGCTGGTAGCCACCACCGGCTCCCTTCTCAGTCTCAGACCCTGATCATTCACAATATCAATACTCATATCTCAAACGGTTACTAGTTTGTTTCTTAACTCAATCAATACCAATCCCTTACCCTTTGGCGCCCTAGAGCGCAGGGGTGTAGCTGCGTAAGCATACATCAACTTCAATGGCTCTTCCGGAGCCTTCTCCTTTTCCTCCTTCCCTTTTGGGTTCTGATTTTTCTGGGCCTGAGGCTGGTACTTCTGTTTCTTGTACCCTCCTTGCCCTTGACTCTCTAAGCTCTTACCAGCATTCTTCCTCTTGGCATTCTCCTCGTCCCTCAGCTGGACGGTTAACTCAACCTTAGCAGCGGCATGATAGCACTCCTGCTTTCCACAGTTGTTATACCCAAAATTTCAACCCCCCCGGAGTAGTCTCTAAGGCATACGTGTTACAAAGGGCAAAGTGGTCAAAATACACCAATGTAGGATTTTCCAAGGACATTCTCGGGATTTTCTATTTTCATATGACTTGTTCATTATCTCCAAACACTTTTAAATATCATAGTCATTATGAAAGGTATTTCATGATTTTCTGATAATATTTATTCTGGAAATTTAGCTTTTAATTCATATTATAAGCTATGTTCTTTAATAATTAACACATGAAATAACCTCAAAATAGAAATTAAAAGGTTTCCAAAATTAAAATAAAATTGTCACATGGTTAGCATGACTACATACAGTCATAAACCTGAAATTATCTTATTTGGAACCTTAGCCCAAAATTTAAAAGAGAAATTCCATCATTTTTGCAATTTTCTCTCTCCTTTGGAAAATACCGAAATCAAAACAAAATGTCATGAAATTTTAATACAAGATAGAGGATGATTTTTAGAGAATAATGCCGTTGGAATTTCGTTATTTCGACTTTCCAATAATAAGTTATGAATTATGTGAGATTCGAGATTGTAAGATTTTTATCCATTCGATTATTTATCAAACTAATCCGATTCCAACTCTCAAAATTCCTAAAAATCATTCTTTACCTTCAGTTCAATTTTCATAATTTTTATCGGCTTGCAACATATTCTAAAAAATCAGATTCCCTTAGAGCACAAAATCGGTCTTTTAGATAAAGATCTTGCTCTATCAATTTGACCATGCTCTTTCTATAAAAGGACCCCCCAAAAACTAACTAGGGCAGAGGAGAACACCTCCAAAGTCAGAGAACACAGCCACAAACCTTCTTCCCATGTTTTTACACCTCCAAGCCTCAAATCAATACCGAAACACTACAGAAATCACCCCAAAATCACCAAAAACTCATCCTTTCTTCTCCTATTGAAATTCCAAGCACCAAAACACTAAAAATACAGAACCAAAATGTGCATATCAACACAAGGAAGAAGAGGTCAGAAGCTCGGGTCAAAGCCGAACCGGATTGGCCATTAACAAAGCTCTCAAAGATTCCCGACGTGAAGGAATAACAGATATCTGAAACCAAGACAGGTTAGAAACCAAATTTTCTAGCTCCTCTGGTCTAAATACACTTCTGGTTGAAATTTCTAACCGAATTGATTTTTTCTTGCTTCTGAATTAAGGTTTGTTTGTGTTTCTGCCTTCTAACTTGTTAGCTAAGTTTCGCATTAACTTTGACTTCAAATTGTGAACTTTTGATCACTAACGTGTTTAGAATCTTTCAGGCTACCTACCCATAAATTTTGAGCCAAAAACACCACCGGGAACAGCCTCAACGCCGCCGTCCGAGGTCGGTCCGCACCCACGGACGCTACGTCCGGGGTCCCGGACTCCCAATCCGTAAGCCGGACGCCCCCGGACGGTGGCGGGATATTTTTATTTTCAAAAGTTAGGGTTTTATAAAACATGTCCGGGCCCACGGACGTCCTGTCCGTGGCCCGGACTTTTCAAAATCTCGTTTCTCTTTAAATTCGACTTTTATGTTCACATAGGTTAACTAGGGTCCGTGGGTTCGGACATTAGGTCCGTAGCCACGGACGGAAACAAAATTTGACCTAATTCTGCCTCCGAAACCCTAGTTTAGGGATCTTTAATTTCACTTTAATTTTCTGTCAAAAAATGTTAAAAATATAAAAAAAGTCAGAAGCGCGCACTTAAGTTAAAAATGACTCGTAATAAGCCGTAATTAAACTAAGTAGAGGAAAAGCGACCTAGGCAGGGTAATGAAAGTAATTTGAACCCTAAATAAGTCGAATATCAAGCCCCCGAACCCGAACTCTCCTTTCCTAATTTGATCTAGGTTAAAATTAGGTGGCGACTCATAATAGGTTCCAGTGAGCTAGCCTAGGTTTTAATAATTAATGTTATATGACATAGTTATTAATCTTAGGCTATAAGTGGACCTAAAACCCGACTAGATCCCAATCAACTTTAACCAACATAGGATAGGGTTTAAAATCGAGGCTCACAGACTGGCGACTCTGCTGGGGACCACTTCTTATTATTTAACTTGTTAAATTTTAAGAAAGAGGGCTTGACTCGAAAAATGTTTATTTACGGCTTTATTACTTTGTTTGTTTATTTTTGTGCGCACTTTAATTTTTTGCACCTTTTGCATCATATGAGAGCGAGGGTCCACGAAAACCGATTTCACCTCGGGACCCGTTTGAGGGTCCCCTGTCAGGGACTCACACCTTTTAGGTGATGTGAATAAGTGGGGGAAAAGAGGAGGGTGTCGTCTAACCACACCCCCTTAATACCTTGGCTTTAGCCCCAAGCATTTTCCTGATAGTATCCTTACCTAGCCCATTGTTTGGTCAGTCAAAGACCCGACCGTAGACGCACACCTTCAGGTGATGTGAAAAAAGTGGGGAAGCCCAAAGAGAATAGCGTACAAGCCCTATTCCTTTGTGGTGACCTGGGCCCATGCCCCAAGCACCTCTCCGGATCGACCCATACCTGGTTTGATTTAAATGTCTAGTGAGGACATGTTGAATTCGTGTGGGCCCTGTTTGCTTGTATGATCGGCCCACTACCCATCCTAGAGATTGATAGGAACTTCTCCTACATCAACCTAGCCCAACACGAATTGGCAGCTCTATTTGGTTGCGGCCCAAAGGCCCTGTTTGGTTTAACATGTGAGTCGTTCGGGCTTCGGCTCAAAAGCCTAGACTAAGGTGATTTCTCTTCTGGCCCAATTTGAATTATCCAATTAGTCCTAGGCCCATAAAAAAGAAATCCACTTGAACTTGAAATAACTCACAAGTCCTGAAAATAAAATCTTTTTCGGCTTAGCAACCATCTTCTCTGGCCCGAAGAAAGTTAGGCCCATTTGTGATTTAGGGACCATTCCAGCTCATGTGCTTTACTTTATGCCCAAACACATTCCGGCCCAAGGGCTCATTCTAGTCTAGGTAGACTTCTTATCATGACCCTAACCCAAAACCCTAGATCTAGGTGTCATCTTTTAGGCCCAACCAAAATCACTCGGCCCAAATTCCAGTTCACATATAGAGCAATCATTCTGGCCCAGTACCACACTCATAACTCATTCCGTTTGAGCCCATAGACCAATTCATAGTTTTGGCCCATGAGCTTCGTTCTCAATCTAGAATTTCGGTCCATAAAACATTTGGATCCAGGATAGTTTGCATAACTCATTCATTCCAGTTTCCGGCTTCAAGGCCTAACAAGAGCATCAAACGAATCTAGACTTCAAGGCTTATCCTTCGGCCCAGTGGCCCATTCGCGGTCCATGTGATTTCTTTCAGCTTGTTTGCTCAATTCCTGGATTCAAAAATACATGTCCGTTCTAGTCTAGGAATCACTCTAGTCTATGCACTTCACTCCCAGTTTGACAAAGACTCAGGCCCAATTACTTCCTACATAACCCATAGGCATTCCTAGTTCGGGCATTTTGCAGGGCCTACTCGAAGTTTGGAAGGAAGACAATCATGGTCAATGGCACCCCGACAGTCAACAGCTCGAGTCTTCAACACGTTGGCATCAGACTGTTCAACATCACTATTTCATAAGTTTTCTCGATTTAGTAGTTAGCTTCCTTTATCATTTTAGATTGCAACTTTTGATGTTATCTTTCCATTCGTGAATTAGAGCATAGTTCTATTTTTGTAATTTTTTGTGCATTCATTCAACAAAACAAAACAAAAATGTTTTTAAGGGATCACAGAGTAATCATTTTCTGACTATGCAATGGAACGACTTGTCTATTGTTTCTAAAAATTTGAACATGCCTAACCAAACACCACAACTCACCACATAATATCCAAACAACCCACAATGAGGTTCAAGGCCCACATCTATCAAACTGTTGTCACAAACCCCAAATCATTACTGGGGGCAATCCGAGTTTAGAATCATTGTCTTCGATTTTTTCGTTTAAGCGTGTGAACTAGTCTCTGAGTGAAATTCACGAGAGTGTCTTGAGCGGAAAAACCATGAGTGAACGAGCGTGTCATTTTTACACGACTCCGGTGAGACCACATTCAAAGGTAAGGTAAACGGCATAACTCCGACCGAAGGAGATAATTTGTAGATTTACTCTTAGACCTGCGAAAAGTAACAAAGAGCGGATACACAACTATCAAGAATGACGAAGCACCTAGGTACAGCACCACATAGCCAAAAGCTTGTGAACCCTGACATTAAACCCTAGGCACCCCCGCTGAGCCTTTCATATATCCATTTTTGATATTATGAACTCCACAAAATAACCTAGCCAACGATGAATGTCCGACCCGGTGACCAAAGGACGCGAGGAGTCCGACTCTCAGATAACATTCTCGTCAGTCCAAAGAAGCAATGCTGCTATCAGCATGACGAAGCGATCCGCAAATGGTCCCAGAGTGACACCGGATCAAAAGAGCTCACATCAAAACAACTCTCGAAGCCCAAAACCGGGAAACACAAGAACCCCGAAGGCAAAGTCAAGAAAGGATAAAACAAAAAGGCAAACCCGAAGTGCCTCGAAGAAGTCCAAATGACAAAAAAGAGAAACGGTGTAAAGGACAACTTTAAAAGTCCAGGTCCAGAAGCTCCAAAACGACGTCAACACAAAGCAGCTAGACAACTTCAAGACAAGGAAGATGAATCTGAGAGAAGACGCAAAGTGCAGCTTTGGTCACCCCTTTAAGCTCCATATACCTCAAACATCCCTCCATGGTCCCGTTGTCTTTCATCACACCCCAAGGCCACGTTATAAGCCTCAAAGACTTCCGACTTGGTAGTTGTGTATCTAATCACGTGAAAGTAACAGATCGAATGCGTAAATTCATCAAATATCAAATTCAATGGTCTAGAAGTTGTGACCGTAAGTGAGAAACAAGTGTAAACACCAAACACATCGAGTGTAGGTTAGGAAGCACCAAATCAGAACATAAGCCTTGACCCTGTGAGGACGAGACTCGTTCGCACGTTTGATCAAAGAAAATACTGGGGGCAATCGATCGAAATGATCGATTGCCATGAACTCTAGCTCATATTGTCTTAAAGGGAAAAATACTGGGGGCAATTGTTGGCTCCAACAATTGCTATGACAACACCAATTGGAACCCAAAGCTTAAACATCACCACCACCATCCCACCACAGGCACACATAAGCCCTTACCATTACATCAAGCACCTCAGGCCCACATAAGCCCTTACCTCCACACCTCCACTACACAGGCCCACATAAGCCCTTACCTGCACATCAAACACCACAGGCCCACATAAGCCCTTACCTTCACATCATACACCATACCCCACCGGCGGCATGTTCATCTCGTAGGAGATAAATTACAAGTCCGAAGTCTATAGTTAGGAAATGACGATCACTTTCCTTTTCACTAAACAGATTTTTCTTCAAACACTGCCACGTTTGGCACCTCTTTCAACAATTTCTTGTCTTGAACAACTTTCCTCTAACCACTTCGGTTTCATAAACCTCATCATGGCCACATTTGGCACACTTTCTAGCAATGTCTTGCTTTGGACAATTTTTGATCCTTAACATTGCCATGTTTGGCACATTTTCCAACGATTTCTTGTTTTGGACAAGTTTCCTACATACACTTTGATTGTCTTTTGACATGCACATCATCTTCGCCACGTTTGGCACTTTCATAATCAACTTTCATCATGATCATTTGCATAAATTTTACCTTGCATCCGTCTGCACGAAACTCCTCATCATAGACTAGAGATACAGATTCTCACCCCGAAGATACAGATTCTTCAGAGATACAGATTCTCACCCCGAAGATACAGATTCTTGCCCCGGAGATACAGATTCTTCAGAGATACAGATTCTCACCCCGAAGATACAGATTCTTCAGAGATACAAATTCTCGCCCCGGAGATATAGATTCTTCAGAGATACAGATTCTCACCCCAAAGATACAGATTCTTCAGAGATATAGATTCTCGCCCCGGAGATACAGATTCTTCAGAGATACAGATTCTCACCCCGGAGATACAGATTCTTCAGAGATACAGATTCTCACCCCGAAGATACAGATTCTTCAGAGATACAGATTCTCGCCCCGGAGATACAGATTCTTCAGAGATACAGATTCTTCAGAGATACAGATTCTCACCCCGAAGATACAGATTCTTCAGAGATACAGATTCTCGCCCATAGATACAGACTCTTCAGAGATACAGATTCTCACCCGTAGATTCAGATACAGATTCTCACCACAAAGATGCAGATTCTTTACAGATACAAATTCTCACCTGAGTAGAAGAACTCACCCTCAAGCTTGTCATAAGTCTTACCCACTTCCTTAGCACCTGCCATGTTTGGCACTCTCAGTCTTTAACCTTTTACACACACTTCGGAATAGGTTCCGGTCCCTAAATGCACCTAGGTCATACAAGTCATCATCACATTAAGCACATTTCACTCATTATAGGTAGTCAGCGCCTTAGAATAGCTTGACATCACTTTCATCGTTTAGGTAGTCAACGCCTTAAAATCGCTTGACATTACTTCATCTTATAGGTAGTCAACGCCTTAGAATCGCTTGACATCTTCTCATTCTCACTCATAGGTAGTCAGCGCCTTAGAATAGCTCGACGCAATCTGCATATAGGGCCTTTTAAGATCCAAAATTTTGGGGTATCACACAGGCATCAACTAGTCTTTTCATCTTCATTACAAAGCCTAGTTGACGGGGGGCAATCTGTTATACCCAAAATTTCAACCCCCCCGGAGTAGTCTCTAAGGCATATGTGTTACAAAGGGCAAAGTGGTCAAAATGCACCAATGTAGGATTTTCCAAGGACATTCTCGGGATTTTCTATTTTCATATGACTTGTTCATTATCTCCAAACACTTCTAAATATCATAGTCATTATGAAAGGTATTTCATGATTTTCTGATAATATTTATTCTGGAAATTTAGCTTTTAATTCATATTATAAGCTAATTTCTTTAATAATTAACACATGAAATAACCTCAAAATAGAAATTAAAAGGTTTCCAAAATTAAAATAAAATTGTCACATGGTTAGCATGACTACATACAGTCATAAACCTGAAATTATCTTATTTGGAACCTTAGCCCAAAATTTAAAAGAGAAATTCAATCATTTTTGCAATTTTCTCTCTCCTTTGGAAAATACCGAAATCAAAATAAAATGTCATGAAATTTTAATACAAGATATAGGATGATTTTTAGAGAATAATGCAGTTGGAATTTCGTTATTTCGACTTTCCAATAATAAGTTATGAATTATGTGAGATTCGAGATTGTGAGATTTTTATCCATTCGATTATTTATCAAACTAATCCGATTCCAACTCTCAAAATTCCTAAAAATCATTCTTTACCTTCAGTTAAATTTTCATAATTTTTATCGGCTTGCAACATATTCTAAAAAATCAGATTCCCTTAGAGCACAAAATCAGTCTTTTAGATAAAGATCTTGCTCTATCAATTTGACCATGCTCTTTCTATAAAAGGACCAACCAAAAACGGACTAGGGCAGAGGAGAACACCTCCAAAGTAAGAGAACACAGCCACAAACCTTCTTCCCACGTTTTTACACTTCCAAGCCTCAAATCAATATTGAAACACTACAGAAATCACCCCAAAATCACCAAAAACTCATCCTTTCTTCTCCTATTGAAATTCCAAGCACCAAAACACTAAAAATACAGAACCAAAACGTGCATATCAACATAAGGAAGAAGAGGTCAGAAGCTCGGGTCAAAGCCGAACCGGATTGGCCATTAACAAAGCTCTCAAAGATTCCCGACGTGAAGGAATAACAGATATCTGAAACCAAGACAGGTTAGAAACCAAATTTTCTAGCTCCTCTGGTCTAAATACACTTCTGGTTGAAATTTCTAACCGAATTGATTTTTCCTTGCTTCTGAATTAAGGTTTGTTTGTGTTTCTGCCTTCTAACTTGTTAGCTAAGTTTCGCATTAATTTTGACTTCAAATTGTGAACTTTTGATCACTAACGTGTTTAGACTCTTTCAGGCTACCTACCCATAAATTTTGAGCCAAAAACACCACCGGGAACAGCCTCAACGCCGCCGTCCGAGGTCGGTCCGCACCCACGGACGCTACGTCCGGGGTCCCGGACTCCCAGTCCGTAAGCCGGACGCCCCCGGACGGTGGCGGGATATTATTATTTTCAAAAGTTAGGGTTTTATAAAACATGTCCGGGCCCACGGACGTCCTGTCCGTGGCCCCGGACTTTTCAAAATCCCGTTTCTCTTTAAATTCGACTTTTATGTTCACATAGGTTAACTAGGGTCTGTGGGTTCGGACATTATGTCCGTAGCCACGGACGTAAACCAAATTTGACCTAATTCTGCCTCCGAAACCCTAGTTTAGGGATCTTTGATTTCACTTTAATTTTCTGTCAAAAAATGTTAAAAAATATAAAAAAAGTCAGAAGCGCGCACTTAGGTTAAAAACGACTCGTAATGAGCCGTAATTAAACTAAGTAGAGGAAAAGCGACCTAGGCAGGGTAATGAAAGTAATTTGAACCCTAAATAAGTCGAATATCAAGCCCCCGAACCCGAACTCTCCTTTCCTAATTTGATCTAGGTTAAAATTAGGTGGCGACTCATAATAGGTTCCAGTGAGCTAGCCTAGGTTTTAATAATTAATGTTATATGACATAGTTATTAATCTTAGGCTATAAGTGGACCTAAAACCCGACTAGATCCCAATCAACTTTAACCAACATAGGATAGGGTTTAAAATCGAGGCTCACAACAGTATTAGTCACTCTTACTTCTCATAATCTAAGTCTTACTCATTTACTTATTCAAATCTCAATTATTCTTATTACCTGCAAGGTAGTGTAACTCGTCGCCCCCATGCCGTAGCGGAGTCGATGGCTAAGCCCGCCATAGAACTGGTCCACCAGGATCTGGTCTGAATATCCAAGACCTGGCAGAAGACGGAGCAAGGCGGTGAACTCTGAGTAATACTCGTCCACCGTCATCTTGTCGGTCTGCTTAAGCGCATCCAACTGCAAGTGCTTCTTTGTTTGGACATGGGCGGGGTAGTACTTTGCTCGTAGCAAGGCGGTGTACTGCTCCCAGCCGAACTCTGGGTTGGCCACATGCTCGGCCCTCACCAGCTTCCACCAATCGCCTGCCGCCCCCTTCAGATAGAAAGCAGCCAGACGCACCTTGATCCCAGCAGGGACATCAAGGGTCTCAAAGGCGGTCTCCAGCTCGGAGATGTACGCCTCAAGCTTGGCGGGATCGGTCTCCCGCTTAAAGTGTGCGGGTCGAAGGCCTGCAAGACTCTTCACCCAATTTGGTTCCCTGGGTTGTGGCGGTGGAGGTGGTGCACCCACACCAGGCTGGTAGCCTATGTACCCTAATGCGGCAGCCACGATCTCGGCGATCGTCTGCCCTCCCGGTATCCCTGAAGCATCATCGCCCTGGCCACGACCTCGGCCTCCTCTAGGACGTCCTGCCATCTGAACAAGTATAACTCACATTAGATTCGCATCCACCACTGTTTCGGTTAACGAATTTATAACGTCTGTAGACGGTAAAGACGATCCACACTTATTAGTGGTCATCTGAATCTACTCACTCTAACTTCTCACACCCTTAACCCATCACTTATTCCTTAACTTATATCCTAACTCGGTGGTTTCTCATGTCCGGTATTTCTTGATCAGAGCGTAACTACGCTCTGATACCACTTTTTGTAACACCCCATCCAAAGCCAATCGTGGTTATCGCAAAACTGAACACTTAATCGAATTCGTCGCAGCGGGAATAACAAACACCTGGACCTTGCCACGGTCTGATCGTCAGAATATACCGGCCTTATCGATTACAACACTTATCCAAAATAAACAACCGATCCAAACACCACCATTCCAAAATACCACCAACCTAACGAGTTTAAGTATCTGAATCATATTTACAAACTTACATCAGTTTCAATATAGACAAACGGGAGCACCAGCGCAACCCGTACTTAAAATAAACAACCCATCCTAAGTCTAACCGCTCCTATTCTCGTGGTGTGTCCTCATGGGCCTCTTACCTGCAAGTGTAAAAACAGCCCCCAAAGGGGGTCAGCACGAATGCTGGTACTCCCTCTCATGGCCCCCAAGCTAATGGGGCTACGACGACTAATTGTCGATAGCATGGAAATTGATTACATACACAAGCATGATATGAAGTGCAATAAACAACAATCCACAGTTGAACATACTTAGTTCACAAACAATGAACGACACAAGCGTTCCCTTATCAAGTAGGTTAGTAACCCCCTCCTTAGTCCTGATTTCCTTAACCTCAGTTCCTTACCTTACCTTAATCTTAACCTTAACTTATTCTCAGTATACAAACCGTTCCTGGAAGGGAATGGTTGTAGCTTAATTTCAAACCTGGGATTTAGGTGATCCCACCGCACCATCTTAATGCCACCTACCCTGGACGGGAGTCCAGCGTAGCTGAGCCGGCAACCGACCCTAGGCTACAAGTCCGAAGACAAGTCCTTAAGCGGAGGGCGGATCTGATTCAGATACCGTCTCCCTTTCCTTAGCATGCATGACCGGAGTCAGTCCCGGGTTTCCTCACTCAAGTTCTAGTTAGTAGAAATCTTAAACACCATGGGTTAGTTAAACCTTAACGGGTAATAACCAACAATCACCAATACTTAACTCTTATTCTTAACTCAGTAAGTACTAAATTCGGTTAGTAGCATTCTCAAGTCTCGTGGGTTAGTGTAAAGAAAACACATACACAACAAGAACAAATATAACCGGTTGCATGCTTTATCTTGTCTTAGTCATAGCAAGTAAACAGATAGCACACAAGCCGAGGGACACCTCGTTAGCAAGCAGGTCACAAGAAAGATTGTACCGTTCACCGTCGATCGTTGTTCGTTAACCTTCTCTGGGGCCCCAATTCACAACCCTAAAACATTGATTCATTCTTAGGCCATTAGTTATTTGCACCTTACTTAACTCACTTAGTCCCTAAAGATTCCCATTGGATATCCTCTTAAATCCTTGCCACTTAACCTTATAAACTTAACTTAAAACATTAAGGTTCTTACTTAACTTAACTTAATCCCTTAGGTTCTTAGGGTTCTAATCATTACTACCCAACCAATGGCATACCTTATTACCAATTATCATCCTTAGAATTCAAAATTTCTTTTTTTTAAGTGTTAAGGGTCGTCCAACCCACCGTCCGACCCACCACATGGGTCGGACCCTTCCAGTAACTTTCGGGTTTGAAAAACTCCACATGTCCGACCCATGTCCGACCCAACCAACTGGGTCGGACCATTCCAGAAATTTTCTGTCTTCTAAACCTCATCTGTCCGACCCATGTCCGACCCAAGTCCTCTGGGTCGGACCATCCCAGAAACTTTCTCATCCTTTAAAACACACCCGTCCGACCCATGTCCGACCCAAATCCTCTGGGTCGGACCGTTCCAGAACCATTCACTGGCGTCTAACAGAGGCCGTCCGACCCAAACTTGGGTCGGACCCCTGGGTCGGACGCCACCAGAACATGCCCAAACATTGTCAAATCTTCACTAAACTTTTCCTCAAGCCTTCCAATGTGTTCTAACATCATTTAAACCCTTAAACCCACCTTAAACCATCTTCTAAACTCATTAAAACAACCTCCAAAGATCATTCCAATCCTTTACCCAATTCTTACAACAACTACCAACTCTTACACTTATTTCTTTACTACATTTTCAACATACCTTTCACCTAGGACTTCTACTAACCAAAGATTCCCTCCTTAAGAACTTGACCACACCATATACACCACTTGCACCCCTATTACATTTTCCAAACCTTCCTTAAATTCTAAACTCTAGTTTCTACCTAAATCATCTCAAAGTTTTACACTCATTCCCATCAAACTTACACAAGTTTCCTAGCTTCTTTTATCAACACTTACCTAAGTCCTAAATACTCAAGTACATTCTTTTGATTCCTAAATTCTTTATAGTGATGCCTAAGTCATTATAAGCCATTTAAACACCTTAATCTCACCCTTTTCATCAAGACAACCTCTAGAACTTCCTAGTACTTCCTTAGTCATGAAATCTCCTTAGAACATCTCAAACACTTAGGTTCTCCTCTAAATTTTGCCATGGGTTCTCTAGTATATAGTTACATCCAAACACTTGGCTTTTCAACATCAAACAACCAAGATCACTTAAATTTTCATCACAACACCTTAACACACAATTTACACCAAAACTACACCACATCATTACATAGTGTATAAACTTAAATGCTTGGCACTTAGGCCCTTAAATGACAATAATCATAACCACTGAATTTCCACATATATTTGCCTTTAACCTGCGAATACACACAACAAGGCTCCCATTGAAATAAAATGCTTCTTGTAATTCATCTCAACATTGTTTGACTATCTCTTTTCTCATTGGCTCCTTAACCACAAGTTCACAAGTATAGTCATTGTTCTTTCTCCTAGGTTTTATATAGCCCTTTTCTAATGTAAACTCTACACTAAACTCATCACATATCTAAATCCCATTCCCTTAAACAATAAAACACCTTAAGGTAAGTAATTTACCTTATTCTTTCACAAGCTCACAAACTTTCCTCCTTAGGTTTTTCCTTGAGCAATCTTGGTCACCAATATATATCTCCTTGCCAGTGTTCTAACCAATATCCAATGACTCCAATGAGTGATAGATAATACATTAACCCTAAGGAACAAACCCTAGGTCAAAATGTGCTTTAAGGTATTAAGGTGATTGTTTTACCTTGGTTTCTCAAGACAAGCTTGGATATAAAGCAAGAAGGACCTCCTCAATCCTTTGAAGAGTAGAAAACAAGCTAGAACAAGGCATTAAAATGAAGCCTCATGAGCATGTATTTTCGGTTATGAAGAAAAATGATGGAAACCTAGATTTTTTTACACTTTCTTTACCTTAAGAGAATGGAGAAGCCAATGGAGTCTCCAAACTTGAATTTCCTCCTCTAATGGTGGTTTGGCTTGGCACCAAATCAAAGCTCTTGAAGTTTTGAAAAGATAGAAAGAGAGAGCTTGAGCTAACTAAGAGGAATATGTAATTTGTTTTGTTTTGGAGCTAAAATGAGCAAGATGTGTGCAAGGGAAGTTGAAGCTAGCATGGAGCTGCTTGTTTACGTGAGGAAGAAGGGAGAGAGCAAAATAAAACCGGTGGAGAAGATGAAGAATGAAGAGAGGAAGAGAGAGATGTCTTAAAAGGTAAGATTTCTTTTAAAAGTAAATAGTCACCTTACTTACTTTATCTCTTCTTCTCTTTTTGTTATTTGATCAAGTGGTGAATCATCACCCTAAAAATCGGCCACCCCCTTTAATTAAGCTAGTCATGGTCTTGTTTGACCAAATATCTCACTTATATTGACTTATGTTATAAACTAGCTCAATTAAATTACTATTCACAAAACAAGGCACATTATTGTGAAATTTTTGATTTCCCATTGATTTAGACCTCCTAATGTGATACTAAGTAGTACACATGTTAATTAAAGAGTAATGATGGACATTTAGCCATTCAAAACCCATTTACAAGACAATTTTTCAAAAATGTGCTTTAAGAGTCCTTAAGGCACATTTTGTGTTTTAACTTGTTTTCAAGCTTGGTTTTCTTTGGTAACTGATTTAAAATGACCATTAGGATATTACTAAGGTCTTAGAACAATATTTGGGTACTCACCCAAGTCTCTCCAAGCTTAGAGCACGTTTTTGCTTAAACTGCTCTTTTGGTGTTTCCTTATGTTTTCTTTGATTAGAAATGTTTCTTAATGTTTCTAAGGCATTATTTAGCCTCCTTATAACTTAGTTTATCGTTTAAACACCATATCTATGTTTGGGGTATTTCAAAGGGTCGAGAGTTTACATTGTTTTTGAGATATTTAAAGTGTAATTTATTTTACAAGTACAAGGTTGTAATATGGCCATGTCATTAGGCCATTTTATTTAAGTTTAAAAGCTTATTTAATTTAATTTATGCACTTAGCATAAAGTTTGGGGTTAAACGGTAATTACTGGAAAAATATGGAGATGTGGGCAACATTAGATGAAATTAAGGGCTTTAAATGAATTTAAATAAAAATTATAACATTTTATAAAGTTTTATGTCAAAATTGTAAATATAGGAAAATTTGGGGTATATAAGCTAATTACCAAGAGTTTGGGCTCAAAACACAATTTAGAAGTCAATGTTGACCATATAGGAGACTTTGACAAATTTGGGAATTTAATGAATTAAATACTAGCTTATAATAAGCTAGGTATTAAATTATAAAAGTTATATAAATATTGGGGTGGATTGGTAATTTCTGAAAGTTCTGGGGTACAAAATGGAGTATAGAACAGACCTTGGGTTATTAGGAATTTTTAAGAATTTATTTTGTTAAATTTGGAGTTAGGATGAATTATATAAATATAATACATGGTATTAATATTATCGTTACATTTGAGTAACATATGAGGGCGAAAATGTAATAACCGAATATATAAGGGTTAGGAATGGTATTTATAACCTTTTGGTATAGTTTGGTGATTTTTAGAATAATATAAGAGGTTTTAATAAGATATGTGTATAATATATAGTTTTAATGACATTAGGACTATATACTATAAAATGGGGTCATTTGGCGATTATAGAGAGTTAAGGGGTTGAGAATTAATTTAGAATAGACCCTAGGGTCTGTTCGGTTATTTTGGACATTTATAACTATATGTTATTATTGTATTAAGGTTTTAATGTTATAAAATAAGAGATATGTTATAAGTGTAACAATTTAATAACATTTGGAGTTATTAGGAATTTTTGGAAGTATATGTAATATTGATTAAAACTGACAGCAATAGGTGTTGTTTGGTATTTTATATCATGTTATAACTATAGGTGATAAATGGTTTAATGATATAAATATCATAATATATGTTATATAACTATAATGTAACATTATATAAATAATGTGGTGGTTTTGCAAATAAAAGAAATAAAAGTGGTTGTTCGGTAATATGGGCTGTTTGGGAAAAAAATTATAATATGGTTTATAATGTTATAAGGGTTGTAACATTTATGATATAAGAAATATTCATTAAAGAAGAATCAATATATTATAAAAACTTACCATAAAATAAATGGTTCCATAAATCATATATATAAATAAACATATGTTATGGAGTGAGAAATATAATATGGTTCAATGACCATATAATATCATAGATAAAATGATATGAGATATGGAGAAAAGGGAATTATAAACATTAGTTAAGGAAATTCTAATGTTAAAAGGTGTACATGAAATAATGAAAGGTTATATAATACAAAGTGATTAATGTGGAATATATAAGTGTGACAAGCTTGGATAAACTAATCTTTGAGAAATAAATATTAAAGAGAGATGCATAGCATATGATTAAGTATACATGCAAAATAGTGATGAACTATATAATATACAAGTGTATAGCTATATGCATGCGGACGTAACCATGCATGCAAAATAAACGCTTACGTAAATTAATTCCGAAAACCTGAGAAACGTTAGTTATTAAATGACGGGGAATAAACCGGGATGGATTAGCAACTGTACGGGGTGTCGTAGTGTACTGTTAGTATGACATGCTGATACGTAGTGTGATACATATTACTAGATTGTTAGAGGCGACTCGAGGAGCATCGGATCTAGCTGATTCATACTCCACGGTCTTATATTCACGGTGCACGGTATGTTGTTACGTGTCCTTGATTGTCTCTGGGGGCTTCCTCAGTTCAAACTTCTGTGAATTCTGTGATAAGATTGAATTAATGTCTGAATGTGTGAATAAATATGCATGAACTATATATTTAAGCTGCTTATTATTTACTGTTTTTGCGATAACAGTATTGGTTCGTATATATGAACCTATATATAAAACGAACTAGCGGCTATGATGCTATCTTATATGTGTAATATAAGGAACGTAAGAAAAACATTGTAGCATTAGGATAATACGATATATATATATATATTATTCGAGACTTATATACGGAGCATTGGCCTTTTCTAACGCTCTCGTATCTAACACTGGATCCCGAGTTTACATACTTAAGATTGGACTAATGACCTTAGTCTGCTGTGTTAGAAAAATTGGTAATGTGATGCGATGGTATAGATGAACAAATCCAGGAGGATGTGGCTCTTGGTGCGCGCTGTGATCACAAAAACGATACTAGGATGTCCGCGTATGGGTTCGTAAGTATTAAAAGAAATTCCCGCGAGCTAGAACGGTTCGTTGGTCGGAGACTCTACCGCTGGAGTGGCTACTGCCGTGTGTGACCAGGCATAATATATGGGTAACTTAGAGACACGTCGTTTTAACGAGACGTCATCATTAAGTGTAACTGAACAATTACGAACAGCTATATTAGCTCGTATATTTGGCGAACATTATTTGGGCATACATGCCAAAGGCGGGAATTTATACTTGTTTATAATCCTCGTTGTTTCGCCTTGTTGTTCATTGGTTATGCTATGTGGTTTTGTGTTGTATGAAACACATGTGAATGGTTGTGTTTATTGTATGGTTATTACTGTTATTTGTGTTACAGTTTAAATGTTAAAACGGTATTGCATGTAAATGAATCTCATGCTCTCGACCAATTAATTGAGGGGTTTGAGGAGGCATGACGGGGCATGTGATAACATACTCAGCAGGGGCTGATTCCATACCACAACCATGTTGATTTCAGGAGACTAGATGTTGGTCGACGCGGGGCACGACACTTCTGGTATAGACTTTGATACGAACTGATACGGTTATTATTTTTGATCTCGGGTTTTGTGAACCGAGGTGTACATTCGCTTAGATGCTCACGTGTATGGACTTATGTATGAGACGGACTTATGTTGTATTTATTTTGGTTATATTTAACACTACTATCTACCTCTTGTGGTCACTGCGGGAATACGTTTCGTATGTTGATTATCATGTAACGCATTATCACTCGTATGAGCGAGTGGTAATGGTAACACCGTTAGTACGACAGTATGTTATTTACCACTGTGATTTAAATATTAAGTACGACGATTATACGACAATTAGAAGCCAAGTTAGCAGGGGTGTTACATTTGTACTTGTTATCAACACGTCCCGTCATACCAAAGGGACCGCGAGCCAATGAGGGTGACCTTATCTCACAAGGTCTTTTGAGTGCGAATGAATCTTCAATCTGAGCACCAAAACATAAACAGCTTACCCCAATGCAGGTGAGGAATTCGTAAGGATCGAAAAGTCTAAAACCTTGAAAAGCAATTCTAAGGAAAATACTGCTCTGAGCATCAAGAGTATCATCACGACATCAGCACACACAGCCATACTCACCAGAGATTGAACCATATCCCTTCATGAGAGGAAAGTGATGCATGCATTTGAGTTCAACAATCACTCAAGATCGAACTGAAGATGTCTTATATTCGTGAACCTCATACTAATAGAGATAGGACCGTACCTCCTCTGAAAAAATTGCATATGCATTTTGCATGTCGTTTAGCACTCAATGTCTGCATTTATCATAATCATTTCATCATCAACACCCGACTGGTAAGAACTCTGCCTAGTCTAGTGGAAATTCGACTTCAGTTGCCGCTATCAAAGTGTAACCATTGATAAAAACAGTCAAAGCTAGAGCCATCCCATGGCCATATCCAGAACCAAGTTGGAGCCATGCGGGAGCCATCCTAATATATTGAGACCATCTCCAGAGCTACACAGGAGCCATCCCAACAGTTCGAGAATAATAAAGAAGCCACTTCAAATCCCTGTCGGAGCCATTTCATCACCAAGACATTGCACACAGAGGATCGAACTATGTAAGGTCTGATCTCAATATGGAATTGAGTACGTAGGCAGCTCGCCCAGGGTGCGACCACTTCAAAGGAAAAAACCAACCTTTTCCCCTTGTTGTCATCAAAAGGAACCAGCTAATGCAGCGTCATGCTCAACCGGCACAAGGTCACCCCGAAGCCATCCATGGAAATCCTTTTACCATGACGGGAACTACCCCAAAGCCATTCCAACCATGTTTAGCCATTCACCCAAAATAAATTCATCACCAAGGCTGTTTGACCAAAATAATTTCATCAATCACATCAAAACCTCATCAAACAACAATAAATCCATTGCTGGAGTCATCAAACCACCCTGAAAATCTTGAAGCTAATCAAAACGCACCAGCCACCACAAGAATCATAAGCCACATCAAACACACCAACCATATCAAACCCATCAACCACTCCGAGACCATTTGGTCACACCTGAGCCATCAATGCACACTGGGGCCATCGATGCACATCACAGCCATCAGTGCATACTGGAGCCATTAATGCATGCTGGAGCCACCTCAGATCCTTGAAGCCATGCCGGAGCCATCCTGAAGCTTTGAAGCATCTCTGAAGCGATCCACTCATAGAAAAAAATCTTTTCATCCACAAACTGGGAGTCTCGACCCAACCAGTGCATTTATTTTAACCATCTTACGTTGCATATCATTTTCATCTACCTATAAGTCTCATTCTCTATCTAATGCAACTTCACAACCCACTAGGCAGTTATTACGCTACTAGTGCGGTCCCGCTTTTTTTTCCTCCACTAGGCAACTATTACACTACTAGTGCGAGATCGTTTATTTCAAAACCCGCTAGGCAGCTATTATGCTACTAGTGTGGTCCCGTCTTTTCACCCGCTAGACAGCTATTATGCTACTAGTGCGGTCCTGTCTTTTCACCCGCTAGACAGCTATTACGCTACTAGTGCAGTCCCATCTTTTCATCCCGCTAGGAAGCTATTACGCTACCAGTGCGGTCCCACCTTTTTCCCCCACTAGGCAGCTACTACGCTACTAGTGCGAGATTGTCCAAATCATAACCCGCTACGCAGCTATTGCGCTACTAGTGTGGTCCTGTCTTTTCCTTCATTAGGCAGCTATTACGCTACTAGTGCGGTCCCATCTTTTCACCCGCTGAGCAGCTATAATGCTACTAGTGTGGTCCCGCCTTTTCATCCAGCCAGGTAGCTATTACGCTACTAGTGCGGTCCCACCTTTTTTCCTTCGCTAGACAGCTATTACGCTACTAGTGCGAGATTGTCCAAATCATAACCCGCTAGGCAGCTATTACGCAACTAGTGCGGTCCCGTTTTTCCTTCACTAGGTAGCTATTGCACTACTAGTGCGAGATCGTTCACTTTATAACCCGCTAGGCAGCTATTACGCTACTAGTGCGGTCTCGTCTTTCCACCCGCTAGGCAGCTATTACACTACTAGTGCGGTCCCACCTTTTTTCCTTCACTAGGCAGCTATTACGCTACTAGTGCGAGATCACCCAATTCATAACCCGCTAGGCAGCTATTACGCTACTAGTGCGGTCCCGCTTTTTCCTCCACTAGGTAGCTATTACGCTACTAGTGCGAGATTGTTCACTTCATAACCCGCTAGACAGCTATTACGCTACTAGTGCGGTCCTGTCTTTTCACCCGCTAGGCAGCTATTACGCTACTAGTGCGGTCCCGTCTTTTCACCCGCTAGGCAGCTAATACGCTACTAGTGCGGTCCCGCCCTTTTTCCTTCACTAGGCAACTATTACGCTACTAGTGCGGTCCCAATCTTTTCCTTCACTAGGCAGCTATTATGTTACTCGTGCGAGATCGTTCACTTCATAACCCTCTAGGAAGCTATTACGCTACTAGTGCAGTCCCGCCGTTTTTCCTTCATTAGGCAGCCATTACGCTACTAGTGCGAGATCGTTCATTTCATCACCCGCAAGGTAGCTATTACGCTACTAGTGTGGTCCCGCCGTTTTTCGTTCACCAGACAGCTATTACGCTACTAGCGCAAGATCATTTCACACCCACCTGCTAGGCAACTATTACGCTACTAGTACAGTACGCAATCAAAGTATTATAGGCTCGTCATAAGTCCTATAGCTAGATGTCAAGAGGTCTAGTTGAGGCTCTCCTAAGTCCTCGTACTTCAATTACATTCTAGGCTCATCATGAGTCCTAGGACTGGATGTCACGAGGTCCAGTTGAGGCACTCCTAAGCCCTCGTGCACTCAAACAAATCTAAATCTTAGTATTATAGGCTCGTCATAAGTCTTAGAACTAGACATCGGGGTCTAGTCGATGCTCGTCATAAGTCCTTGAGCATCCGGTCATCATATCATTCCCCGTCACTCCTCTACAATCTTGCATTCATGGTCGCATCTCGGCACACCACAAAACCGGAGTGAGAATTTTTGGCGCCCTCTCAACCTTAATCCAATTCTGCAAGGGCTTGCAAAATTGAATCAAGGGGAGCCATCTGTAGACACCAAAAATTCTCACTGCTTAAAGCGAAATTTGAGGAAATAAATAAAATGAAAAGTTCGTTGCCTTTCTATCTCCTAATGCATAACTGTGAGTGCCAAAATACAACCATCATTTTATCCCAAGATTTTCAAACCTATTTTCAAATAATTGAGGGAAAAAGACTTCTTTTCCAAAAGTGAATGTTAAATAATAATTTGATATCAAACCCGCCTTTTTAATATTTATTATTTACCTATGTTACTACTACATTTTTATTTCATTATAACCTTTATTTTTATTATTTATTCATCTATCCATTTTTACCCATGTTCATTTTTTTCATTTTTATTTATTTATTTTTATTTTTATTGCTATTTCTATTCACTTGCTTATTTTATGTTACTTATCTTCATCTTGTTTATTGTGAGATACATTTATTGTCACTCATAACTAGTCCTATGTCATCTTGCGTTTTTATATAAACCGTTAGAGTTTTTAAGGAATCTTCTCAATTCGAACAACGTCTTGTATACTATTTCTAATGCTTCGTCAACAAGATTGATAAATGGCATATCCGGTTGAATGTCTTGAGTTCAAGTTTTAATCGGCAGCACTAGAACCCATATTACTCTCATCTCTTTTCCTCAGTCAAACAGATTAGTTGTCCCGGTCAAACCCACCAGCCCAACTCATGCAACCCAACTACAAGCCCATTGTTTTTTTCTTTTTTACCGGCCCATCAACCTTTTCAACCTCCAGCTGCATTGTTCTTCACGCCTAACCATTCTCCTTCTATAGTGGAGATCGATCAAAATTAACCTAAACAAAGAAACTAGAGGCAGCCGACCTACTCCTCTTTTCTCTTGAGCAATTTTCTTCTCCAACAAAGTAACCCTAACTATAGTGGCCTCAACAATCACCTTCCTCTCTCGATTCATCCTCGACCTAGCAACAGAGAAAAGAACCCAACTCTCTTTTTCCTCTCTTCATGATTTTCCTTCTAAAAAAGAACAAAAATCAAGCGAGGAAGTACCAGAGCCGTCTCCTTCCTCATCGAATGCACACCACCTCCTCATTCCTCTGTCGATTATCGTTCTCCATCTCTAAACAAGGAAGCAAACAAATGTCGCCTTCATGATGACGTATCGGTGATGCCCCTTCCTTTAGGTGCCTTCGCTACCAGGTTTCTCGGTGCCTCAATCTTGGAGTCCTCTGTTGCTCCACCTCCGAGCACTTCTGTTACTACTAAAGCACTAAAATTAGTCAGTGGTGTTGGTCACCATATTTCCTCTTCATCAATTGACTAAATTTGCACTACTTTGGTTGATTTACCTTTCATTCTATAGCCGAATCTATAATTGATTTGTTCGTCTATTATTTACTGGTTTATTTTGTGCATAACCTCTTCTCCTTGCCATTTTGAGTTGGCATTGACACATCAAACTGAGATGAATCTTTTAAGCTGGTTCGAACTCTAAGCCTTGTCCTGGTTGAGCGACTGATGATGTTTCTGAAGTTTGGTTTGGTTTGGTTTGTATTTGATCTTACTCTGCTTCTTATGTGACACACTGGCTTCATATCCCATTGTTATCTAACCCACTATGTTACTGTCAAATGCCGCTCTATCTAGATGTCTCTGTCAACTTACTGTTTATAATCTATGAATGAATTAGGCTTTTCAATTATGTCAATCATTTAGTTGCTATCTTATTTGATGCATGTCAAAAGGGGTAAAAGATGTGTACTAGCTTGTAATGAACGTCTACCATGTTTTGTATGTATCTTAGTGAAAATTTCTGTTTCTTATGGTTTAATACATCTCTTCACTACTCTTAACTAACTCATGGAGAATCCTTTCCAGGGGGAATATTTCACAAAACAGTTACAACACTCAAGCGCTCACTTTTATTGGTTGCCATCATCAAAAAAAGGGAAATTGTTAAGTCAAGTTCCTTAGGTTTTGATGATAGAAAACCTGTGTTGTTTATCAAACATGTTTACCTAAGTATGAAATTCAGGTAAACAAGGTGAAAGAGTGGCTTCTCACACAAGGTTGCAAGCACACTCTAGTCATGACTAGTGTCCTACTAGTCGGGCAGTCTTCAGAGCTCAAGCAGAGCTCCTAGCACATACGAGACACTAAATCAACACAACAATGACTCTAAGCATCAGAAGTGTTCAAGAGATCAAGATATATCAACCAAGAACAAGTAAATTAACAATACAAACGATCACACACAAGTTGGTGAAAGTTCACGACAAAGGCTGGTTGAAGAAAGCACAATCATGAACAAGATAACAAGTCATAATCTGAAGCTATAAAGAGGCATTAATTACGCAACATTAATGAAGCCATCAGGCTAGGCAAGTGGACGCCACACGGAGCAACCGACTACCTGAGCTCTTGCCTACAACGTGTCTAACTAGTGAGTGACACGTGTCATGGCGGCGCCTACCATCAAGTTGAAGATCAGCCTAACTTGTACAGAGTTATTCTACTGGGAACAATGGGTAACTGTCCCCTAGTGTATAGCTTATTATAGTATGGTTGTTATAAGTTAACTTGCTTATGTATATATATTCAATACATGTCGTATTGAATAAATGGCAAAATACACACGTGAGAAAAAGAACAAGTATAAGTTGAGTCATATGGAGTGCATCTGAGTGTGTGAGTGTGTGTGTGTGTGTGTGTTAGGGAGTAAGTGAGCGTGATTAGACTGTGTAATCAACTTAACACTTTCGGTGTTTAGTAGACTGACCAGTCGGGGAACGGTTAGGGAACCATAGGCCTGTTGTCAGGAAGGCTAGAGGACTTTGCTGATAAGTCCAGAACTGTCCCGGAGTCCATAGGTTGGACGGAGGGAGATTGAGTGAATTTCTAGGGTGAAAATTCTCAATCTAAAAGGAATTTCCAATTTGTGAATTATCGCATGTCTACGAAAACTATTAAACCTGTCTAACTCAATGACACTTCCGCAATCAGTCGAGAACGTATCCGGACACCAGTCAGTTTCAGATGTATCTTAAGGAGAAAAGTAGCTTTGAAGGGATAAAACTAATTCTAGAAACATTTCCGGCTATGAGGGTTTTACCGGGTCTCTTAGCGTTTTACCGAGAATATTTCCGGGACTTAGGGTTTCCTAGGGTTTCGAGGCACTTTCGGGATTTCTGAGACTTCCGACCATTAGGGTTTTTCTTATAACTTTAGGGTATTTCATATTTGATCCCTGTCCTCTTTATTTTCTTAAATTTTTTTATTGTTATTTAAGGATTTCTTGAAGCTAATTGGCGTGGTCTTACTACCTACATTTTTCCCCTTCCTTTAGGATATGGTTTTATCACTTTTTTATTGATACGACCTTGTCCGGTTTACTTTCATGCCTATCTTACCATCACTTCAATACCAAAATCATCACATCTTAATGAATATCAGTTTAACCTTTTGGAAGCAATATCCTTGGCATTATCACTTGCTGGTTGAGTGTTATATAGTTTTTCTGGATAGCTTCACAAATTCATCTTCCACTATAGTCTTTTTCCTTTCAATGCAGAATTTCTTCATATGGAAGTATGGATTCTTGTATCTAGGTAAGGCTATTTTTTAATTGATAACCTTGACGCCTAAATATTTAGCCACAACCAAAGTTTATCTTGCTTCCTTTTCCCCCTTCATCTTTAATTTTGGTTTAACTATTGAACTTCTTCAACATGTCACTCCTTATCAACTCTTATTCAGGCACTTTTGAAACCAACTCATATCTATCACTTCATATTATGTATATCATTCTATTCACTATTATCTTTTTCTTCCAATATTACTGTATTTCCTTAGGATGCTTCTTTTTCTTCATTTAGGTTATTATTTTGAGGTTGTTGTGACATAAACATCATCATGATCCTCAGTCTTAGTGACGTCACTATTACTACTTTTCTTGTTGTCATCAAGAAACATTATACCAACCTCGAGTTGTCATCATGTTTTGACTCATCAAATGAAAATCCAAGTTGTATTAAAAAGAACTCTGACATAAACTAAACTAAACTCATACACGCAGATTTCATGCAACCAGAACTTTTAAAAATTCCGATCGTTGCCCTAACTTACAAACTCAAATAGATGGGACCTTACACAAACTAAATGAGCCTTATTTCTCTAACATCTCCCCAAAAAAGGTAATCAAATGTCAAATTTAG
Organism: Limonium bicolor; assembly: GCA_023374045.1. Lineage (NCBI taxonomy): Eukaryota > Viridiplantae > Streptophyta > Magnoliopsida > Caryophyllales > Plumbaginaceae > Limonium > Limonium bicolor. The sequence goes on along the minus strand of CM041777.1, from coordinate 355,616,019 downwards.
ATGAAAATTATGCTGGCGAGGACGTAAGAGGGACACATTCAGATGTACTTTTGACAGTTTATAAGAAATTATTTTATTGCAGCTTCATGTAACTAGTCAAATGGTGATCTCATTGACCGATCAGTGACAGGTATTTTTCGACAAAAGGTATTTTACAAACCGTCTTAGTTTATGTTTCAAGGGCTCATTCAGAGGTATTTTTTAAGTACTTGTAAGTATATTTAAGTTAAGTTAGGGTAACAAATAAGACAAAATAAGAAGAAGAAAATAGTCAAAGAACGCTCGCATAGCCTGGCACGTGTGTGCAATGCCATCAACGTGATAGACAGTGCACTGCGCACGCATGAAACACGCACATAGAGGGACGGGTGACACTGAGGCAGCGCCGAGCGTTGGCACGGAAGGACGTGTGCGCTGCGAGCATGATGATAGACGGGTAGGTGGTGGACGCGGGACACACGTGAGGCGTGATGAGTGTGGGAGGCACAGCGTCAGGCACGGGTGAAGTTGACCAGGCGTTAGGTGCCGAGTGAACTGGCCAGTCCGGTCGGTTTTGATTAGTTTTGCCCAGTTTTGCGAGGTTTTGACTGTTATGCCCTATTTGAGATATTATTTGTAGTTTTTCATAACTTTTGGTTATATTTTGCAATTATGATATTTTTTTGAATGAAGGATAAAATGGTCATTGTCGGACTACAAAAATTTAAATTTAAAACTCGAATGTGCTGCGTATTGACCAGCTGAATTAAATAGGGTAATCGAGTTGAAGTAATTAGTTATAAATATTACTACTTTTTTAAGTTAGCATAGTTCATTCTAGTTTGATCGGAGAGAATCTTAGTTAAAACAAAACCCTCATTTTTTAAGTTAGCATAGTTCATGACCTGTTTTTAGTTTATTGGTGGGGTTAATCAACTCGTTCTTATTGTGGATGATGTTAATTAGTGAACTCCAGTACAATGTTTTTTTGGCTACATTAAACTCCAAAATATTGTTTGTTTGAGAGTGAAAAATCAACTCTTGTACTAATGAACCACTATAGCATTTACTTGAGCCATACGTTTCATTTCACTTCAACATGTAAACATACATTCAATTAAAAATGTTGGTAGTTAGTCGAGCACAGCAGCAGACGTAGTGGCAGGGGTGTTCTGGAGGGAGTAGAACACCCCTTAACTTTGTTAAATTACACAAAATTATAGTATAAAAAATTTTTTTTTCAGAAAAATTTAATAAAAAACCCCTAACTTTTTATAATTCTGTCTTCGCCCCCAACTTCTATTTCTGGCTCCATCCTAACAGAGGGTGAATAGAAAAAAATGGATCAAAATAGGAGTTTGATTTCAGTAGAGTTCGACCTCAAAACCTTGCGCTGCTAATCTTCTTCAATCTCACCATCATTACCATATCCTCCTAGACGGTTCTGATTCTGCACCTCTTCGCCCTGTTTATGATTTCCCTCCTTTTGCTCTTGCTTCTTCTCTATTGGCTTACCATTCAGGAGCTCCTTCCTTAACTCTGCCATTAATCTTGCCGTTAATGGAAGCCCACTGCACTTCTGAATGACATCATCCTTCACTGTAATTCTCTTCTTTCTAGCAGCAGCACTTTCTTCCTTCTCTGTCGCCGCCGCCGCCGCCACATCATAATTCCCCGTTGCCGCTTCATCCATCTCTATCCGCACTGCAATGTTGTTCCTTGTTGTCGCGTCATCATCCCTGCTTAGTGCCGCATTATCTCCACCATCGTCTTCTTCTTTTTCATGTTCATCTTCGTCCGCAGCCTTTCCCACCACATCCTTATAAATTTTCCAACAAATGTTCGGATCCTCCAGAGGCATCAACCTGTAAATCCTTGTCCCTGTACCACCCACCATGTCTTCTACCACTTTCTCCCCTCTCCCTGTAACTATAACCGCCCCGCCTGTCCCTTTCGGAAATCCAGACCATAACCGGTCCGGCTCCGCCTCCTCCCCAGGTTCAGGAGCTCCGAACCACTCGTCGCCGCTCCACGCTCCGTCCAACACTACCAGATACCTTTTCCCCATCAGCTCTAATCTCACTGTAGACATCAGCGCTACCAATTTCCTCCGTTCCTCCGCCGCCTCAACTTTCTCCTCCTCCTCTACTTTCTTTCTCTCCTCCACCGCCTTCTCCATGGCCTCTCGTTCTGCTTCCGCTTTTGCTTTACTTTTCAGATTCAGAGCTCTCTTGAACACCGATTCTTTCCTCTTAAGCGGTTTCTTAGACTGCGCGTCTGCTGACTGCTTCTTCGCCTCACCAGCGCCATCACGCTGCGTTTCAGTGGTGGCAGAGTTAATTATCCCATTGATGCTCTCATCGCTGATTCCAAGAGCATAAAGGATTCTTTTCGCGATGACGATTCTAAAGCTGCCGCCCTCGGGATTTTTGTAGTCTGCCGCGGTGGTGACGGGTTGGTGGAGCTGCTCCGATAAGGGGACCCAGATCCGAAGTACGTAGCGGGATTTAACTTCCATCGTGTCGATGACTTTCTTAGCGAGAGTTGACTTCCCCACGCCTTCCGGCCCGAAAATCCCCACCGAGTTAACTTGTCCCTCCAACTCGCCGTACTGGAGATCAATGCTCTGTGGGAAGAGGAGATTTTTTACCCCTAGGACATCGAGTTTGAACCCCCGGACTTTTATCGGGGATGGAGGGGTTGACCTCCAGATTTCCCTCTTGACTTTCACGTGATTCACCTTGGGGAATTCAAGGCGGGTTGACGTTGAACTGCCGGTGTGGGGAGTTTGGTCGACCCCGGCGAAAGCGTTTTGGTTGGCTGCAGTGTCTGTTTTTTTAGAACCGTGGTCTGTTTTAGCATTGTGTTTGGAGGCAGAACCGTGCTCGGCGGTGGCATTGATGGATCCGGATTCTGTTTTTGAAGGGTAAACGTGTTGTTGGACCTGCTTTATAGGGGAGTTGGTGAAGCGGGCAGTTAGAAGCTGAAGGAGATACAGACTACCGTAGCGATACGGAGTCATCTGGGCTTCAACTACGAGGTTGTTGAGGAGGAAGAGATTCTTCCTAATCTCATCCCTTTTGGACATCGCCTCATCCCTAATTTTGGCCTTTGCCCCATCATTGCCGTCGTCGTCGCTGTCGTCGAAATCTGGAGTTGAAGCTGATGCGAGCTGATTGTACACGGTTTTTTTCATCTTTGAGATTTTGCAGTGGAATGGCACCCCTCCTCGCTTGATTCCGGCATCCAGCCTATTGATCAAGAATTGCTCCAACTCTCCGGCCATCTTCATCAGTTGTGAGTCTTTTGAGCCTCCCGTCATCTTCTACTAAGATTTAAATTGATCTCAGAAGATTGCGAGATAATAAAGAACTCGCGTCTGTAGCGTAGGAAAATTAGAAGGATCTAGGTTAAATCCTACAACCACAGAGAAGCATGGATCAGATTATTTGGCTTGTGAGCTGGTACTGGTGCTGCACTACGTTACTAAAGTCAATACCAGGAAGGCGGAGACTTACATGATCTTTTCTTTGAGGAAAAAAGAAGTGCATGTGAATATGGAAAACGGTGAATTTGATTGGTCTATAGAACTTAGAAGCAAGCCAGTCTTTTTTTAACTGATCCCGCAGGAGAGAACTCTTTACTGAAAAGATTCGGTCCCACCGATTAGTGTAGCCCTCTTATTATAAGTATATGGGTATTTAGTCCAACGGGAGAATGTAGTATTCTCCCACCACAAGATATCACGGGTATTTAGTCCAACCGGAGAAATGTAGCCTTCCTCCCAACCTCAAGAATGTTCCGGTACTAACCCGGTGAGTGGACAAAGTCTACACCCAAAACCACTGTCATGACCTATACTGTATTGAGGACGACCTGCGACAGGTACAACCTCAATAATTGCATGCATGGCCAGAAACATCTGGGCTCCTCGCTTCCCATAGCATTGAATATGTTAGACGTCACACAAGGACGTTAAACAAGCACACTCTTGTATATTGTCAGTAGTCACGTTTAAGGACAACGACGTTGTTTATAAAGGAAGTTAATGAGAAACTTGAGTACAAGTTCTCGGTATAATAATACGTAGGTATTTAATCCACTAATAATGTAGAGTTGCATGCGTGACACATACACGTTATAGTTAGTAACGTTCACGCACATAAAATAACACAGCAGTGCATAGAATAATCACAACGATACACAAACGCAAGTGCAACATGTTACATGCAATTATCTTGGTCGTTATTTCACACAACAGATAGCACACAAGCCGGTGTAATCCGTTAGCAAACAGGTTGCAAGAAATCCATACCGTTCACTGAAGATTGTACTCGATTAATTCCCGGTCAACGTCTGGTCCAACAAAGTCCTAGAATAGGATTAACTGAGAGTGTTAATTTATGTTACTCTCGTATAACGATTTATCGTATCATGAAATGTCCTCGTATTCGTTATTTCATGTGAGGTTTATTTTTAACGCTTAGATAATTTCTTTTAACCCCTTAACCTTATTTATGTTAAAGGTTTACCTATATAATTTAAATCATCGTAGTCTTTACTCATAAGACTTATACTGTATGGTAATTCTCTTTTATGATCTTATGTACTGCATCAATTATTTTCTCTTAACTTATATAATTCCCTTGAATGTATTTTTGTATAAACAAGTATTATTCACATGACATGTTGTACTTGTCCAAACGACATAACAATTTACAATTTCGTTAATGACATTGGTCATATGTTAATTAATTCTTCTCTTCACTTTATATTTAATATACTATAATTTCCAAGTATTATTTGATGTTCACACCTTAAATTCCTTATATTCATTTCCTTTTGATTTACTTGAAAATCTTAAATATATATACTTTATACACTTGTATTATTTATAACACATGGTTATAGTTGTCTAAATGACATAACGACTTTATAAATTCTCAAATTGTATATACATGTCACGCATGGGCATATTTTTTTCCCATATCTTTTATTAATTACAAACTAACCCCAAATAATATTATTTCTTTGCAAATAAATTGCTTGTACTTGTATCACATATAGTTTTAATTTCATAAATCCTTAAATCATACTTTTCTTTTTCTAATTCCTCTAAATATCCATATAGGACCTACAAATATTTTCAAATCCCATAAATACACTATACTTTTCGGTTATTATATTATAACCTCATTTATTTTATAAACTTTACATTATACTCCAAAATACATGATATTACATAGTTTTAAATCCTTAATCAATTAAATCACAAACTTAGCCTTATAAAATCGATAATTATTATTTGAACACCTTAACATTTGTAAATCACCAATTAGCCACATTAATTTTTGGCTTTGCCATATAATTTCTTAAAATTATATTTTAACCCCAAAACACTTTATAATAGTTACATATTAACTTACATCCTATAGTTTAATTATTTAAATTCTCTTAATTACCAAGTGGACACTTATATTCTTACTATAATTATGCATCCGCCCTTATTTAAATTCTAGATTTACATATAAACTTTTATAAATTACAATTTCACCCTAAAACTTTTATAAACTTAATATTTTATGTCATAACTCATTTCAACCCAAAGTTTTCGGTCAACACTTTGACCAAAGCCTAATTTCAAACTTAATACATTGATATACCCACAAACTTATATAATTCTCGGTTTTACACTAATCTTTTCAGAAATTACAAAATAGCCCAAAACTTTATAAATTGTTATTTTAACTTCTAAACACTTATTTAATTCACCCAAAATTCATAATATTAATTTCTATACATATATAGCTCATTAAAACTTATTTTTCACCAAAAGGATTCGGCCATAGTTATTTGATGCCATATAATTTTCTAAAACTTGATTTATAACTTATAATAATTATACATAAATACATATGAGCCATATATCTCATGTAAAAATTATTGTAATGTCTTAGACATATTTTTAGCTCAAAATGGAGTAAATTCTCCCTAGTTAATTCGGCTATATAGTATACTTACCATATATAATTTTTTTTGTGACATAAAATTATATCTTAAGGTGATAACTTTATCTTAAGAGTTATATTTATTTTTCTTGGTAAATAACTCACCATTTACGGCCTTAATAATTTGGAGATGTGTACAAAATTTTTGTACAAAATTTATGAGCTTAAACATTAAGGGTTAGCTTAATAAACTTACTTTTAATCAAGGATGATTAAGTACTTGATTTCTCCTTGAATTCCCAAGCTTCCTCCAATGGAATTTGATGCTCCCATTTTCGGTTTCCAGACATGAAAGGAAGGGGTTTAGGAGTTGGATCTTAGTATAAATCTTAAGTAGAATTTACAAGATGTTTTCAAGGGATTTACCTTAGGTATTTCACCTTATAATTTCGGCCTTGATAGAATGGATGAAGATCCAACTTCTCTTCATGAAAATTGATGAAGAAAACATGTTTAAATGTGTAGCAATTTTCGGACATGAATATTAAAATTTCTTAAGGATTTTCATGTATGAAAAATACCTTAAGTTAACCTTGAATGCTCCTTGGTCTAATGTTGATTCAAGGCAACTTCTTGGAGCATAAGTGCTAGCCGAATTCTTGTAGTAGTATTAGGTTGCTATTTGCTTCAAGACTTGATGAAGAAAGCTAGGAAATTAACACAAAAATGGAGTTAGAACTTAAGACTCCATTAATGGAGCTTGGAGCTTGGAAGGAAAAGAACAAAGAAAGGGAGGAGGAGAGGGCTTACCCATACGGATGCAGCAATGGAAATGAGAAGGCACAAGTGCCGTGAGTTTGTATAGGAAAGAAAGAGTTAGTTTTATTTAATTATAGACATCATTATTTGACATGTTAGGTAATGGTTTTTCTTAATTGATTTCCTTCAAATTTGGACTTCAAAAGTCTTCAATCTAGCTCTTGCTTTCGGCCATGGTGGGAGAAAATAATGGGTGATTGTCGTGTGCTTGTGAAGAAATGAAAGGAAATGAGTTGTTAATTGTCAATATGAAGACAATAGTGATTTTTCAATGGAGTCAGTTTTTTTTTTGATAATTGGGCATAAGCCATTTATTAAATGAAAAACCTGGTGAACCAGGCGGATGGGTTTAACACGGGCCTCATTAAAACCCCCCTAGAGAAAAACCCAGTGGGAAAAAATCCTAGAGGGAAAAAGAGTTCAATGGAGTCAGTTGCAAGCAATGAAGTGCATGATAGTTCTATTTTGTTAGAACTTGAATCACTCTCAAATTCATATGAAGGTGAGAGTGATGAGTTAGTTGGTAGTAATGATGATTGATAATATCAATTATGTTGTAACTCGTTGTAACTTAGTTTTTCTGTTACTTTGTTGTCGTAACTTAGTTTTTCTTTAACTTTGTTGTTGTAACTTAGTTTTTCTTTAACTTTGTTGTTGTAACTTAGTTTTTCTTTAACCTAGTTGTGGTAACTTTGTTTTTCTTTAACTTAGTTGTTATAACTTAGTTGTTCCAACTTTGTTGTTTTACTCATTGTGACTGAAATTTGGTCATTCAATTCTCATTTGTTTCAGAAAAAAATGTATCCCCACAACATTCCAACTTATTCAACTAAGTTTGGTGAAAAAAAACTTGTACTGCAAATAGTAAAGTTTTTGCTAATCGCAGTACAAATTAATTTTAAATCATATTAATAGTGTAAACACATAAAAATGTAATCCAACACTTTTTTTAAAAAAAAAGATTCCAGTATTGATTACAACAAAAAAGTAACTAGCAATATTCAGTACTAATCAACTACAAACTTCTTGGGTTAAATTACTTTCAGATATAATTTTTTGAAAAAAAAAACACATGGACACATCATTACATGGTTACATCGTTAATATGATTTAAAAAAATTTTGTACTGCGGTGATTACTAATTTTGTACTGCGAATAGCAACCCCCATTAAATTATGTCATCCACTTATATATGTAACCGGTTAGATTAGCAAATGGAACCATTTTTTATTTTGTGTTCCTCTTGTATATGGCAAATTCGATTGTGCAAGCGTCCCGCACAAGAGGTAGGAGAGGGACACTGAGTTGGCAGTCCCAGTCAGCAGCTGACTTTTAATACCCCGGATCTAAAAATGGTGATTAAATTACTCTAATATGATTATTAAAGGCCTAATGGTGCCTAAAGAGTATTGGTAAAGAAAATAAAACCAAAAGTAAAGAGAAAACGCTTGAAAAGCGAAAAACGCTAAAATGCGCATTAAAATTTAAATAAGAGATATATGATCTCGTAAGGGTCCGAGATGGATTCCTAAGGCTTAGTTAGGCCTAATTAGTATACGGGAATGATTCCCGAAGAAAACGGATCCAAATAATGGATTAAAATGCTAACGGAGTTTTAAAGCACGTTTTTCAAGAAACCCGAAAACATGACTTTAAGTGGTCAAACGGACCTGTAAAAATTATAGTTGATTAAATAACTGTAATTAAGTATTAATGGAAGCTTAATAACCATTAAAATTATTTAAACGGCAAAATTCCGGAAAACGGACCCGGTAAATGAATAGTGTCGAAACCGGGAGACAAAACACGTTTAATTCGAAAAGACGAAAAACGACCCGGGCTATTAATTAATGTGGGCCGGTTTTAATTAATAAGTGTACACCCATTAATAGCTTGCTAGCTATTAAGTAATAACAAGACAAATAAATAAATAAAGCAATAGTATAAAGTAAAAGTAAAAAAAAAAGTAAAGTACCCACCCTCTCACCTTCTCCTTTCTTCATTCACGATTTGCTCCAGAATTTGCAAACTCCTTCTTCCTCCTCTGTAACTCGCGAGACCGAACAGCACAACCCTCACCTTGTCTCACCTCTACCTTGCTCATTTCTCCACCAAATCACACGAAATTGCCACCGTTAGATTCGTATCGGCGAGGGCTACGTTTTCCACCCCTCAAAACCTCGATTCCTCCACCTTCACTTCCATGGGTGTTGGAGCTTTTGAAGCTTGAAGGGGTGCTCTTGACTCTCCATCATCACCTTAATGCTTTAAGGTAAAAATATAAGCAAAAGCTCATCATTCCTAGCTTGTTCTTCCAATTTTGGAAAAAAATTCTCCACGTTGAAAATTTCCCCATTTCAGCTGTGAGCTCCTTGCTCTTGTGGAAGCTTGGGAACTCCATCAATTGATTGCCAAGCCATCCTTTTGAGTACTCCAAGGTAATATCTAAGCTAGAGCCTAAAAACTAGTTCTTGAAATACTAGTTTTGGTGTGGGAAAAATTAAATTAATAAGCTTGATATGTGTGTGTGGGGATGTGATTGTAGACGGCAATCTAGACCCCTTGTGTAGTGTGAAAACAAGAAGAGAAAGATGGAGAAAAAGGAAGAGGAAGAAGGGAAAGAAAAACAGAAAACAAACAAGGTAAAAGCTCACCTTGAGTTAGTTTTATTTGGCTTGTGAAACTGATTTTAGAGTTGAATTAATGCTCTTGAATTAGTGTAGTCAAGGTAACATAATATTGAGTGGGAATGAGAATGTTTAATGTTGTTTAAGTGTGAGAAATAAGCTTGGGAACTAAGCTAGTTTAGATGGTGAATAAATGAGAATTTGATGTGGTTTTGATGTTTAAACCAAACAGGGGAGAAGAAGTGTTTGTGAGCTGATTTAATTGTGGTGAGAATGCTAAGAAAGTAGCCAAGTGCTGTCAAAATTTGTTTAGGAGATTTTGGGCTTGAGTGTTTTTATTAAAGGAAGAAGCTAGGTGTGTTAAGGAGATTCAAGTGAGTGGTTAATGTTTTGAGAACCTAACTAAGAAGAAGAGTGTGCTGGGAGTAAAATAATGTCATTTGAGTGCAAGGTATGGCATCAGTAAGTGAGGTTTGAATGGTTTAAAGAAGAAACCAAAATCTGTTACAATCTAATAGAAAACAAGAAAAAAATTAGTTTGTAAGTGTAAAAGAATCTAAGTGAAATTAACTAGAATGGTGAGTGTACTTGGAGCTTAGTTTAAGTTGGTTTAGAAGGGTGATTAAGTGCTCAAACATGTAGATCATAAGTGTGAAAGATTGGAAAATCAATGGTGAAAGAATAGAGTTGTAACAGATTTAGAAACTCCAAATCTGTAAAATCTGTAGCAGGGTCCGGGACCTAGTCCATGGACAAAGTCCCGGACCACCCCCCTTTATTCACCCGAGAATTTCCTACCATGTTTGGTCCGGGACTTGAGTCTGGTACAAGGTCCCGGACCACCTGCTAAAATCGCCCGAGAATTATGTACTCAATTGGTCCGGGACTTAAGATTGGGACAAGGTCCCGGACCACCATCAAAAATCAGCCGAGAGTTAGGAAAACAATTGGTCCGGGACCTTAGGTAAGGACCAAGTCCCGGACCACCCCCAGAAACCTACAGAGAGCATTTTAAAGGTTGTAATTGATGGGGGTTTAATGATGTTATAATATGTTAGGGCCTTGTTTGGTGACATGTAAAGGCCCTAGGAAGTGTAAGAAAGCGTTAGAAGTGATTGAGAAGTGAGAACTCAAATTAACAAGAGTAAAACCGAGATAACGGGATAACGGGGTAAGTACGGGAGTAGCATTTAATTGTGTACCGTATGATCTTAGTATTAATAATAATGTTTGAAACATTATCAGAGAGTCGTGCGTGACCCGAGCATGGTGAGATGCCACGGTAAAGTAAAAACCCCGGTGAAAGGTATGATTTTCTTATACTCCGCGTGCTAACCGAGTTACGTTGATTTGTGTGTTTGTGTGCCGGCTTAATCAAGATTAAAGCATGAAAATAATCCCTTGTTTGATTATGCATGCCTTGTTGTTTGTTGAATGAGCTAACATACTTGTATGCCGGTGTGGTCTAACATAGTGAATGGACCGACTCGTAGTGAGTAACGTTTGGCTAGAGACCCATAGATCGGGTCGACGCTTATGATAACGAAAACGTGCAAACACACAAACTATCCGTTAAAGTATAACGATAACGCAAACATTTGAACTCCCTAGAATGTGAGGAGAAGTACGGGTTGAGTAAATACCCGATAATGGTTAGAAAAACCACATTGAAATAATCCACGAAACAAATGAGAGTGGAAAGATAAGTGAACCTCCTTCAAGAGGATTTAAGATAGTTCGAAGATGTGAACTAGTGAAGAAGGTAAAAGAGACCTAAGGGATTAGTAACTCCCTTGTGACATGGTCGACCTCCTATATGGGGATTTTACCCGATATAAGAACATAACCGAAAGTATGAGTAAGTGAAATGTATGGGTAACTCTTAAAACCTAAGATTAACCGAACTTAAGTAATGTTTCCAAAGTCATTAGAAACATCGAGAGTGATGCTTCATGACTATTATACATAGTATTATTATAACTCCGAGAGAGGAGTGTATGGGAATGTAAGTAGTCCGAGAGTAGTCGGGCCTAAGTAAAAGAGATAGGAACTAAGAGAGAGTTCCGTGAGCTAGTTGAACCTTCCCACCATGCTAGACCCAGAGTAGGGTCGAAACCGGGGAAGTAAGACTATGCCTGAGAGCCATGAGTTTTGGCCTAAGTATGTATTAAGAGTAACAAGCATGACGTAGGAGACCTGTAGTGTCTCGAGAATCTACAAGAGCCTGAGTATAATTAACCCAAGAGTGTGGGTGAGATAATGAGTATAAATAACCCAAGAGTGTGGGTGAGGTAATGTGTATAAGTAACCCGAGAGAATGGGTGAGTGTAAAATGAGTAGCCCAAGAGAATGGGTGTGTACATGAATAAGTAACCCGAGAGAGCGGGTGAGTTATCGAACGAGTAAACAAGGCATAGTGAGGTATAACCATCAAGGCCTAAGAGTAAGCAGATACAACTAACAACCTTGTTATGTTAGTTAGGAATTGTGTTCCGTGATTGGATGTAGATTCCTTGAGTAATACACATATATATTGTATTGTTATGATGCATGTTGTTTGACTAATGAACTCCATGTATATCCGACAAAAGTAGTCGGCGTACCCCGGTTAGCGCTCGGGGTATGCGAATTTCATATGCAGCGTTAAGCTGCGCCCCTAGGGGCGATGTTTTTATTTTACAGGTACACCGAAGTTGTTACCGTTCGAGAGTAGGACGGGGTCGGTGGGTTGCATGGGTAGTTAGTTTTAATGACTTATGTATTGAAGGGAGTGTAAGACCGAATATGTTGTCGGCATCCATTCATTGTAGACTCGGTATGGTAAAGAAAGATTTGAGTATTGTATTTGTAATGTGTACTCGGTGGTTCCAGTTCATCAGACCGTTACGGTATGTAAGTTTAGCCTGGTTAGCCACATGGGTGGCTAACGGCGTTGTTTCACCCTCGTTGTAATTAGAGTTCCGCTGCGTGATTAAGAGGTAATGATTTGATTAACGGTTGGGGTGTTACAAAAATGGTATCAGAGCGAAGTATCGCTCTGATGACTGGAAATACCGAGCTTAGGAGATACCGAGTTAGGAATTAGAGACATTGGGCTAAGGGTTGAGTGGTAGCATGAGAGATGCGCTAGATAGGAACTTCCAGTATGATCTGGATACCTACAATACCAGACCCGCCCTCCACAAACCCCGTATTTAAAAGCTTGGGAAGGAACACCTGAGAGACGGGGAAACCCGATCTGACAGTTATAAAATATTTTAATATAAACCAGAACCTGTCATGCGGTAGATCCTGAGAACCGGAAACCCCGGCGATGGATCCCGCTGGAGCGACAATAACCGCACTCAATGGCGTGAGGTCGAGAAATCCTATTCCAGGGAGACCAGAATCTGTGGCAGCTCGGGGCGACATGCTTAGCAGTCGCGAGAACCCAGCTGGTCGAGCAACAGCAAGAAGGATGCACCAACCATGCAACAAGGCGGATTCTTGAGAACTAACAAGAACCGGGACACATGTCTACGGACCACCATAATTAAATAATACCACCAACGGTATACCAATTGACTAAGCATCTAGTCAAAGGTAGATGCACCCACCCTGCCACGCCCAAAGAGGTTGCAATACTTAACTGATATAGCTTGGACAGCTACAAGCATAATTACGGGATATACCCGAATAGGACTACTGAAGTAGAGCCTAAATGACTTAAACCTCGGTAACCATTGTGAAGACGGGGGAACGAGCAACGAGGTAGATCATGGAACTAAATAATTAAGGAACTCCAAGAGTGGAGAAGCACCTAAATGAATGACAGTCATGTCAAGATGAATATGAAGCAGCTCCAAGGAGTAGTTATCCAACTAAAGGATCAAGGAAGAGCCGACAAGGCTACCAAATACAATGTGAACAATACCGTGACCGGTATGAGTTAACCCAAAAACCGCCTGTACCGCACACTTTCCACGGCAAGTGCAGTATTAACGGGACTTTTAAGAAGAGCTTTGACAAGCGACCAGTACTTAGTAAGTACCAAATGGCGAGAGAAGCCAATATGGCAAGACAATCCTTAGAATTTTGAAATGGAAATTTGGAAAGGCCTAACGGCCTGATCATTGTATAAAGAACATGCCGGGCAGCGAGAAGCTAGACCTGGTAAGAAGCAACTGGCATTGAAATGCCATGAAGAATTTACCTTCAAACCCAAATTTTCTTTCGAAACTCAAATTTTCCAAAACCCCCCAAATTTTAAAACCAAACCAGAGAATCACGGTAAGTTATTATAGGACGATATAAGAGGAGTTGGCAACAGAATACTTCACTTAGGCGTGTGACCGACACTACGGTGTACTAAACGAGACATGGAACGACCGCACTCCGAAGGAGCTTGCGGGCCTGACAGACCAATTATGAGTTAGTCGGGTAAGTGGTAACGTATCAATAAGATACTCCACGTATGTATACAAGTAGAGTACGGAACACGAGAAGTAGCCCACTCCATACTACGGACGAAAGAGCCAATTCAAACCAAGACAGTTAGACACCTCGAATGATCGAATAACACAAAGAAGTTTACGAAGCTAAGGAGTCTAGAAACCAGTAAGGTAACGAACCTAAGGACATAGCGTGGAGAAGTGCGAGAAGCACAGAGTATTAGGTATAGACATTGGATATGTCTTAAGAAATATTTAATGACTGGAATGAATACCAGTGTAAGCAATACGGCGAATGCCTAAATGAACTTATTGATGTTACGATAAACGGGATAGAATTCCCACATTATACCTCACTGAAGAGAATAATGACCTGACCCAGAAGGTATTAGAAGGTACCAAGGATCTACCCAATAATGGGAGACATTACAACCCTAAACGGGATAGTCAAGTATATAACCGCAAGGCGGAGTAAGGAACTGAATATACCAATGAATTCAGGCCAGATGAGATGACAAAACTCAGTAACACCCAGGAGCAATCCGAGAAGGGTGCCGGAGTCAACAGTAGTTGAACAAAACATCGTGTTGAGAACACAAGTGTTAAAGAGAACACTCGGGTAGAACCCGAAGGGATCCCACGTAACACGGGGTACCCTAGATTGCCAGAAGGCATGGATTAATATCAAGTTATTTAAAAAGGGCCTTCCATGTACGGAAGTGTGATGAGACAACCATATCAAAAACCCAGTAATACCTCCAAACCATTTAATGGTATACGGAGAAGCAGAAACCTATATAAACAGCCCACATGGAGCATGACTCGAGGCAAGGTGGCTTGTAAGCCGATAGAACCAACTACAATTCGTAGATTCAAACGTTGTAAAACATATGCATACAGGCATAAGAATTATTGTGGAGCATGAACCACTACCTTAGAGTGGGGACACCACTTGTTATTGTGGAGCCTATGGAGCGGTAATTGCGTGAATCTTCCAGAGAAAGGCTACCACCTAAGTATGAAATGTGAAACCGCTAGAGCGGTGTAATGATACTTGAGCAGGTGATTATTGCCAAGGAATAATTTGAACAGAGATAGTATGTAGAAAGGCTTTGATAGCAGTGGAAAGAAACCGAGAGAGTAATCGGTTGAGTAGTAAACACAGTATGTGTGCAATATGAATTGCAGAATAAACAATGCGCCATAAATGTAGAGAGTTAAAGAAGTATATTTTATTGAGCCAAGTGAATGGCAAGCCATAGTATAAATGGCGGGAGTACATGAGCGGAAGCTAAAGTAGTAGCGGATGCCATATAAGCCAATGTTGTAATGAGTAGAGCATGATACGCAGTAACAGATAATGATACGAGCTGTTGAGAAAATGTGGTAAAGGAGACATAATCATTCCTATCTCATGAGAGATTTACTGTCAAGGGTTTACGCTTCTGCACTCTGTATGACTGAGTGTTTTGGTATTGCACTTGTGCGGTAATGATCGAGTGGGAGAGCCAGGAAATTGAGAAATGTCAACGAAGCCTGTTGAGCGAGAATCTAAAGAAATAACCGTGCGGCCTTTGGCCAAAGATGCACGAAGAATGTGGGTTGTAACCCACAGGTCCCAGGACCGATGAATGGTTAATGCAGAGTAGTATGATGGGGAATTCTTGTACAGAAACAAGTAAACAAACGTAATTCAGAAGCAACTGTTAATTGAGGAAGCACTACATATTAAGTAGTAGCTTGACCTCAACCGACAACAAGTCGGGAAAAGTAAGTGAATAATCACAAGGTATACAGTGTTATGCAAAAATAGATTTCCAGAGAGCTGGAGGGAAAATCTATAACTCATCGAATTCGCATACGGTAAGAGATACCTAGCGACGATTGAAAACCTTTATTCCCAAGACACAAAGGGATAAAAGGAAGTGGATTAATACATTCAGAATACCAAAGGGCGAATTAAGCTCTAGTTATCAGGTCACACAGCAGAAGCTCGTGGACCATAATTCAAAGGTTAAGTATACCTAGCGATTGTGAGTAATTGGCTAATCCTAACGCCTGAAGCCTTAGAGGCTAGAACCGAACCTGGTTATGAGTTAATTAACCGCATTGAAGTTAAAACACTTCATGACACTTGAATTAATGAACCAATGTTTAGTAATAACATATGGTTAGTTACGCGGGCGTAACCCCTTTTAAGGGGGGTAGGGCGAGAAACCGCTTAGAGTATGTTTTACGTTTAGTGCGTAAACTACTATGTGCATAGCACAAAAGAGATTGTTTTGATGATTGGAACTTATGTTACATAAACATATGTACCCATTCATTGTGTAATAATGATTATTGTGCATGAGTGATGCAAGTAACGAGTATGTAATATTTAAGAAAAGAGGAGTAGAGAGACTCCTAGGGAATGAGAATCCCTATAGTATATGTCTAGTGAGATTAGACATGAGACATAATGAGTACGAATTGGTATGAAACCGATGTGGAACCTTGTAGGGAGTGAGTTCCCTAGGTGATTTTATTTGAGAATGATTGATGGAGTGAATTCCATCCTTTGGAGTTGTATGTTGTGTGTTTCAATTAAGTAAAAAAAATGATGAAATGAGCCTCAAGTAGTGAATGCCTAGGTAAGTAAATGGAATAAGTTTAGAATGATGAATGACCTAAGTACTAGGAACTAGAGATTAATTGAAATGAATTGCTTCATGAATATGACTAGAAAGAGTTAAAGATAGAAAACGAAAATGTTTGACTATCTAATTGTTTGAAACTGACGTGGGAGGTGGAACTTGATCTGCTAGCGATCAAGGGAAACCGAACACAAATTGGAGTGGAAGGATAGTTCAACACTGATGCTGATCACATTAGGGTTGGATGATTCTCGAAGCTCCCTATAAGTGGTCACAAGTAATCACACTAAGGAAAGATGCAGCTACCATAAATTTGATTTGGAGTTGTGTGATGTTTTAAAAACAATTTCCAAACAGAATTTGAAAAGGAATTTCTTCAAGTATGAAGATGGAAATGAAAACTGGTTTTAAACCGCTATCACCCGCCGATGGTTGTGACCTTAAGTCTTGATGACCGGTAGAACGGTGGGCGTGTACTAGTTTTGAAACCATTGCACCGTACGTGCGGCGGTCCTAAGTGACCAGTTGGGGCGGTGACAGTGTGTGATTTTTCCAAAGGCAGCGGGACAGGGAGAGTACCCTGAGACGATCCTGTGTTGAGTGAGTCAACCAGAGTGCCTGAGGATATGTATATGTGTAACGTTTTGATCAGAACCGAAGGGACCGTGGGCCAGAGAGAGTAAGTGCCCATTTGTCATGAAACGGCCATGGACCAGAGAGCGTAAGTGTCCAACGTGACCGGTACCTGAGGGATCAGTAGTGTATTACTCAATATGCATTCGAGGACTGTAGTGCCTTCTTGTCTTCGGACCGATTCCATGGAGAGAGTAAAAGAGTATTTTTGATTGCTTTACATGCTGTGATTTGTGTGTGGTCTGTGTAGTATGAAATGTGACTGACTTGTGGAGTCTGTAAGGTTATACATGTATTATAACCTTGGCATAGTACGCCCCTGAGAGTAACCATCTAGATTCACCAACTTTGAGGACAAAGTTCCTAAGGGGGTAGATTTTAATACCCCGGATCTAAAAATGGTGATTAAACTTAATATTATTATTAAAGGCCTAATGGTGCCTAAAGAGTATTGGTAAAGAAAATAAAACCAAAAGTAAAGAGAAAACGCTTGAAAAGCGAAAAACGCTAAAATGCGCATTAAAATTTAAATAAGAGATATATGATCTCGTAAGGGTCCGAGATGGATTCCTAAGGCTTAGTTAGGCCTAATTAGTATACGGGAATGATTCCCGAAGAAAACGGATCCAAATAATGGATTAAAACGCTAACGGAGTTTTAAAGCACGTTTTTCGAGAAACCCGAAAACGTGACTTTAAGTGGTCAGACGGACCCGTAAAAATTATAGTTGATTAAATAACTGTAATTAAGTATTAATGGAAGCTTAATAACCATTAAAATTAATTAAACGGCAAAATTCCGGAAAACGGACCCGGTAAATGAATAGTGTCAAAACCGGGAGACGAAACACGTTTAATTCGAAAAGACGAAAAACGACCCGGGCTATTAATTAATGTGGGCCGGTTTTAATTAATAAGTGTACACCCATTAATAGCTTGCTAGCTATTAAGTAATAACAAGACAAATAAATAAATAAAGCAATAGTATAAAGTAAAAAGTAAAAAAAAAGTAAAGTACCCACCCTCTCACCTTCTCCTTTCATTCACGATTTGCTCCAGAATTTGCAAACTCCTTCTTCCTCCTCTGTAACTCGCGAGAACAGCAAACCCTCACCTTGTCTCACCTCTACCTTGCTCATTTCTCCACCAAATCACACGAAATTGCCACCGTTAGATTCGTATCGGCGAGGGCTACGTTTTCCACCCCTCAAAACCTCGATTCCTCCACCTTCACTTCCATGGGTGTTGGAGCTTTTGAAGCTTGAATGGGTGCTCTTGACTCTCCATCATCACCTTAATGCTTTAAGGTAAAAATATAAGCAAAAGCTCATCATTCCTAGCTTGTTCTTCCAATTTTGGAAAAAAATTCTCCACGTTGAAAATTTCCCCATTTCAGCCGTGAGCTCCTTGCTCTTGTGGAAGCTTGGGAACTCCATCAATTGATTGCCAAGCCATCCTTTTGAGTACTCCAAGGTAATATCTAAGCTAGAGCCTAAAAACTAGTTCTTGAAATACTAGTTTTGGTGTGGGAAAAATTAAATTAATAAGCTTGATATGTGTGTGTGGGGATGTGATTGTAGATGGCAATCTAGACCCCTTGTGCTGTGTGAAAACAAGAAGAGAAAGATGGAGAAAAAGGAAGAGGAAGAAGGGAAAGAAAAATAGAAAACAAACAAGGTAAAAGCTCACCTTGAGTTAGTTTTATTTGGCTTGTGAAACTGATTTTAGAGTTGAATTAATGCTCTTGAATTAGTGTAGTCAAGGTAACATAATATTGAGTGGGAATGAGAATGTTTAATGTTGTTTAAGTGTGAGAAATAAGCTTGGGAACTAAGCTAGTTTAGATGGTGAATAAATGAGAATTTGATGTGGTTTTGATGTTTAAACCAAACAGGGGAGAAGAAGTGTTTGTGAGCTGATTTAATTGTGGTGAGAATGCTAAGAAAGTAGCCAAGTGCTGTCAAAATTTGTTTAGGAGATTTTGGGCTTGAGTGTTTTTATTAAAGGAAGAAGCTAGGTGTGTTAAGGAGATTCAAGTGAGTGGTTAATGTTTTGAGAACCTAACTAAGAAGAAGAGTGTGCTGGGAGTAAAATAATGTCATTTGAGTGCAAGGTATGGCATCAGTAAGTGAGGTTTGAATGGTTTAAAGAAGAAACCAAAATCTGTTACAATCTGATAGAAAACAAGAAAAAAATTAGTTTGTAAGTGTAAAAGAATCTAAGTGAAATTAACTAGAATGGTGAGTGTACTTGGAGCTTAGTTTAAGTTGGTTTAGAAGGGTGATTAAGTGCTCAAACATGTAGATCATAAGTGTGAAAGATTGGAAAATCAATGGTGAAAGAATAGAGTTGTAACAGATTTAGAAACTCCAAATCTGTAAAATCTGTAGCAGGGTCCGGGACCTAGTCCATGGACAAAGTCCCGGACCACCCCCCTTTATTCACCCGAGAATTTCCTACCATGTTTGGTCCGGGACTTGAGTCTGGTACAAGGTCCCGGACCACCTGCTAAAATCGCCCGAGAATTATGTACTCAATTGGTCCGGGACTTAAGATTGGGACAAGGTCCCGGACCACCATCAAAAATCAGCCGAGAGTTAGGAAAACAATTGGTCCGGGACCTTAGGTAAGGACCAAGTCCCGGACCACCCCCAGAAACCTACAGAGAGCATTTTAAAGGTTGTAATTGATGGGGGTTTAAGTGTTAATGATGTTATAATATGTTAAGGCCTTGTTTGGTGACATGTAAAGGCCTTAGAAAGTGTAAGAAAGTGTTAGAAGTGATTGAGAAGTGAGAACTCAAATTAACAAGAGTAAAACCGAGATAACGGGATAACGGGGTAAGTACGGGAGTAGCATTTAATTGTGTACCGTATGATCTTAGTATTAATAATAATGTTTGAAACATTATCAGAGAGTCGTGCGTGACCAGAGCATGGTGAGATGCCACGGTAAAGTAAAAACCCCGGTGAAAGGTATGATTTTCTCATACTCCGCGTGCTAACCGAGTTATGTTGATTTGTGTGTTTGTGTGCCGGCTTAATCAAGATTAAAGCATGAAAAATCCCTTGTTTGATTATGCATGCCTTGTTGTTGTTGAATGAGCTAACTATGTATGCCGGTGTGGTCTAGCATAGTGAATGGACCGACTCGTAGTGAGTAACGTTTGGCTAGAGACCCATAGATTGGGTCGACGCTTATGATAACGAAAACGTGCAAACACACAAACTATCCGTTAAAGTATAACGATAACGCAAACATTTGAACTCCCTAGAATGTGAGGAGAAGTACGGGTTGAGTAAATACCGATAATGGTTAGAAAAACCACATTGAAATAATCCACGAAACAAATGAGAGTGGAAAGATAAGTGAACCTCCTTCAAGAGGATTTTAGATAGTTCGAAGATGTGAACTAGTGAAGAAGGTAAAAGAGACCTAAGGGATTAGTAACTCCCTTGTGACATGGTCGACCTCCTATATGGGGATTTTACCCGATATAAGAACATAACCGAAAGTATGAGTAAGTGAAATGTATGGGTAACTCTTAAAACCTAAGATTAACCGAACTTAAGTAATGTTCCCAAAGTCATTAGAAACATCGAGAGTGATGCTTCTTAACTAATATACATAGTATTATTATAACTCCGAGAGAGGAGTGTATGGGAATGTAAGTAGTCCGAGAGTAGTCGGGCCTAAGTAAAAGAGATAGGAACTAAGAGAGAGTTCTGTGAGCTAGTTGAACCTTCCCATCATGCTAGACCCAGAGTAGGGTCGAGACCGGGGAAGTAAGACTATGCCTGAAAGCCATGAGTTTTGGCCTATGTATTAAGAGTAACAAGCGTGACGTAGGAGACCTGTAGTGTCTCAAGAATCTACAAGAGCCTGGGTATAATTAACCCAAGAGTGTGGGTGAGATAATGAGTATAAATAACCTAAGAGTGTGGGTGAGGTAATGTGTATAAGTAACCCGAGAGAATGGGTGAGTGTAAAATGAGTAGCCCAAGAGAATGGGTGTGTACATGAATAAGTAACCCGAGAGAGCGGGTGAGTTATCGAACGAGTAAACAAGGCATAGTGAGGTATAACCCTCAAGGCCTAAGAGTAAGCAGATACAACTAACAACCTTGTTATGTTAGTTAGGAATTGTGTTCCGTGATTGGATGTAGATTCCTTGAGTAATACACATATATATTGTATTGTTATGATGCATGTTGTTTGACTAATGAACTCCATGTATATCCGACAAAAGTAGTCGGCGTACCCCGGTTTGCGCTCGGGGTATGCGAATTTCATATGCAACGTTAAGCTGAGCCCCTAGGGGCGATGTTTTTATTTTACAGGTACACCGAAGTTGTTACCGTTCGAGAGTAGGACGGGGTCGGTGGGTTGCATGGGTAGTTAGTTTTAATTACTTATGTATTGAAGGGAGTGTAAGATCGAATATGTTGTCGGCATCCATTCATTGTAGACTCGGTATAGTAAAGAAAAGATTTGAGTATTGTATTTGTAATGTGTACTCGGTGGTTCCAGTTCATCAGACCGTTACGGTATGTAAGTTTAGCCTGGTTAGCCACATGGGTGGCTAACGGCGTTGTTTCACCCTCGTTGTAATTAGAGTTCCACTGCGTGATTAAGAGGTAATGATGAGATTAATGGTTGGGGTGTTACATGATTGTACTGTCTTGCTGACTGGGCTGTCTTTTTACTATATTAACTTTAAATGGTTGTAACTTTTAATATATAAGTCCAAAATGAAAAAAAATTATACCACTGTTCATCTAAATTCAAGCTCTTCAAAATAAGACCAATCATGGATATGTTTTGATAACTTTGAAAAAAAACTATTTTTACATGTGTATAATGATATACTAAAATGATAATATGATTCATTAATTTTGATATTATGATTCATTAAAATTGATATTATGATTCATTAACTAATAAGTGGTGAATTAGATAATAAACTTTGGAACCGATAAAATCATTATTGTTTTGTAGTGTATATTATTGTTGTATGGTGTATTTTAAAACTTATATGACGAATCACGTATTTTTCATACATAACAAATATTATTTTGGGTTGTATTATTGTGTAAATTTTTTTATTCTTATATGTTTGTGATGATACACTAAAATGAAGAATGATTCATTAATTTTGATTATGATTCATTAAAATTGATATTATGATTCATTAACTAATAAGTGGTGAATTAGATAACAAACTTCGGAACCGATAAAAATTATTATTGTTGTAGTGTATTATTATTGTTGTATGGTATATTTTAAACCTTATATGGTGAATCGCATATTTTTCATACATATCAATATTGTTTTATGTTGTATTATTGTGTAAAATTTTTTATTTTATATGTTTGTGATGATACACTAAATGAAGATATGGTTCATTAATTTGATATTATGATTCATTAAAAGTGATATTATGATACACTAAAATGATGTTATGAATCATAAGTCTCATTGATATAGGATATATATAGATATATGTAATTAATATAAATTTTTAAAGTTCTCAAAACATATCTATGTTTGGTTTTTTGAAGAGCTTGAATTAGATGAACAATGGTATAATTTTTTTACATTTTGGACTTATATTTTAAAAAATATAATAATTTAAAGTTAATATAATAAAAAACAACCTAGTCAACAGCTGACTGGACTACTGACTGGGTGCCAACTCATACTGCCGCACCCAAATTGTACGTGGACGGCTGCACCATCGCATGTCTGCTTGTATATATATGTTTCGGTGGTGTGCATAAATGCGTTGAACATTTGGTTTTGTTGTTTATATGTATATCTATGCGAGTTTAACGGTGACATGTTGTATGCATTGTATATTTTTTTTCCTTGTCTTGATTGGTACATACACCTACCGGTAACCATGTGCATATATATATCCACGTATAACCATGGTATATGTTACAAGATTTTTTTTTTTGTGTTGCTTATATGCCTATATATATATATATGCTTACCGTAAACTTATAGTGTAAGTTGGAGATTTTTTTGTCTTTGATTGTACTTGCACATTAACGGTTATACATGGATAATTAGGTGGATCTAATCTTGCTATATTAATGTATACTTATGTATATTATAAGTACATTAGGTAGTTAATTATTTTACTAAGTCAAAGTGAGTAAAAACATGTCCAAATATGCCATATAAAACCGGCATTAATGTACAGATTTTTGGACTTGTAAACTTTGTGTTATAATTAATGTTATAACATTTCTAAGTATTCATGATATATATTAAATATTAAGATTATGTAACATAAGTTGTTACATTGTTTAAATGTGTATATCAATTTACTTTAGCATTTATAAATGCTTAGGCAATCGTAAAATATTTACGTTGCTTGTTAGTATTTTTCGCGTTCTTTTTTTACAAAGAACGTTATTGTGTACCGAGTCGTACAAACGCTCGTATATATTTTCCTAGATGACGCTCTCCTAGTTGAGCTTGTTTCGTAATGGGTTTAATGCCCGTTAATGTTCATACGTAAGCGTTTATATGCGTACGTGTAGACGACATTGTATTAGCGTTCGTGGATCGAACGTTGTCGTGTTATGAGTTGTATAAATGTTCGTATTGATCTTTCCTTGTTGTCTCTTCTACTATTCCGACACGGGGCGGGACGCGCGGGCGCCGGGTGTCGGGGAGGGGCGGGGCTCGGTTTTTGCTGTTTTATGATATAATTGGCCGTTTTAGTCATTCTATACATCTATTATGCGTGTTTTAATCAGTTTGTCCTTCTTTATGAATTCGTTACTGACATTGAACTATAGAAATACATGTATGACCGGTATTGACTAACCTCTACCTGTCTTGACTAACTGCACACACAGTATGACTAAATTTTACGGTAAATAGCAGATGGTGGGAGAGGGCAAGGGTATGTTGGGTATGTTTGGTCAGGGTAAGGGTAAGACCATTCCCGAGCGAGGTGAGAGTTCATCACACCCTCGTATGAGCGGTCCTGATGCTGCTGTTGTAGAGAGGAGGCGTACACATTACGCGCATGCTTCGGCTAGGAAGCGTAGGGAGGTTGAGCTTCTACGAGCGCGGGAGGAGAGGTTGCAGGCAGAGATTGATCTGGAGGAGGCGGAGGCGGAGGAGGAGGAAGAGGAGTTGGAGCAGCAGTAGAGTGTGGATGTCGACTCGTTGGTCGGTGATGGGACGCTGGTCGTGCGGTCTGATAGTCCTGCTTGGCCTACATCTCCACAGCGCGGCACGCGAGACGCACGTCATGGCCAGGATGACGATGATGATGAGCACGTAGATGAGCCGGGTGCTGAGTATGAGGGTACACGTATGCGCCCTCGTCGTAGGTCCTCACTACATGGTCCGGCAGAGGAGGTGGCGTAGATGCTGGCTGCTGATGTTTGGTCGCTAGGGCGGACTCCTGTGCTCGAAGGCCCCTATGATACGAGTTTGATCCCGAGGTTCAGTGGTCACATCACGCTTGACGTGTGGCGAGGAGTGGTATGCCTCCCGTCTGGTAATAGATTTCATAAAATTTTAGATTGTTTAGGAAATGGTTAATATAGTGTAAAATAAATTTTAAGTATTCAACAGGAGAAGGGATGCCTTAGCTTAAAGGCTAGGGTGAAGTATTTGGAGGTGTGGACTCCGAGTACACTGAGGCACCCGAAGTCTCGAGCGGCGGTTGAGGCGAGCGGACTCGGGCATCTTGCCGACATAGCGCATGGTTGTTTTGACCTCGCGCTCCTTTCAGTGTTCGTGAAGATATGGCAGCCTGACACGTACTCCTTTCACATGCCATTCGGAGAGATGACTATTACTCTCCACGGCGTCTACCACATCTTGGATATCCCCATCACTGGCATGGCGATTTCCTACATGCCCGACGAGGCCAGCGCTCGGGTAGGTGATGCGGCCCCACCACTACACGTTTTTATCCCCCACTTCCTAAAGCTATTTGGCTCGGAGAATAAGAAGGACCTGATAGATTGTAGGTTCCTGGAGAAGAGCCAGATGTTGGGCAAAATAGTAGTTAAACTATCTTGCTAACTATGGGCAGTGAACCCAATCTTTGTAGTACAACAAGGTCGTATCCACAGAGACTTCGCAACTATCTAATTATCCAGTTAGTAAATGTACAAGAAGATAAATAAAGTGCATAAAATGTAAATTGGGGGTTAGCCGGAGGCAGCTTGATTTGTTTTAGAATTAGTGCAAAAATATAAACACTGTAAATAAAGTAAATGGATGGAAAAAGGTATCCTAGGATAGCGGGGGAATTTCCTAAATTACTTAAACAATTTTATAACCCTATCTCAATTATTTATTGTCTATTAGAGTTAATAATTGTCAGTTACGAACTCTTAGTAATAGCGTCAGTATTTTCTGTTTCAATCCGGAGTATAAATTCCAAGGTTTATTCCTTTGTGGTACCTTGACTATCTCAAAATCTGTGATAGTTACCAATAAAAGCGTAGTTTGTCACGCTAAGCATTTAACAATATTTACTGAAAGGAATTAAAACAAGTTAATAAGTGAAACAGGGATAAATATTTATTTAAGTAATATTAGGATCAAACCCCACCTAGGATACGAGTAAAAATCACTCAGACATTAACAGAAATAAAAAGAAAGCAGAGATAAGCCATTATTTTGGAGACTGCCGGCGGAGATGGACTGCGATTCGCTTCTGCTCCAGCTCCCTTTTCTTCTCTTCTTTTTATACTGCTTCTGCTTGTGGTGGAATGAAGAATGAAAATAAATGGAGAAGTGGGGGATAAGAGGATGGAATGGATCGTAGGGTGGAATGAGGTGAACGGTGGTGGGTCGATGGTGAACTGTGGTCTAATTTGGATTTAGGAAGGGATGGTTTTTTAGCAGAAGGAGCGTGGGTTTTATAGAGAAGGGAGGAGGAAGAGAAGACAGGCTGTGACAACGCGTGAGGATTTTTAAGGCAGGCGCCTGATTGGTTAATGGGTAGATGGATATGTCTGCAGGCACCGCAAAGGAAGAGGCAACTTGGGGAAGACAGTCGGCGAAGAAAACCAGTCGCATTAATTTCTGGATCTGTGTTGCATTTAGACGTGTCCTTGTTTGTGTCCGTCCATTTTCCACGGACATATTTCTTCCATACACGTCCGCCCCTTGTCCGGCCTAATTCCCACGGACGCGTTCATTTCCTTGCTTCTGTCCGGCCAAATAAGCACGGACGTCACACGGTTGCAAAATTTGCCCTGTCCGCCCTTTGTTTCTCGGACAAGACACGGACTCATTTCTTCACGTCCGGTCTTCTGTCCGGCCTGGTTCGCGGACACAATTGCTGTCCGGCCCTTGTCCGCGCTTGGTTCCTCGGACACAGCAGCTCACGTCCGGCTTTTGTAATGCGGACAAGACACAGACAGGTTTATTTGACTCGTTTTCTTTTGTGAACTTTGACCGGCTCTAGATTCTTCGTTTGGACTCCGTTTTTTGAGCCGTTTGCGCCTATGCGTTCGTCTCTTTGTCTACTTTGTTCCTAGCTTGGTTTTTCCTCATGTTTAACCAGTAAATTTGTAATATAACCAATAAAACATAAACTGAGGAAAACATAGATAAGGAGAAATGAGAAGAAAAGTGCTAATATATAAAATACACCTTAAAACATGCTCATTTGGACACTTATCACACCCCCACACTTACCTTTTGCTTGTCCTCAAGCAAAACCATGTACCCAAGCAAGTAGGGAATGCTCAGTATTAACAAATATTATTATGAAGGGTAGGATAAAGAGGTGAACTGTAACACCCCAACTACTAACAACATACTTATTAACACATCGCAGCGGAATTCATAACCCAAACATCTCTTAACTCTTTGGTGTTACACGCCGTTAGCCCCCCTGGCTAACAAGGCTAACCTACATACATTGTACCGGTCTGATGGACTAAACTCCCGAGCAACTACACAATAATCCTTCCATGTCCAACATTCATTATACACTTACATTACAACTGTACCGAGTATTACTAACTAACGCCGATACAATTTCGGTCTTACTACACCTACAATACATGTTCAATTTGAATGTCTACCCTGTACAACAACTACCCGTCCTACTCTCGAACGGCTTCCAGCTCCTTTGTACCTGTAAAGTATGGGGGCCCCCAAAGGGGGTCAGCACCTTTGCTGGTATGGTACTCCCGCAGCCCGCATGCTACCGGGCCACGCACAACTAATTGTCGTCTTAGCATGCGATTGATTTTATTATAAACATACACAAACTCACACACATATCATGCTTAAGGCGCACATCCATTAAAGGTACACAAACACACGGTTAGCCCGCATAACATAACAGCACACTTCACTTAATAACATACTCAAACTTAGTTTCCCTCTTCTTAGAGGTTTACACCTTACTTAGGGAGTGCCGGGAGAATATAGACCCGAGCACAACATACACATATTTTCTTTACTTGAGTGGCGGCCTCTTATAGGGCCGAACACAACATACATAATTTCCCCCTAGCTCCAATAATGATGAGTTAGGTAAGCCTGGTTACGCTTGTGTGTGGTTGTAATCCAAGGAGGAAAAACAACCGTAACATAACAAGAGGGAGTCAAAGCGAACTTAGGCTTCAACACCCTACCAACATTATACATAATTTCCCTCCTAGCCCGATGTGGAGGTCGGGTAGGTAAGCTTTGGCTAAGCTAATGGGAGGTCGAAATCCAAATGAAGGAAAACAACCCTTAACATAACAGGATGGGAGTTAATTCACATATATGTATTAACTCCCAAACAACACGCGCGACCGGCACACACCGGATTCCTCTCCATACATAACCTATACTTATTAGTTAGAGGTTCCCTTATGGAACTTATCACATACATACATCGCATAGTGTTACTAACTCGGTTAGACACATAAGGGGAGTAATATCCCTCTTTAACAACCATGGATAACTGTATCCGATAACAAACAACACATCAAACAAGTCACATACATCACACTTAATCACAACATACATTATCGCACGGATAGCCGTAGTTAGAACGTTCCCGTGGGTTGGGACGTTTATTCCGAGTACCGATCTCTTGTGTGAACCTAAGATCGGGTAGTTATTATTTAACACATAACTGAGGTTAAGCGGTATCGGAATTATTTACGCCACAATAATGAATTACTGTAAACTCATTTCATGCTTTATCTTGCAAGGTGGCAACACACACAAAAAAAACACATTGGCATACAAGCCGGTGTAATCCGGTAGGGCACAGGTTGCAAGAAAACCATACCTGTCACCGAAGGTGCACTCTAATGTGCCATCACATGTTCCTTGAAAATCTTTGTACAACTGGTAACATTATAATTACTTTCATTAACATTGGGGTAACATAATTGCCTGATAACTAATGCCCATAGTTAACCCCGTCATCCCGTTGTACTTAATTTATTTAGGTGATCTTGGATTCACAACTTACACATTCACTCTCATACTTGTTCATACTTCCAATGGCCTTTAAAAGTCACCAAACAAGGCCTAACATCATCACTACTCTATTAATGGCACACCTTGATACCAATTAACATTCTTAGAAATTAAAATTTCTCCTTTTTTTTTTGTTAAGGGCCGACCGACCCACCGACCGACCCATCCTTTATGGGTCGGTCCATTGCCGAAACTTCCGTCTTTTGGAAATTCTCCGACCGACCCAAAGCTAAGCCGACCGACCCAAAACCCTCTGGGTCGGTCCATTGCCGAAACAATTTCCTTCGTTAAATTTTGCCTGACCGACCCAAAGTTAAGCCGACCGACCCAAAACCCTCTGGGTCGGTCCATTGCCGAAACTTTCTGGCTGGCTTAACGTGGTCCGACCGACCCAGAACTGGGTCGGACCCTGGGTCGGTCCACTACAGATTTTTCTCTTACTTTGTTCTTTCAACTCCAAATTCTTTCCATGAATCTTAGTATGTTCTAACCTCATTTTAGGCACCTCAAGTACATCTTAATCCCCCCCTAAACACACATAAAACTCATCTTCTAATTCCTTAGGCCTTTACTCATTCCTCCTCAAGATACCTAACTCTTACAATGTTTTCTCTCCATTAGTCACACAAGAACACCTAAAATCACCAAGACACTCTCAACCATAACGCCATCATCAAACACTTATTTCCATATAAATTTTGACATAACTTTCCCATAATCTCTACTTATTCATCCTCATCAATCATCATCAAAACTCAACCTCTTCATTCCTAATCTAGCCACACCCTTTTCAAGGGTCCTAACAGCACACAATAAAACCTCAACTCATCAACATCAACAATATCACCATAACTCCATAAACACAATACCAATCTCCACCTTAAAACATTTGGCTCTTAAGGCCTTTAATTCAACTATTAATTCACAAATCTCTCCACACCAGCTAAACACATTTTCATCCCACAATTTGGGTTCATTAACTTGTTTACCCATCCCAAACATTCAAACAATTTTAACAATGTTTAAGGAACAATGTTTAAGGTAGTGTTCTTACCTTATTTTCACAAGTCTCCTCAATACACCTCTTGCTCCTCATCTTCTCCAAATTGATTAAGAGGGTATGGAGTTTCCCACTCCATCCCAACATCCAAGAACACCCAAAACACACATAATTAATCACTTAAACCCTTAGAACTCAATTAAATCAAAGGTTAGAATTAGGGTTTACCTTTGAAGTTTTTAAGAGGGATTTTTCTCCCTTGAGTCAAGAAGGAAGTTACTCCACCATTGAAGGGTCAATTTGGAGCTCAAGAACAAGAAGAAACAAGGTATCAAAAATGGTGAAAGATTGAATACACCAAGAGATGGAGGAAAAATGAGTTTTTCTTGGAAATCTTTACCTTGGAAGGAAGAGGAGACTACAAGCTTCTCATTGGTGCCATTTTCTCCTCAAATGGTGAAAACCCATGGAGGTCAACTTCATCCTTTTGGAATTTTGAAAAGAGAGAATGATAGAGGATGATGAGGGGAAGAAGAATATGTAATTTGTTTTTGATTTGGAGCTCAAATGGAGCTTGGGATTGAGATTGAAGTGGAGAAGCCATTGTTGGCTAGATGGAGAGCTCCATCGCAGAGAGGGAGGAAGGGGAGCCGGTTGGGAGAGAGAGAAGAGAGGAAAGAGAGGAAGAGAGAGAGAGAGAGGGAAAAGGAAATAAGGAAAGAGAGAGAGAGTGTGGGGAATAAGTAGTCTCTCTCAATTTTTGCTCTATTAATTAGTTACTAGTCATGTGTGAGTGAGCTGTTTACATTAATAAAACCGGCCCACTAATATAAACATGCTGGAGCGTTTTTCGTCTTTTAGCAGAAAACGCTCGTTTACTTACCCGGTTTAGCACTATTTACTAACCGGGACCGTTTTCCGGAATTTTCTCATTCCTTTAATTTTAATGGTTATTAATCCCCCATTAATGTTTAATTATTGTTACATAATCAATTATTATTTTTACGGGGTCGTTTAACTGCTTACCATCACGTTTTCGGGTTTTCTCGAAAACGCGTTTTAGGACTCCGTTCGCGTTTTAACGCCTTATTTAAATCCGTTTCCTTCCGGAATTTTTCCCACATGTTCTTAATGTGTAATTAAGGTATAAAAATATATTTATAACCCTAATGAAGGTTATGTACCTCCTAAAATAATTAAAACGCGTTTTCACGTTTTGTGACTTTTACGCATTTTATATATATTTTTTTTTTCTTTACCAAAGATCTTAACGACTTAATTAGCCTTAGAGAATAATGATCACATATTTGATTAACATATTAAAGTTTGGGGTATTTCAATCTACCCCCCTTAAAAGAACTTCGTCCTCGAAGTTCACACTTCCCACACACCATTTGTTAGAATAAGGGGATTACTTGAACATAAAACTTCCATAACCAAACATACTTTACATCACAACCTCGGACTTAACGGTCCGGGTATCACATCCGTACATACATAACATGACATAACATACTTACATAGTATCCTCGGACTTAACGGTCCGGGTACCTTAACAACATTTGCACATACTTAACAACCCTTAGACTCTTGGTCTGGGTAACATAACAACATTTAGACTCGTAGGTCTTGATAACATAACATTTTCGGAACTTAACTACATTAGGACTCAAGGTCCAAAATAATAATTATTACACCTACCACACAACATGTCATAGCATGTATATCAACCAGAAATTCCTTTCCATCTCTTCATGAGTTCGAGACCCATGTCGAGTACATATACACTGTGATCCCGCAGAACCGGTCGCGATGGACACTTTGGTCCCCGTTCCTTTGGAAGATCAAAACAATTGCATACATCTTTAAAAATATACTTCTCATGTCACCGGTCCTAAGACAAAGGCTCATACGTCCTCAGCTCGTGAGCAAGTAGTAGGAAAATACCCTCTATGAGGTTAAGTATAATGAAATCCTTTATTGGAAGGTTACAAGTTGAAAATCCTCTACGAGGTCACATAAATGTAGTCCTTCCTTTGAAAATACCACTTAAGAATCTTTAAAATATTTACTGAAGTATTGAAAATACCAATTGAAAATTTGAAACCCAATTTAAAATTCTTTTGAAAACTCCAATACAACTCCGAGTCCAATTATTGTTAACTGCATCTTATTCTTGATGTGATTATTTGTGACCACTTATAGGGAGTTTCAAGAATCATCCAACCCTAATGTGATCAGCACCAGAGTTGAACCATCTTTCCACCCCAATTTGTGTTCGGCTTCCCTTGATCTCATGATAATCAAGTTTCACCTCCCACTTCATTTTCACGCAGCAATTAATTCAAACATATACCATTTTCTATCTTTTAGTCCATCTAGTCATAATCATTACATCTCCAAGGGTGGAACTATGTCCATCAATCGTCTTCCAGATTTATTTTAAATCAAGTTACCTAGGGAATTTAATTCTCACTAGGTTCTACATTGGTGTCATACCTCTTCATAAATCACAATACTGTATATATACATATATCCATATATATATTTTTATCAAAATATAATACACGATATTACTTTTGGTATCATATGAACATACATAGTCGGGGTTTAGTTCCCCGGGAGTTTTCTACTCCCTTATACATATACTTTCACACACATCCGTTAACACCATAACCACACTTATCACAAGGGTATTCGCATCTTCTGTGCGTAATTACCATAATAAAACCATGAATGAATGCGTATGTTTATGTAACACACACACCAATCATCAAAACAAATCATTTTGTGCTATGCACAACATAATTCACGTACACTTGTACGATACTAGACACTAAGTGGTTCTGCGCTCTACCCCCCTTAAAAGGGATTACGCCCACGTAATCTATCACTTAATCACTGGTTTATAACGGTCTACCGTCGTGAAGTGTTTTACCTCCACGCGGTTTATTATACATTGTGTTCTGGTTTGAGGATCTTAGCCATATTGGCGGTTTAGTCCCTAACCAAGAATTCTCACTAGAGTTTATTTTAGTCCTTAACTGGCTTCGATTCTGGCCTGTGAGGCTATAGGCGTTAATAATTAGCCATCCACTCATGTTCACTACACACATATAACACTTGAATTGCTGGCTCACTATTTTCTGCTGCGCAACTCTTGATAACTTTAGAGCTTAGTTTGCCCCATACACTATTGTACATTCCCGATTATCGCCTTATCTTGGTAATAACGGTTTCTCAACCGACGCGTGGTATTTCTTACCGCGAGCGGATTCGGTGAGTTACAAAACTTACTATCCATTTCCATGGTAATTTATTGTATTCCAGAATGATTTACTTGATTCCTTCCGACTTACTGTCGGTTATCTTTGAGCTACTACCTAATGCGTAGTACTCTTTCGGTTATATCCGACACTTGAGGTATATTCCATACCGATGTTTAATAATCGTGTTTCTGTAGTCACTATGCCAGCTGAGTACCCTTTGATTGGTACGACCGTGCTCATCTTATGCATCGGTTTTATCACATCATAAGTCTTTGTTCTTTCACCACATTTGACATCTCCCAAACTTCCTAGCTATCTCACTCGATTATTACCGTGCAAGCGCAATACCAAAACACTCAGTCATACAGAGTGCAGAGGCGTAAACTCTTGACCGTAACTCTCTTATGCGATAGCAATAGGAATTCACACTGAGTTCCTTATCACCTAGTATCGACCATTGGCTTATTGCCCAGTCTATTTGTTATTTCTTACCTTGCACGTTCATTGGGTTTAACCCATAACTGGTCTTATTGGCCACATTATTATTTAACAATGCTTTCACAACGGTCGCTTACTGCGCACCGTGCTATTACTCATTGTATAACATTTACTTACACTGCATCCACTATTATATTGGCTTCCACCATTACCCGTGTTTCGCCACTTATTTGGCTGATAGCTGAATACGCTATTTTTCTTTTTTGAATCTTTATGCTCCTTGAGCGTTGTTTATTGCACACTTAGCATCCCACACCTATGGTGGTTGCTAGTTGACTCATTGCTTTTGTGGTCTCCACAACTGGTATAAATGCTTCTATGCGTATAATACTCATTCAATCACTCTTAGGTAACAACATCATAGTCCATCCCTGACATATCCCTTAAACTTGGTTCACATAGTTACTGCTGTTGCGGTCTCTCAATATCAAGAGGTATCCCCACACTTTAAGCAGTGGTTCGTTATCCGCTTACTTACTTATATAACATAAACTTTCGAAATCAATAACATCTTCTTGACACATTCTACTTGTGGCTTATAAGCCTTATTGCCTCGAGCTCTGCTCGTTTTAGGCTATCCATACACATTCACTTCTCCATATAATATTACATGGCTTATAGGTTGCATTGAGCTCCACGACAAGGTCGTTGTTCCTTTCATGGTATGCCCCTCCTAGGATGTCAGGCTTTGTCCTGACGACTTATGTTTAAACTGGGTTTTAGTTTCAACCATTGCGTTTCTGTCATGTTATTCTGTTCAACCACTGTTGATCCAAACACCCTTTTAAGGATAGATCCTGGGTGTTACTAGGTCATGCCATTACATCTGGCTTGTACTTATGAGTACGTTTGATTAACTACATCGCCTTGCGTTCTTGGCCGGGTTAGATATCCTCTTCAGTGAGTTTGATATCTTCTGCTAGTTTTAAGTGATCATTCCGGGAGTCTCGTCCCGATCGTTGCACATTGACGTGTTCATAGTATGCATCTGTCTCACCCTATTTAGGCTGGGTACTTATTCCAGCTATTTCATTCATCCATCCGGATTCTTAAGACATACTCCACGCCTTTACTTACTAACCAGTGCACTTCGCACTTGTTCACCCTTCAATGTTTCCTTAAAATGAATTTACTGATTCTTTTAGTCTCGTTTACTTTACTGGGTTCCTTTACTTCAACCATTCGATGGTAGTTTATTACTCTTGTCTGACTTTTACTTCGGACCGTAGTATGGAGTCAACTACTTCCCGTGTTCCAGACTCCACTCGTATACATACGTGGGGTATCCTACTGATACATTGCTACTTACCCGACTACCCCATAAGAAGGTTTGTCAGGCCCACAAGCTCCTTTCGGAGTGCGGTCGTCCCACATTACTGTTGGTACACTCGTAGTGTCCGTCACACGCCTAGGTGAAGTATTCTGTTGTTAACTCCTCTTATATTATCCCGTGATAATAAGCATTCCTTGCTTCCCGAACTTAATCAAGGGAAAGTTATCCACTGTTGTAGTATCATGAACTCCATCCATTTCCTCGGGTTGTTACCCTTGGGTTTACCGGTTTCCATCCGGTTATTTAAAGTAACTGGGTAAAACTTACCTACCATGTGGCACTGAGGCCGGTGTAGGTCTTCTGGTTTGGTTTAAAAGGAAGTTGGAAATAAAATGGGTTTGAAAGAACATTTGGTTTTGAAAACGGTTTTGGAAATGAATTTAAGTTGAAAGAAAATTTTCGTGGTTTTACAACGTTTCCTTGCCTTAACCAAGTCTAGCTTCTTGCTGACTGGTATATTTCCAAGTATCGAGGTCAGGCTATTAAGCCCTTCCATAGTTATGATGATCTCACTTAACTCCATGGTACTTTACTAAGTACCGGTAGTTGTTTAAAATTTCCAGTACAGCCTTGTTGTGGCAGCACTTGCCATGGCAAGTGCGCCATGCTAACTGGTTATCGGTTCAATACACACTGGTTGCGGTATTGTTTTCATCCGCGCTAACATCAATGGCCTTGCTGGCCCTTGCTCGATCTTACAGCCTTAACAACAATCTGCTGGGTACATCTTACTGTCTTCACATGATAACTACTGACTAGGGTGTTTCCCATTCTGGGAGACCCCTTTTACTTAGTAATGCATCCTCCTCGTACTACGTTGTAGCTCCTTAATCGGTTGGTATACCGTTGGTGTATTATTTAACATTTGTAGTCCCGTAGACACTCGTCTCGGGTTTCATTACTTCACCTCTCCTCTGTTGCACGTTTAGTGCTTGCAAGCTGGTTGTCCTCGACTGCTTCGCATGTCGACCCAGGGTGCTGGAAATTCCATTTTCGTAGGCATAAAATTCTTCACTATTCACTACCAGGAGCGATTAATGTTGTTCACATGGAGGCCGTCGTCGGGATTCACACCTTTCGGAATCTACCGTATGACAGGTTCCTCGTACTTATAAGGACATTTAATAACAGCCAGATCGGGTATTCCCGAGTAAGAGAGGATTTCCATCTCTCTGGCGTTCTTTCCAAGTTATATAATAGGGTTTGTGGAGGGCGGGATGGATACTGTAAGTATCCAGTACACACTGGTATTTCCCTAACTAGCGTACTTCTCACGCTATCACTCAACCCTTAACCCAAAGTACTAAACACTTAACTCGGTACTTCCTAAGCTCGGTATTTCAGTCATCAGAGCGATACTTCGCTCTGATACCACTTTTTGTAACACCCCAACTACTAACAACATACTTATTAACACATCGCAGCGGAATTCATAACCCAAAACATCTCTTAACTCTTTGGTGTTACACGCCGTTAGCCACCCACGTGGCTAACAAGGCTAACCTACATACATTGTACCGGTCTGATGGACTAAACTCCCGAGCAACTACACAATAATCCCGTTCCATGTCCAACATTCATTATACACTTACATTACAACTGTACCGAGTATTTACTAACTAACGCCGATACAATTTCGGTCTTACTACACCTACAATACATGTTCAATTTGAATGTCTACCCATGTACAACAACTACCCGTCCTACTCTCGAACGGCTTCCAGCTCCTTTGTACCTGTAAAGTAATGGGGGCCCCCAAAGGGGGTCAGCACCTTTGCTGGTATGGTACTCCCGCAGCCCGCATGCTACCGGGCCACGCACAACTAATTGTCGTCTTAGCATGCGATTGATTTTATTATAAACATACACAAACTCACACACATATCATGCTTAAGGCGCACATCCATTAAAGGTACACAAACACACGGTTAGCCCGCATAACATAACAGCACACTTCACTTAATAACATACTCAAACTTAGTTTCCCTCTTCTTAGAGGGTTTACACCTTACTTAGGGAGTGCCGGGAGAATATAGACCCGAGCACAACATACACATATTTTCTTTACTTGAGTGGCGGCCTCTTATAGGGCCGAACACAACATACATAATTTCCCCCTAGCTCCAATAATGATGAGTTAGGTAAGCCTTGGTTACGCTTGTGGGTGGTTGTAATCCAAGGAGGAAAAACAACCGTAACATAACAAGAGGGAGTCGAAGCGAACTTAGGCTTCAACACCCTACCAACATTATACATAATTTCCCTCCTAGCCCGATGTGGAGGTCGGGTAGGTAAGCTTTGGCTAAGCTAATGGGAGGTCGAAATCCAAATGAAGGAAAACAACCCTTAACATAACAGGATGGGAGTTAATTCACATATATGTATTAACTCCCAAACAACACGCGCGACCGGCACACACCGGATTCCTCTCCATACATAACCTATACTTATTAGTTAGAGGTTCCCTTATGGAACTTATCACATACATACATCGCATAGTGTTACTAACTCGGCTAGACACATAAGGGGAGTAATATCCCTCTTTAACAACCATGGATAACTGTATCCGATAACAAACAACACATCAAACAAGTCACATACATCACACTTAATCACAACATACATTATCGCACGGATAGCCGTAGTTAGAACGTTCCCGTGGGTTGGGACGTTTATTCCGAGTACCGATCTCTTGTGTGAACCTAAGATCGGGTAGTTATTATTTAACACATAACTGAGGTTAAGCGGTATCGGAATTATTTACGCCACAATAATGAATTACTGTAAACTCATTTCATGCTTTATCTTGCAAGGTGGCAACACACACAAAAAACAACACATTGGCATACAAGCCGGTGTAATCCGGTAGGGCACAGGTTGCAAGAAAACCATACCTGTCACCGAAGGTGCACTCTAATGTGCATCACATGTTCCTTGAAAATCTTTGTACAACTGGTAACATTATAATTACTTTCATTAACATTGGGGTAACATAATTGCTGATAACTAATGCCCATAGTTAACCCCGTCATCCCGTTGTACTTAATTTATTTAGGTGATCTTGGATTCACACTTACACATTCACTCTCATACTTGTTCATACTTCCAATGGCCCTTTAAAAAGTCACCAAACAAGGCCTAACATCATCACTACTCTATTAATGGCACACCTTGATACCAATTAACATTCTTAGAAATTAAAATTTCTCCTTTTTTTTTTTTGTTAAGGGCCGACCGACCCCCGACCGACCCATCCTTTATGGGTCGGTCCATTGCCGAACTTCCGTCTTTTGGAAATTCTCCGACCGACCCAAGCTAAGCCGACCGACCCAAAACCCTCTGGGTCGGTCCATTGCCGAAACAATTTCCTTCGCTTCGTTAAATTTTGCCTGACCGACCCAAAGTTAAGCCGACCGACCCAAAACCCTCTGGGTCGGTCCATTGCGAAACTTTCTGGCTGGCTTAACGTGTCCGACCGACCCAGAACTGGGTCGGACCCTGGGTCGGTCCACTACAGATTTTTCTCTTACTCTTTGTTCTTTCAACTCCAAATTCTTTCCATGAATCTTAGTATGTTCTAACCTCATTTTAGGCACCTCAGTACATCTTAATACGCCCCCCCTAAACACACATAAACTCATCTTCTAATTCCTTAGGCCTTTACTCATTCCTCCTCAAGATACCTAACTCTTACAATGTTTTCTCTCCATTAGTCACACAAGAACACCTAAAATCACCAAGACACTCTCAACCATAACGCCATCATCAAACACTTATTTCCATATAAATTTGACATAACTTTCCCATAATCTCTACTTATTCATCCTCAAATCATCATCAAAACTCAACCTCTTCATTCCTAATCTAGCCACACCCCTTTTCAAGGGTCCTAACAGCACACAATAAAACCTCAACTCATCAACATCAACAATATCACCATAACTCCATAAACACAATACCAATCTCCACCTTAAAACATTTGGCTCTTAAGGCCTTTAATTCAACTATTAATTCACAAATCTCTCCACACCAGCTAAACACATTTTCATCCCACAATTTGGGTTCATTAACTTGTTTACCCATCCCAAACATTCAAACAATTTTAACAATGTTTAAGGTAGTGTTCTTACCTTATTTTCACAAGTCTCCTCAATACACCTCTTGCTCCTCATCTTCTCCAAATTGATTAAGAGGGTATGGAGTTTCCCACTCCATCCCAACATCCAAGAACACCCAAAACACACATAATTAATCACTTAAACCCTTAGAACTCAATTAAATCAAAGGTTAGAATTAGGGTTTACCTTTGAAGTTTTTAAGAGGGATTTTTCTCCCTTGAGTCAAGAAGGAAGTTACTCCACCATTGAAGGGTCAATTTGGAGCTCAAGAACAAGAAGAAACAAGGTATCAAAAATGGTGAAAGATTGAATACACCAAGAGATGGAGGAAAAATGAGTTTTTCTTGGAAATCTTTACCTTGGAAGGAAGAGGAGACTACAAGCTTCTCATTGGTGCCATTTTCTCCTCAAATGGTGAAAACCCATGGAGGTCAACTTCATCCTTTTGGAATTTTGAAAAGAGAGGATGATAGAGGATGATGAGGGGAAGAAGAATATGTAATTTGTTTTTGATTTGGAGCTCAAATGGAGCTTGGGATTGAGATTGAAGTGGAGAAGCCATTGTTGGCTAGATGGAGAGCTCCATCGCAGAGAGGGAGGAAGGGGAGCCGGTTGGGAGAGAGAGAAGAGAGGAAAGAGAGGAAGAGAGAGAGAGGGAAAAGGAAATAAGGAAAGAGAGAGAGAGTGTGGGGGATAAGTAGTCTCTCTCAATTTTTCTTTTTGCTCTATTAACTAGTTACTAGTCATGTGTGAGTGAGCTGTTTACATTAATAAAACCGGCCCACTAATATAAACATGCTGGAGCGTTTTTCGTCTTTTAGCAGAAAACGCTCGTTACTTACCCGGTTTAGCACTATTTACTAACCGGGACCGTTTTCCGGAATTTTCTCATTCCTTTAATTTTAATGGTTATTAATCCCCCATTAATGTTTAATTATTGTTACATAATCAATTATTATTTTTACGGGGTCGTTTAACTGCTTACCATCACGTTTTCGGGTTTTCTCGAAAACGCGTTTTAGGACTCCGTTAGCGTTTTAACGCCTTATTTAAATCCGTTTCCTTCCGGAATTTTTCCCACATGTTCTTAATGTGTAATTAAGGTATAAAAATATATTTATAACCCTAATGAAGGTTATGTACCTCCTAAAATAATTAAAACGCGTTTTCACGTTTTGTGACTTTTACGCATTTTATATATATATATATTTTTTTTTCTTTACCAAAGATCTTAACGACTTAATTAGCCTTAGAGAATAATGATCACATATTTGATTAACATATTAAAGTTTGG
This sequence comes from Limonium bicolor, assembly GCA_023374045.1. Classification (NCBI taxonomy): domain Eukaryota; kingdom Viridiplantae; phylum Streptophyta; class Magnoliopsida; order Caryophyllales; family Plumbaginaceae; genus Limonium; species Limonium bicolor. The sequence continues at coordinate 355,575,955 of CM041777.1, read as the reverse complement.
GGTATTTCATGAACAATACATGATCTTTATACTTTTCGAGGAGTGTGATCCATCAACTGCTGGTGGCATAGGTGTGCTCAGGGTAAAAATAAAATATAGAGTTTCGGGGTATGATCCGGAGTACTTCAATGCTTCTTAGTTATGGTGACTTTGAGAACTTTTACCATGGCCAACTTCTCTCAAGAATGGGTATTGAGGAGAAAACAAAAGGAAAAATAGAATTATGCATTTGTTTCGCTTTTGCACAAGAGATGAGAAGAAAATATTTAGGCATCAAGCCTTTGTATTTTTTTTAAAGAACACTCAACTCTCTTTGTTGGTTACCAATGGTGTCTCGCAAGTCCCTTATTTGTTTTTTTATTTATTTTTTAGACAGAGAAGCACCCCTTAGCAATCCCTAAGAAAGAAGACAGAAGGAACCCCTGAGTAATAAAAATCCAACCATTGCAGATCATTTGGTCACACCGCATAAAAATGCTCCTCAAAAGTAATCAAAATTTTAAAATTTTGTACCATTTATCCCATTTATCCCACAATTCATAATAGTATTTATTCATAAAGAGAACAACCCACATATAAAGGGTCCACGATATTGAATTTGGACAAACGCAAGATAAGCAGAGAGATTAAGTATTTTAAGCACAAAATGTCGCCGAAAAGGGCACACTCCCCCACACTTAAATTGAACAATGTCCTCATTGTTCACCAGAAAAACAAGGGAAAGTTTCAGAAGAACTTTTTGGTAAGTAGATGATAAGTGTCTAAATGAGCATGTTTTGTGGGTGTATTTCATATATTATATTAGCACTTTTCTTGCTCATTTCTCCACTTCGGTTAGTTTTCCTCTAGTTTATGTTTTATTGTTTATCTCACAAATTTATTGGTTTAACATGAGGAAAACCAATCTAGAAGTAAAGTAGACGAAAAGACGAACACATAGACGCAAACGGCTCAGAAAACGGAGTCCAAACGAAGAATCTAGAACCGGTCAAAATTCGTAGAAGAAATAAGCCTGTACGTCGTGAAAACAGGCGGACAAGAGACAAGTGCTACGTCGTGAAAACAGGCGGACAAGAGACAAGTGCTACCTCCTGTTTTCAGGCGGACACACGCAAGTGCTACCTCCTGTTTTCAGGCAGACACACACAAGTGCTACCTCCTGTTTTCAGGCGGACACACACAAGACACAACCGCCCTAATAGAGGCGGACAACACATCAAACAACCGCCTGTTTGGAGGCGGACAAGACAACAGGCAACCGGGCGGACGACCGGACGTGAGGCGGTCGTGATTAAAAATTCGCGACCAGTTTTCTGCGCCCGTCTTCGCCGTCGTCTGCAACTTGATTCCGCCATATCCATCTACTCCGCACCGCCTACCTTATTTCCCTCATGCGTCTCCAGCTTTCTGTCCCCTGCAATTAATGAGCAATCAACGAGAGCAATCAACCGGCAATCAAATTCGTACGGTTCTTCTTCTCCTCTGCCTCTATATAAACTCACTCCAACAGCACCATAAATAGACCACGCACGACGGGAGTCTGAAGAAACCATTCACCACACTCACCCATTCGCTTCCACTTATTTTCCTCCCGTAACACCACAACATTCCACACTCACGCAGTAACAAAAGAAATAGAAGAGCAGCAGTACGAGCGAGAGCAGACCAGTTCTTTCTCTGAAATAATGTCAAAATCTATCTGTGCAATCTTCTTATCTCCGTTAATGTTTGAGTAATTTTCATTTGTATCCTAGGATGGGGGTTTATTTCTAATATTACGTAAAACAGTATTTATCACCTGTCTCTCTTATTTAACTTGTTTTAATTCCTTTCAACTAATATTGTTAAATGCTTTGCGTGACGAACAACTGCATTTATTTGGTAACTATCAACATATGATTTTGAGATAGTCAAGGTACCACAAAGGAATTAATCTTAGTATTTACACTCCGGATTGAGCAGGAAAATACTAAGGCTTTTATTAAGAGTTCGTAACTGACAATTATTAACTCTAATAGGCAATAAATAATTGAGACATGGTTATAAATATGTTTAAGTAATTTAGGCAATTCCCCCGCTATCCTAGGATACATTTTTCCATCCACATCACTTAATTCACCTTTTACTGTTTTTATTATTTCTGTACTAATCCAACAACAAATCAAGCTTGCCTCCGGCTAAACCCCTTTTTACAGTTTTTAATTAACTACCAAGACTAGGATAATTGAACAATCTCCCTGTGGATACGACACTTGTTTTACTACTACAACCGGGATTCGTTTGCAGCCCGACGTTTAATTTGAGTTTTTAATTTCTTTTCTTTTAATTTTACACCAGTTTAACCACTCAGATAAGCACCTCTGAGATAAAATAGAGAGAACACAGAGTTCACAAATAAACATTTAAGCACAGAAACGCTCCTCTGCAGGTTTTTTTTAAATAAAAGCATAATTAAAGAAACTGGTACTCCCCTGAGATTATTTTTGCTTGCGTTATAGGAGTTCCCCCACACTTGAGCTTCAGCCTCAAGTAGCGTAGCTTGGTTGCGGTGTGGACATGAATTTGCACCTGCATAAGACACTAGAAGCAACCATACTATAAACGGGGTTAAGAGTTAGCAAAAACAAAATTTAAAGAGAACCTGAAAATTAAAAGAGCATAAAATAAAAGAAAAGTTCATCCGGGTTGCCTCCCGGGAAGCTGCCCTTGTTTAACGTCTTTGGCTAGACGCCTGCTTCGTTATCCTGGATCAAAAATATAAGTAGACAACAGCTCTGCCAGGAAAACGAAGTTGGCAGTAATTAAAAGCAAACCACCTGGATCAAAACAAAACGTTACTTCGGCAAATATAATAGGAAAATGATTACTCCACAAAACCTGGTGTTTGAGGAGGTACTGCCGGTAGCGTAGTTCTAACAGGAGACCAGGTGTGATTGGCTTTGCTTCCTCAAATTGGAAGATGTAAAAATCCTCCTCTTGTTGTTGAGGCTTATGGTAAGAGCCTTGATGGTAATCAACGTCAGAGGGAAGTGGCTCCTTGAAATTGATTATAACACTCTCTTCTGATGGCTCGGAGGGAGGCGGTATCTCCTCCTTCTCAAGGTTGAGGATGTATCCACCCTCATCTTCTGGGTAGAGCACGGAGAGGGAGGGGAAAAAGTAGTTGACTTCAGAGGGAGGAAACTCCATGAAGTCCAAGGAGAAACTCTCTTCTGAGGGGTTGTCTCCATAATCAAGCTGATGGTTGTTTGTTGATGGATTCTCTGATTCGAATAGGGGAGGAGGTGGAAAGTAGCTGATGTCCTCAACAGGTTGTTCCTCCTCGTGAACCACTTCATTCAGTTGTTGAACCGGTTGTTCCATGCGTTCGACCTGATCTAGCGTTCTTTGCTGGATCATTTCAAACTTTGAGGTAAAATTTGCAATCATTTCCCTTAAAATGGTGTTGTCTCTTTCTATTGCAACCATAGGACAATAGGAACTTTCATGGTCTCCTCCACACTCTTGGCACACAAAGATGGGGATAGGCTTGAGAGATGACTTGAAATCCTCCAAGAGAGCTCTCAATTCAGCATTTGGGTCTGAACATTGACGGCTTTCATGGTACTCTCCGCACCTTTGACAGACACTCCATTGATTGTAGTTCTCTGCGCCATAGGGGTAACCATACCAACTTCCTGCTTGATCGTAGTGCCCATCCATCAGAATTAAGTACCTTAAAAAAAAGAAACAAAAATTTATACACAAAAAGGGTAAATACGGAAATAAAAGAAAAACTAAACAGATAATAAACCAGATAGTTGGACCGATTCTAATTACTCTTACTCACGCAGCGGAACTCTAATCGCAACGAGGGGTGAAACAACGCCGTTAGCCACCCATGTGGCTAACCTGGCCTAACTCTCATACAGTAACGGTCTGATGGACTCGAACAACTGAATTCACAACACAAATACAATACTCAAATCATTCTTTACTATACCGAGTCTACAACAAATGGATGCCGATAACATATTCGGTCTTACACCTCCTTCGATACATAAGTAATTAAAACTACTACCCATGTAACCCACCGACCCCGTCCTACTCTCGAACGGTAACATCTTCGGTGTACCTGTATAATAAAAACATCACCCCTAGGGGCTCAGCTTAACGCTGCATATGAAATTCGCATACCCCGAGCGCTAATCGGGGTACGCCGACCACTTAGTCGGATATACATGGAGTTCATTTTAGTCAAACAACATGCATCAAAGCAATACAATAAATATGTGTATTACACAAGGAATCTACTTCCAATCACGGAACACGATTCCTAACTAACATAACAAGGTTGTTAGTGGTATCTGGTTACTCTTAGGCCTTGAGGGTTATTCCTCACTATGCCTTGTTTACTTATTCAATACCTCACCCGCTCTGTCGGGTTACTTATTCATATTCACACCCATTCTCTTGGGCTACTCGTACTATACTCACCCACACTCTCGGGTTACTTATTCTCATTATCTTACCCATACTCTTGGGTTATTTACACTCATTATCTCACCCACACTCTTGGGTTATTTATACTCATTATCTCACCCACACTCTTGGGTTATTTATACTCAAGCTCTTGTAGATTCTCGAGACACTACAGGTCTCCTACGTCACGCTTGTTACTCTTAATACATACTTAGGCCAAAACTCATGGCTCTCTAGCATAGTCTTACTTCCCCGGTTTCGACCCTACTCTGGGTCTAGCATGGTGGGAAGGTTCAACTAGCTCACGGAACTCTCTCTTAGTTCCTATCTCTCTTACTTAGGTCCGACTACTCTCGGACTACTCTCGTTCCCATACACTCCTCTCTCGGAGTTATAATAATATCATGTATCTTAGTCTAGAAGCATCACTCTCGATGTTTCTAATGACTTGGGAACATTACTTTAGTTCGGTTAATCTTAGGTTTTAAGAGTTACCCATACATTTACTTTACTCATACTTTCGGTTACTTGCATATACCAGGTAAAATCCTCATATAGGAGGTCGACCATGTCTCAAGGGAGTTACTAATCCCTCAGGTCTCTTTTACCTTCTCCACTGGTTCACATCTTCGAACTATCTTAAATCCTCTTGAAGGAGGTTCACTTATCTTTCCACTCTCATTTGTTTCGTGGATTGTTTCAATGTGGTTTTCTAACCATCATCGGGTATTTACTCAACCCGTACTTCTCCTCACATTCTAGGGAGTTCATATGTTTGCGTTATCGTTATACTTTAACGGATAGTTTGTGTGTTTGCACGTTTTCGTTATCATAAGCGTCGACCCGATCTATGGGTCTCTAGCCAAACGTTACTCACTACGAGTCGGTCCATTCACTATGTTAGACCACACCGGCATACAAGTATGTTAGCTCATTCAACATACAACAAGGCATACATAATCAAACAAGGGATTATTTTCATGCTTTAATCTTGATTAAGCCGGCACACAAACACACAAATCAACGTAACTCGATTAGCACGCGGAGTATGAGAAAATCATACCTTTCACCGGGGTTTTTACTTTTACTGTGTCATCTCACCTTGCTCGGGTCACACACGATCCTCTGATAACGTTTCAAACATTATTATTAATACTAAGCTCATACGGAACATAATTAAATGTTATTCCCGTATTACCCCGTTATCCCGTTATCTTGGTTTCACTCTTGTTAATTTGAGTTCCCACTTCTCAAACACTTCTAACACTTTCTTACACTTCCTAGGGCCTTAACATGTCACCAAACAAGGCCTTAGCATCTTATAACATCATTAACATTTAAACCCCCATCATTTCCAACCTTAAAAATGCTCTCTGTTGGTTTCTGGGGGTGGTCCGGGACCTTGTCCTTACCCCAAGTCCCGGACCTATTGCAAACTTAACTCTCGGCGATTTTTTAACATATGGTCCGGGACCTTGTCCCTATCCCAAGTCCCGGACCAGCATGGTTGTGCAGTCTCGACCTATTTAAATGGGGTGGTCCGGGACCTTGTCCATACCCCAAGTCCCGGACCAAGTGCAGGGTAAATTCTCGGGTGGTTTTAGCAGGTGGTCCGGGACCTTGTACCTGACTCAAGTCCCGGACCAAACATGGTAGGAAACTCTCGGTATGAATAAAGGGGGTGGTCCGGGACTTTGTCCAAGGACTAGGTCCCGGACCCTGCTACAGATTTTACAGATTTGGCAATTTCAATTCTGTTACAACTCCATTCTTCCACCATTTGATTATCCAATCTTTCCCACCTTAAATCCTCATGTTTAAGCACTTAATTACCCTTCTTAATCACCTTAACTAAGCACCAAGTGCACTCACCAACTCTAATTAATTTCACTTACAATTCACTTACACTTTCATATCTAGTTTTTCTCTTGTTTTCTACTAGACTTGTAACAGATTTGGTTTCTTCTTTAAACCATCCTAACCTCACTTACTGAAGCCATTCCAAGCATTCACATGGCATTATTTTTTACTCCTAACACACACTCCTTCTTAGTTAGGTTCTCAAAACATAAACCACTTAACCAACCTTCTTAAACATCCTTGTTTCTTCCTTTAAAACAGAACACCCTAGTCCATACATCCCTAGGAAATTTTGACAGCACTTACTTGCTTTACTAATGAAATACCCCTAAATTAATTTAAATTAATTTAGGGGATTTCTTTTATTAAACCATAAATAATACTATTAATATTAAATTATGGTATGGAATTATGAATATTAAATTATTATATGGAATTGTGAAATTTATTTAGGGGTTTTCTCCTATTTAACCCTAATTATTATACATTATTATATAGTATTATGAATTTAATAATAAGATTTATAAGTCAATAAATCTTGGGAAAATTTCTAAACACTCCAAATATATTATAAAGATTTTAGGAAGTGTTGGAACATTGTTTTGAAACATAAAAGTCAATATAAAATTCTAGAAACCTTAAAGCTTATTAAGCCTTGCTAGAGTTGACTTTTTGAGAATGGTCAAACCAGGCCATGAAACCTATACCAATAAATAGGTTATGAAAAACCATGAAGATCGATAAAAAGAACGTTAAAAACGGATCATCCTAGCCAAAGTTATGATAGATTGAAGTTTAGAGCCAAAATTTTGAGAAATGCTGACGTGTCAGTCAGCCAGGCACTACCACTGAACAGTCCCAGTTTTCGACAGTTTTGGCATGTCGAGGGTCGAATTTGAGACGCCTATATCTCCTGCTCTACTCCACCATTTGGTATGCCGTTTGTTTCATTCGATTCTCCTATCTTTCCTCTTTCCAACCATTACTCACACACCATCTAACTCCATCTACAATGATCGGAAAGTTGATCCAAAGTTACCTCCTCGCGAGTTCGTAACCCAGAACTGCAGTTTTTCCTGAAATCGGGTAAACTTCGTCACGCCATAACTTCTTCATTTCTCATCCAAATTTCGTGTTCTTTAGCTTGTTTTGAAGATCTCTAATCCCTCTACAACTTTCATGTTGATGGCCAAGGCTGATTCGCACTGGTTTGGGAGATAAATCTGTCTAAAGTAGCCTACTCGATCACGGTCGGAAATCTGCCCAGTTCATCCCGAAACCAACTAGGTAAACACGGATCTTGTGAGATCTGTAACTTTCTCCCTAGTTCATCAAATTCAATGATTCTTCCACTAACATCTAGAGTTACATGTCTACTTTAAAATGACGTAGGTTTCATGGATTGAATCAATCTCAGTTAGCACGAGTTGACCCGTGAAGTAGGCTACTCGAACTGCACATAAAATATTGACCTTTCCAGAAATTGATTACGATTTCATAACCGGCGCATCTCCGGTGAGTTTCAGACCAAATTCCACCATCTATGCTCTTCGTTTTTGCATTCCCGTTCATAACCCTCTATCAATTTAACCAATTAAGCAATGAATTGAGGGAATTTTAGCAAATCGAAACCGAAACTAATCATAAACCCTAACTTCGATACCCAGAATCGTATTCACACTATACTGTATCATAGCTCGTATAGTTGGTACCATTAGAAGCGCCTTGGAATTTCGAATCCAACGAGACAAAAATCATCGAATTTGGTTCTGTGAGTTGAGAGAAAACAGAGATTTAGTACTCGACATCTGTTTGGGGTTCGCAGATGAACTCGAGGATTTTCAGCCGTCCGATCGTAGGTTTTAGAAACGGACGGCCGAGATTAGATCTGGGGAGTTTAAGTTGGTTATGAATTATAATATTTCCAGAATTAAACCCTAACTTGTTGAATTAATTTAAATACCTTCCCGAATGTATTTTGACTTGAAATTTTAACCATAGTTTCCTTATAAAATCTAGTTTATTTTGATGTAAATTAATATGGGTTTTGAGTTTTTAAACATAAGTTATGATTTTTGCAAGTTACGAGTATTATGGAATTATTTGGATAATTTAAAATAATATTTTTATGAAATAAAAATTTTATAATATGTCTAAAATGCTACAGTTACTATATATTTAATTTGGGGATTTTTGGACAATTGTAAATGGGTCTAAAAATTGTGTTTATGAGTTTTTCATAAGAATAACTTATAATATATGGTTTTTAATGTAATCAAAAATTAAAGTATAGTTGATTAATGAACTTTATAGGTTGGGGAAAATATAATAAGACTGATTAACATTTAATACAGTATGTTTATAAATATTTTGGGTACTAACTTTAAGTGAAGTAAAAATTGTTACATATATTTATATATATATTTGTATGAGAGAAATAAATAGAAACTTATATTAAATCAAGGAATTTAACTAAACTACATTTTATTTATTATACATAATATGGAAGCTAATATGTTTAACGAAAACTAAGGGAAATACTTTATTTTATAAACCATATATTGGATGTAGCTATGTGTAAAAGTTAGTATAAATAATTAAGTGCAATAAAACTACACAAGGAATGTCTTGAATAAATCCTAATATATATACACATAAAAAGAAACTACATAAATAAAAGAAATAAAATACCTTATAGAAAATTAATATGAAGGAATTAATGAGATAAACTAAACCTCTACATAATACTAATAAAAGAATATTATATGAGGCGGTATTAAATTAAGATTATTAAACTTAAGGAGTATCTTGAATTTATAAGATTTATATAAACCGTATTAAAATACATGTATAGTATTAGTCAACGACCATAATGTAAGTCTATAATTGGGTTAAGTAATTAATAAGTTAAAACTTAGGAAAAATTGTGATTAGATTACATAAAATGTTACACAAATAGATCTTATTCTAGAATTAATGATAAATAAATGTAATACTTTTACATCTAAATGTTCTTAATATATAAACAATAATAAAGTAAATAAAATACTTTTACATATGAATGTGAGGTGGATTAGTAAGTCTAGATTTAATCATTTCTTAACATCTAAGGTATTGAAATATAACTTAATGTTTTAAGTTAAAATCAAAAGGATTATGATATAAAACTACATTAAACTATGATTTGGAAATTTATCTAAATAATAATCCTTAAGTTTCTTGGCGTTAGATAAGCCATATGAAATACATTTATAACATTAATTACCAATACTTAGGATGTGAGTCTACAATTAAGTGAGGTATCTAGTGGTTAGAATTTATAGAAAGGTTTATAAATAGGAATTTGATACTTAAAACCTTTGAACCTTTTATTAGATAAAACTAAGTTACATAAGAGATTATATTAATCTACTTTACGACGCTAAAAATATTAATGTGTCATTTGAGTATAAGGTATGGGGATTTTTCAGAACATATTATCTTATTAAGTAATTGACAATTTCACTTGTGAATGAGAGTTTAATTCTTAGATAAATTCTACCTTATGTTAAGATATAATGTTCATCCTAAAACATAATAAAGGAGATTAATTTATTAAGTTATTCTTTTGAAACCTTAGGTTTTGTAAACAATATGAAAAATGTATTTTAAGACGTAAGTTTATTAAAATTTAGTATAAAAGGATTATACATAGTCTATAGCGGGAATGTGTGTAAAAATAAAACATTTGGGAAATTAAATGTAAGCAAGGATAAATAAAAGGTTATCTTAAAGTGCCTTATTATATAGTTAATGATAAAGTAAATAATATACCCTGGGAATACTAAATGTAAGAGTTCGATAAATCTAAGTTAACTATAATATAGTTATTCAAGATGAGAAACAGTTTAACATCTTATGATAAGATTATTAGATGGTTGTAATAAAAGTCATCCTAAAATATTTTTTTTTTTTTTTTAAAAACATAGAGAATGAGTTAGTAACTCAATTAGGTTATCATAAAATGCATCTATAACACCATGTTTCCAATATACAGGATGTAGATCTTAATTAAGTTGAGGGGAAAACTTAATCATAATGGATTATTTGGTAATACTGATAAAATACATAATCATTACATTGTGAAACAATAGTATAATATTCTAAGATAAACCTATCATAGGTCATAACCCGATATTTATTCTAAATTAAGAATAAAAGTACTAAGCTTAAAAATTATTATTGAGATTCTAAGATTAGATGAATAATATAATATGCACTTATGATATAAGGGTCTCAAGAGTCTTGAGTTGAGAATTAGGGTTAAGTATGAATAAAGTGGATAAGAGTGTAACAATTAACAAGTGTTAATAACATACATTCCCTAGTCTTACAACCTTGGGTTATACAACATTCTAAGATAAGTCAACGATTACACATAACATTTAAGTGAG